>CM024242.1:43282858-43787662 GCA_013421045.1 Propylea japonica | reverse complement strand
AATGATAAATAAAACATTTCCAGCGAGTATTGATTGAGAAATAGAGGAATTGGCTAGAACTATATGCTTAACCTCCCTAACCTGCTGAACTTTGGTTTTTTTTGGAAAAAACTAAAAGGATTGCAGACTTCTCGTTTATCATTTTCGTAATCTGGGACCAAACTTAGTGAGTACAAGTTTTTTTCACACTTCCAACACGATTCTTTTAGAACTACATAATTAACCCTGTTTTATACATCAATTATTTTCCATCAATTATAATATGTATTGAATATTACTGTACACTTTGATATAGCTATTTTCCCGCTAAATTTCCAACTATGAATAATAAGTTCATTTCTTAAAATACATCTATGAAAATTGATAATATTTATAAATTTCACCTTGGAAAAAATACTATTTAATTCCTGTTATTACTCATATAATTATTTCTTTCATTCGTTTCGAGATTATTCGCATATGATAATTTGTTTAAATTTAAATATTAATCCATTTAGTATAGAACTCATTGAAAAAATCTGATTCTACCATAATAATTGAATAAATTTTGATCGTATTAAATCATGAATTAATGAGAGAAATTGATTCATCCTCCTTTGAATAATAGTAATTGTTTTCAATATTATTATTATTATTTTGCAAAATACCATTTTTTTTGTTCCTCTTGGCAAATTTCCCTCAAGTCCATTTGAGATCATTCCCACTATGGCTAACTTGGTTGTACAGATCACAAAATTTCATTACAGAAAATACATTCATTCTTCTTTTGATTATGTTACACATTAATATATGGATTTTCAGATATTTATCATCATGCCTAAAAAAGCAAAAAGTAGGGCTGGACCTACAGTAAGCAGGTGAAGGCAAATAAAAAAGCAGCACAAACAAAAATACAGGTAACTTTCACATTTATCATCATATACTTATCAGATCTGCGTTTTACTACGGAACGTTGAATAATATCACATAAAGAATTTGATATTTTCAAATTTAATAATTATTCAATAAAAAATCGTTCAAGTTAATATTTTCACAATCTTTGCCTATAAAATTATCAAATATCACACCAATATAACCTAACTTAGTGATAGATAAATTAACAATTATATATTAACATTTTCAAAGTTTCAAGTTCAATTCATCAATAAATTTTTGCAGACAGAGTAAATCAGATTATTTTCCTTTAGATACTGCCCTGAAATTGATATTAATGCAAGAAGCAATACACAATAGTTCAACATTCAAAACGATATTTTATTCATATATGGATACTATTGAATTTTGCTATTTAATTGAATTAAGTAAAAATGAGGAAAAAATTATAACAGGTTAATCTATTTTCCAATAATGTATTCTATTTATTTTTTCAATTCAAGTATAATAATAGCGATTTCAATATTTAATCATTCAAATCACAAATTTGTCCAATACATTATCACCTGTAACATTGATAATATTGTAAATGAATATATATATATTCATATATATTCACTTTATTATATTCATATATATCAACGTGTTTGAATTTATTTGTTGGGTGTCTAGGTTATAGTTGAAAAACGTAAAATAATTTATTCATACAAACGTTTCGGTGCATCTGCCTTCTTCAGTGTAAAATACATCATAATGGACTAAAAACATTAATTGTCATCTTGGTTGACTCGACAAAACCTAATCAACCAAGATGACAATTAATGTTTTTAGTCCATTATTATGTATTTTACACTGAAGAAGGCAGATGCGCCGAAACGTTTGTATGATTAAATTATTTCACGTTTTTTAACTGTAACCTAGACACCCAACAAATAAATTCAAACACGTTGATATAGGTAAAAATGAATTCAAATATTCATATATAGATATACCTTTTTCTTCATATTGATAATGAATGAAAAGTATTGAAATTTTACATTTAGACATTTGAAATATAATTCGTTGGTATATAACAATTGATAATTCAAATTCCTTTATTCAATTTATATCTCAATAATAAAATGAATGTTTTTCATTATAGATGCAGACCAAGATGAGGAATTCACAACCCAGAGTGGAATATCAGGTAATTCTATGAAAATACTTCTTTATATTAATTCATCTATATGACTGTATATCTTAATTTTCATTGGCAAGAGTCGAGTTGAGAACGTATATCATAAACCAATAAAAAAAAGTATTTTTATAGGACTCCAAATATATCTATTTTACAACGCTTTATTTCAATATTGAAATAAAATTGATTTTTAGAATTAAAGATTGAATTATGAATCTTTTCATTTATCAAAATGACACATTGAATCCGCCAAAACTTCACAATCCTGTACAATCCTTAAATACCTTTTCAAAATTCATATCATTAATCCATATCACATATCCAAAGTCTCAACTTAATATTTAAGGGATTACAAAATAAAATGAGAAAATTTCGAAAACCATTCATTATTACCCTGAAAATTTTTAAATTTCATTAGCAAATTAGTATCGCACACCTTAAAAATAAATCAACATAATGTTTGTACCAAAGAAAGTGATCTCCTTAACAAAAAATGATAAAAACATTCGTTTTTTTATCTTTTATATTCATAATGAATTAAAAACATAATTCATATCAATACCTAGATCAAAATCCATACCGAAAACAACTTTATTAATAATTTCCAAAACTACTCATTTATGTAAAGTGGCACTAAGCGAAATGTGAACGATTTTTTTTTCTTTCTGTAAATTGGACTTTATTAACCATGTAACGTGCTCTCAAAAAAATTCGTGGTCAAGTAAGTTGTGGATATAAATATAATTAAATCTGGCACATAGACATAGAGAAATGGACCGAGCAATCCCTATTCATCATCATAGATAACTGAAAATGAGAAAGAGATGAAACCAGCAGTTGTCTTTTTTTCATGTTACCACAGATCCATAAAAAAGGGACAGGTAATAACATAGAGAAATGGACCGAGCAATCCCTATTCATCATCATAGATAACTGAAAATGAGAAAGAGATGAAACCAGTAGTTGTCTTTTTTTCATGTTACCACAGATCCATAAAAAAGGGACAGGTAATGGTCGCGATATCACTCTCTTTCTCTTATTAGTGACACTTTCAAGTGGTTATTGCTCAGTTCATTCTCTATGTCTTTGATTTCGCAGTAATTAACAAAAACGTCAAGATAAATCCATAGTATAAACTTTTTTAGGCCAAAGCCTATAAATTGATACCTTTTTTCATTGAAAGAACTGGTACGCATCAGAATTGCCTCAGTGCAATTTTATTTTGTGTTCCATTGATACAAAGAACATAAAAAATTGTACTCGGGTCGTACTGGGACATTTCTGGTGAGCACCAGTTCTTCCGATGGAAAACGCTATAGATCAACTAAAAGAAGGCTTAGAGGCTCTGTCAAATCTTCCGGTTATCGTCAGTGTATATAAAAATTATATGATAAAACCTTCAATCATTAAATTAACAATCGATCGAATCAAAACGAAGAATTTTATATCTAACAGATAGTTATTGGACACTAAAAAAATTCAAAAAAACATGCTGTTAAAAGCATATCAATTTAATGAAAATTATATTGATATATTTAGTAATCAAGTTTTATTTCTAGAATTGGATAGAAATCAAAATTTTGGAATTTCTTCTAACATTGATTGCAGCAATATAGATTTCAACAAACTATTCATTTTGTGTATAATTATTATAATACGTAATACTTAACAATGAAACGTTTTCGAAAATTTCAATTTCGCTTTTTTTATTTGATTATTCCATTAGTAAAAGATATTTAATATTAGAATCAAACCATTCATTTGTGATGTTTTTACAATTAGGTAGGTAGGCAACCAAAATTTCACATAAGGATATTTAAGTTTGCATAGAATTCTAAATCTCAATTATTTCCATTCATTAATGCCCAAACAAATTATATTTCACATAATCTACAGCTATTTCGTACAATCGTATTACATGACTTTATTAATTTCGAAATCCTTGATTATAAATATTCTAAAATCAAATCTAATGAATTATTTAGGTGGAATCTTTCTTATGAGAAATGGTCTTATATTTTTATTATTAAGAATACAAGAAGAGTTGAGGTGGATACCTATTCATTGAAATAATTGGAATGACTAACTTTAATTATTATTCCATCGATAGGCTTTCGGAGATTCTTCATAGACATATTTTTTTCGTATCAGTCCAAATTTGGACATTTTTCATTATTACAAATTATAATCGTTCATTCTAATACATATGGCGAAATCCTTTTTACGAATAAGTGTTTTCGTGTTTTTTTGGCAATCAATCAGAATAACTGATAATGCAATGTGTTGTATTGCACCATTAGAGAATATTTTCAATATTAAACCTATAATTTTCATTGCCGACATTTCTTTCAATTACACTTTCACCAAAAAAACAACTAAGATTAGGTACATCGATTTAATAGTTTTATTTTTAGGATTCAAAATCTGATGCAAAAAAAAGATTATTATTGCAACAAAATTAATCACAATTTTTCATTTGTCAAGATATGTCCCATAATTATTTTTTAATATAACATTATAACTGTTTTGATTCAAAATTTCCTCAGTAAAAAGTATTCCCTGTTCGAATCGAGTAATTCGTTGGTATTATCATTGTTTAAACAATGGTATTATTTGTAATTATTCCTATAAGTAAATAGACAACCAAAGTAAAGTTTCATCATGAGGATATTTATATTTGGATAGAATTCTAAATTGTTATTATGATTTTGAATTTCACACTATATTCTATAGTAATTTTATACAATCGTTTAACATGACTTCATTTTTTTCGAAATCAATGATAATTCATAATCTACAATCAAATCGAATGAAATATTATTTCAATCAAATAATTCATTTTATAATATTCGAAATATTCCTATTATCAAGTAGGCAACTAAAGTTTATCATGAGGGTATTTATGTTTGCATAACATTTAAAATCGCAACTTTTCTACAATTCATTATTATTATAATATTAAATTTCATTCTATATTCTCCATTGAATTTATACAATCGTATAACATGACTTTATTCATTTCAAAATCAAATCGAATAAATTATTTTGGTGGAATATTTCTTACGAGAAAGGGTCTTATATGTATTAGAAATAAATTATTTTGATTTTTATTCCATCGATAGTTAATCAGAGATTCGTAAGGAGAATATGTTTTTTTATAACAAGCATTATTTCAAATCAAATAATTAATTTTGTAACATTCACAAATATTCCTATAACTACATAGGCAACTAAAGTTTATCATAAAATTATTTATGTTTGCATGTTATTCTAAATCGCAACTTTTCTTCAATTCATTGTTATTATGATATTATATTCGACACTTTATTCACAAATAATTTCATACAATCGTATAACATGACTTTGTTTATTTCAAAATCAATGATTATTCATGTTCTACAATCAAATCGAATAAATTATTTTGGTGGAATATTTCTCACGAGAAAGGGTGTTATATGTATTCAAAATGAATTATTTTGATTGTAATTCCATTGATAGTTAATCAGAGATTCGGAAGGAGAATAATATAATTTTTCATAACAGACATGTTTCATTATTTCAAATCAAAAAATTCATTTCGTAATATTCGCAATTATTCCTATAGCTAGATATGCAACTAAAGTTTATCATGAGGGCATTTATGTTTGCATAGCGTTTTAAATCCAACTTTTTCAATTCATCATTGATACAATATTATAATTCACATTGTCTTATACAACTATTTGATAAAATCGTATAACATGACTTTGCTTATTTCAAAAGACATGATTATAAATATTCTACATTCAAACCGAACAAATTATTCTGGTGAAATTTTACTTACCAACGAAAAGTTATATAGAAAAGGTATTATACATGATAATTTGGACATTTTTCATTATTTCAAATTAAGTCGTCCATACAAATACATATCATTCGAATTTTTTGGAACTAATTATAATATATTTTTATGATCAAATGAAAAATTGTAATTGAAAATTTTATATTTAATCAAACTAAAACTATATTTAATAACAAAAAGTAGTTCAACTAAGAGATAACCAAAGTAACGAAGGGAGAATAATAACTATTTTTGCATCAGTGCGAGCTTGAACAACATATCACATATCAATCAATTTGGACCCCTATTCTGATTATACTTAACGAAATTATATAGAAAAGGTATTATACATGATAATTGGACATTTTTCATTATTTCAAATTAAAGTCGTCCATACAAATACATATCATTCGAATTTTTTTGGAACTAATTATAATAATATTTTTATGATCAAATGAAAAATTGTAAGTTGAAAATTTGATATTTAATCAAACTAAACTATATTTAATAACAAAAAGTAGTTCAACTAAGAGATAACCAAAGTAACGAAGGAGAATAATAACTATTTTTGCATCAGTGCGAGCTTGAACAACATATCACATATCAATCAAATTTGGACCCCTATTCTGATTATTTATGTAATTATTAAATGAAATATTATTTTTAGATTCACTTGAACCCCAAATAAAAAAAAAATAAAAACAAGACCAAAATGGACGATAAAGAAAGGAAAGAAAAAACCTTCAAAACCGGAAACAACTCAAGGTAATAATTATATTTTTTTTCCCTATTTTCATATTAATTTCAGATGAATATTTAATACAAATTATTCATTCAATTATAAAATAATATTTGTTGATACCTCGAGTGATTCAATACTGAGCTGTTTGAATCGGTGCTCCTTATT
Source organism: Propylea japonica (assembly GCA_013421045.1). Taxonomy (NCBI): domain Eukaryota; kingdom Metazoa; phylum Arthropoda; class Insecta; order Coleoptera; family Coccinellidae; genus Propylea; species Propylea japonica. The sequence continues at coordinate 43,780,885 of CM024242.1, read as the reverse complement.
TGCAGATTCAATCACAAAAAAGCCTCAACAAATTCCATTTCTATTCAAAATGAATAATTCTAAAATATCACGAGTTTCGAACAGATATAATAGTTTCATAATAATATACCGATAATTCATTTTCTATAAATTTAGACCGAACAATTCTTACAAGTTTATACTGAAAACAAATATGGAATCACTAAAAATATAGGTAAGTTATCTATACAATTCATGAGATTCATGCTTTTTTCGCATATACAAGTTACTTTAATGCAACAATTATTATTATTTAGCAATTAAACTGCATGTTTATAATTGAATTGAATTCGAAATTTGAATAATACTTGCGACAATCTAAATTTCAATAATAATAATTCCTTTTGTAATATTCGCAAATATTCCTATAACTAAATAGGCAACTAAAGTTTATCATGAGGGTATTTATGTTTGCATAGCGTTCTAAATAGCAAATTTCTCCAATTAATTGTTATTATGATATTAAATTTCATACCATATTCTCCAGTAATTTCATACAATCGTATGACATGACTTTATTCATTTCAAAATCAATGATTATTCCTATTCTACAATCAAATCGAATGAAATATTTTGGTGGAATATTTCTTACGAGACAGGATCTTATATGTATTTGAAATAACTTAATTTGATTGTTAATCGATCGATAGTTAATCAGAAATTCGTAAAAAAATATGTTTTGTCATAACATGCATTATTTCGAATAAAATAATTCATTTTGTGCTATAAGCAAATATCTCTACAACTAAATAGGCAACTAAAGTTTACCATGAGGGTATTCATGTTTGCATATAACATTCTTAATCTCAACTTTTCCTCAATTCATTATTATTATGATCTTAAATTTCATACCATATTCTCCAGTAATTTCATACAATCGTATGACATGACTTTATTCATTTCGAAATCAATGATTATTCCTATTCTACAATCAAATCGAATGAAATATTTTGGTGGAATATTTCTTACGAGACAGGGTCTTATATGTATTTGAAATAAATTAATTTGATTGTTATTCGATCGATAGTTAATCAGAGATTCGTGAAGAAAATATGTTTTATCATAACATGCATTATTTCAAATAAAATAATTCATTTTGTGCTATTAGCAAATATCTCTACAACTAAATAGGCAACTAAAGTTTATCATGAGGGTATTCATGTTTGCATATAACATTCCAAATCTCAACTTTTCCTCAATTCATGATATTAAATTCAATACCATATTCTCCAGTAATTTCATACAATCGTATAATATGACTTTATTTATTTCAAAATCAATGATTATTCATATTCTACAATCAAATCGAATGAATTATTTTGGTGGAATATTTCTTACGAGAAAGGGTCTTATATGTATTAGAAATAAATTATTTCGACTGTAATTCCATCGATAATTAATCAGAGGAGAATATTTTTTGCATATTATACATTTTTCATTATTTTGAATAAAATAATTCATTTTGTGCTATAAGCAAATATCGCTACAACTAAATAGGCAACTAAAGTTTACCATGAGGGTATTCATGTTTGCATATAACATTCTTAATCTCAACTTTTCCTCAATTCATTATTATTATGATATTAAATTTCATACCATATTCTCCAGTAATTTCATACAATCGTATGACATGACTTTATTCATTTCGAAATCAATGATTATTCCTATTCTACAATCAAATCGAATGAAATATTTTGGTGGAATATTTCTTACGAGACAGGGTCTTATATGTATTTGAAATAAATTAATTTGATTGTTATTCGATCGATAGTTAATCAGAGATTCGTGAAGAAAATATGTTTTGTCATAACATGCATTATTTCGAATAAAATAATTCATTTTGTGCTATTAGCAAATATCTCTACAAATTCATGTTTGCATATAACATTCTAAATCTCAACTTTTCCTCAATTCATTATTATTATGATATTAAATTTCATACCATATTCTATAGTAATTTCATACAATCGTATGACATGACTTTATTCATTTCGAAATCAATGATTATTCTTCGAAATTATTTTCAATTCTTAGCTCCGAAACACTTCAGTTGATATTAAACACATTGAACTCAATAAACACATGTGTTTATTGAGTTCAATGATTAAACATAGTTAATTTTAACTATTGATCATTGTTATTAAATGTAGAATATTTTTAAACTTCTTAAAAATTTAAAATATGAATCTGATGTTTTTGTTTGCTATTCACAGAACCTTCACAGCCCAAGAAAAGGAAAATCCAAGATACAGGTGTCCTCAAGGCAAACGAAAGAACGGGCGGAAAGTCAAATCAAGGTAGGAACAATTATACTCTACTGTTATTTAAATCTTACATTATATTCTTAATCTGGAGAAATACCAAATCATAGAGTTGAATTTTTCGAAATAACATATTCAATCCGTTGGTTTTTCAAATTTTGCCTCAAATATAGATCAATAATGGTTTTATCTATAATACTTCACAAAGAGCATTCATATAATTGTTCATCTAATTCAAAACCAACAATATCGATCTAATTATATTTCAGAATTTATATTAAATTATTTCGTGTTGAGTATTATCAGTTATATAAATTTTGATATTTTTTATGAAAAAAATTATAATCTTTGAAGAATTTTATATCATCATCCGACATGAAATGAAATAGTTTTTATTTTATATTGATTGAACAGGTTAATCATAAATGATTCTAACAGCGCAATTGCTTTTGAATTATTCTTTGCTGCTACAGAATAAGGATACCAAACTGAGTTCATTTTAATCAATCGGAGCATAACACGATTGGAATCATTAATTTCCAAATTTCAAAGTAATTATCAAGATTTCATGTTAAAATTCTGCTACTTAAATGACCAGTGTCATAAACAATTAGAGATAAATATTATAAAAAATTCGATAAATGTATTGAGTTTTTACAGAAAACGCCAAATTAAGAGCAGTTCAAAACCAATTGCGGTGTTACGATCTGTATTTCGCATTCAACATCGAATATAACAAATGTTTACCGAATAACTTTTATTTCAGAAATGACAATATCAAACGCAAAAAATCCGGTTACTAATATTAGCGAGCTAGCACAAAGATTTTATACAGAAAGTGTTCATATTCTTAGGGGTACAATCTGTCAAGCTGATTTACGTTATTCGGAAATCAGCCGAAACAAACAATGTACCCCTATTGCGGTAACAGCGCTCGCATACAATCGAATACTTCCATTTAGCGCTTGGAACGCACAAACGATACAGGATATTTTAGATTACGGCGATAGTTTATATCGCAAATCGATTCGGGAAAGATCTTTTCTAAATTTAGCGAATGTATCCTCGCATCCTTACCTGTTGCTACAAGAGGTACATTCAAAATTCATAATTAATAATTATGGATTTAGTTTAATAATTCACGAAACAAACAACGTAGATGGGCGGATTGGGTTAGAAAATGAAGAACCTTTTTTTAAATTAGCTGACGGATTGCCGCAGATATTTCAAAATTACGAGTCAGCCGTTTTAACATGTAATTCCCTGTCTACCTGCATTTTCAAAGATTCGGACACAGCCTATTATTTATTCGATTCTCACGCCCGCGGTGCGGACGGAAAAGCTTGCGAATACGGAGGTAAGGCCTGTCTAATAAAATTTCGAAGCGTAGATCTTTTGCTGAGTTTTCTGCTGCAGAATTATCCCGCCAATGAAGTATATTGCCTAAGCCCAATTGAGTTTAGATTAGAATCTGCTGCCACACTACGGAACAGATCGTCTTACGCTGTTCTAAGCGTTTTAGATACCTGTTCTCCGCCTGTGACAGTAGATTTTATTCAAAATTCTTTGGACTCACTCAATATGTTCATTGAACAAGATAATTTCGTCACTCCGAAGCCGCCTAACTCTACGACTGTCGTTCGTGACGCAGCATCCAAACATCCAGACGTTCCCCTCCTTTATTTGGGCAAAATGGATGTTGTATGTTATTATTGTAGTGCGCTATTTTTCCGCAACGAAAACCTGTTCTGCTGCAACAACGGAGCAGTTCAGGTAGCAAACAGTCCGGAATATCCGGATCTGTTAAAGTCCCTGATCACCGACATGCATCCGCAATCACGAGGATTTTTGAGGAACATCAGAAGGTACAACAGTTTACTTGCTCTTGGATCTTCGGCAGCAGATTTGCGAAAAGACCTAGGACCCGGAGCTCCAGTCGTTGTCGTAGCAGGGCAGATCCATCATCGCCTAAGTAATGTTGGTACTTTCAATCCCCGTTTCGACTCTCTCTATTTTATAGATAGCGGAGAAGCAAAACGGGCTAGAGCGAATGCCGCTGTCGGTAAAGATTACGAGGCCGGTTTACTGGCACAAATAGACGCGCTCTTAAGAACAACGCATCCATTCGCTCAAATGTACCGAAGTTTAGGCCAAAAAGTCGAGGACGAGCGACGGACACACGGTAGTGACAGGATACCAGAAATTGGCCTTTACTTCCACACGATGCCAGGTACAAACAGGAGCGTCTATGCAGCGCCCTCCAATATGGACGAAATCGGCGCCGTCTTCACATCTGTCGACGGAGATATGCCGCCACCCCAAAACTGCGTTCGCGTGTTTTATCGCGAAGGTAGCGCAGAGTGCACGGATATACCCAAATTGTCGCCAATCGTGGACGCTCTTTGTTACCCATTGCTCTTTCCTCACGGAGAGTTGGGATGGGCGACGAATATGCAGAGATTCGGCAGCAACGATAAGAAGAGGAAACGGATCAGCAAAAGGGAGTTCGATCTATACCGTTTGATGAGCAGATCGGGCCGGTTCAATCCAATCCTCCTTTGCGGCAAACTGAGTCAACAGTACATCGTTGACAAGTATGCCGAATTGGAGGGTGATCGGTTGAACTACCTGAGAATTCATCAAAAAGATGTCAGGGCGGACACTTACGTCGGACTCCTCGATTACATCGCCCGTAAGAACGAAAGGGAGCCGGTCGAGAGCGAAAGAATTGGCAAGGTGGTAATATTGCCCAGTTCTTTTTCGGGAGGGCCTAGGAACATGCAGCAGCGATACCAGGACGCAATGTCTATCGTTGCGAAATTTGGACGACCCTCTTTATTCGTGACTTTTACTTGCAATCCGAATTGGCGTGAAATTCGAGAAAATCTAGGCACTAAATTGTTAAATCCGCAAGATAGACCTGAACTGATCGCGAGAATTTTCGATTTAAAGAGAAAGGCCCTTTTCGAGGACGTTCTAAAACACAAAATTTTCGGCAACGTGATCGCTCACGTTTACGTCGTCGAGTTTCAAAAACGCGGCTTACCCCATCTCCATTGGCTTTTGTTTTTGGCAGATGGTGATAAGTTGCGTGAACCCGACGACGTAGATAGATTGATCTGCGCCGAACTACCCGCCGCCAATACGCGGCTTTTTGACATCATAATGGCCACCATGATTCACGGTCCCTGCGGTGATCAATTTCCAAATTCACCCTGTATGGAAGAGGGCGTGTGTACCAAGCGCTATCCCAAAGATTATTCGGAAAATACCGTCATAGACCGAAGACGGCCTATATACAGACGCAGAAATGATGGGCGCAGTGTAGCATTGATGAAGAACGGTATTTCGTATACAGTGGATAATAGGGACGTAATTCCTTATAATCCGTACCTGTCTATGAAGTACGATTCTCACATTAACGTGGAAGTTGTTACAAGCGTCGGAGCGGTTAAGTACGTTTTTAAATACATAAACAAAGGACCGGAGGCTGCGGTGATCCAGGCGAAAAACGAGCAGGTATTTGACGAGATCAGGGCGTACATCGACTCCCGGTATTTGTCTGCCGGTGAGGCAGCGTTCAAGTTGTTACCCTTCACAACCCACGGTAACACGCCCACGGTTTATCAATTATCTGTTCATTTGCCTGGAGAACAGCCCGTTCGGTTCGTAGAAGGCGAAGAAGAGGCGGCCGTACGGAGACAGGACGGAAAACTCTCCCTCTTGGAAGCGTACTTCGCGTTGAACGGGAACGATCCGAGAGCGACACAGTACGCTTATTGCGAAATACCCCTGCACTACAGCTGGGCGAACGGTAGATGGCGCAGAAGATCCAAATCCATATCTGTCGTTACTCGGATGTTCACAATTAGTCCGAAGTACGTGGAAAAGTTTCATTTAAGAATTTTGCTTCAATACGTACGCGGTGCGAAATCCTTCGAAGATCTTCGTACATATAATGGAATTGTGTATCCCACATTTCAAGAAGCTGCCCGAATCAGGCTATTGGTCGCTTCCGATGATGAGTGGAAAAAAACATTAGAGCAGGCAGCTTTGGTGCATGCGAAAAATGTTCGCATACATGTTATGCTACTGCGAAGTCGGAAACCCTCTGGCCCTTTGGGTGGCTTTTAAACATTATACGTGCGAAGATTTTCTTAGAAAAAATCTCTCAGGTGAGGACGCGGAAAACTGTGCGTTACGCGGGATCGAAAACATACTGCGGTATCTGGGTAAAAGCCTCAAGGATTTTGGTTTGCCAGAATATCGACCCGTTAGCGTTGGTATTGATGACGACGAAGACGTCGATATTGATGCCAGCGTTAACGCAGAGATAGCTGCTAAATTTGATCCGGCCAGGCTAAACCCCGAGCAACGGGATGTTTTCGACCGCGTCGTTACTGCTATCGAAAATGACGCTCCGGACCGCTACTTTTATTTAGGAGGTAGCGGAGGTACAGGTAAAACTCACCTGTACAATGCTTTATTGACCTTCTGTCGGACAAGGGGTGTTTCAACCATCGCCGTCGCTTTCACCGGCCCTTTTACTTCAAGACGGGTGTACTGCTCATTCAAAGTTCAAGTTACCCTTGAACGTGGATGCGGACACCCGTTCATGTATGACGGCTCAATCAGAAGAAGCGGCCACTTTGAGGAGACTGCGTGTTATGATTTGGGATGAAGTTTCCATGGCCAGTTATCACGTGTTAAACGCTGTAGATCGACTCCTCCAAGATTTGCGTAATGACTGTCGCCCGTTCGGCGGTCTTTGCGTGCTTCTTAGAGGTGACGTCAAACAGTTACCACCCGTGGCAACTGGCAGGGTAGAGCAGGTGGAACTCTTTTTCACAAATTGTAATGCGTGGGCTCACTTCAAAGCGTTGGAACTGAAGGTCAATATGCGTGTTGATACGGGTGAGAGGGAGTTCGCTGGATGGCTCGAACAACTGGGTCAAGGTTTGCTTAACGAAAGCGTTACGGACTATAGCAATAACGACGTTTGCCTGCCTGAACACTGCTTGACCGACAATCTCATCGGAGAGATTTTTGGCCGTTTCGATACTCTGACGCCGGAACAACTTTCGACACGAGCCATTCTTTGCCCCAGAAACGAACATTGTAATAGGTCGTTTTAGCGGAAGAATACATTTCATCCATAGGATGGATCTTACCTCTTCCGATAAAACACTGCCGATAACTTTGAAAAGGAGACAATTCCCTGTAAAAGTTTGCTTCGCACTAACTATCAATAAAGCTCAGGGGCAAACATTTGACAAAGTAGGCATTTATCTTGGTTCTCCGGTTTTTTCACACGGTCAACTTTACGTTGCGTTTTCAAGGGCTCGCAATTGGAACGCCGTAAAGGTGAAAGTAGATGAATCGAAAAAACAGGGTAAATTGCTGAAATTTTCCAAAAACATTTATACCAAAAATATAATTTATGACAGCATACTAAATTCTATAAAGTAAACCAATTTTTTTTAATAATTCATACAAAATAATCCATCCGATATTTGGCCAGACAGAATTTGAAACTTTTAAGATTCAAGTATAGTAGGTATTCGTACCGATTTTTTCTTTATGATGTCTGGGGTGAATTAGAAATCATTTCGGTCGTAGATTCGCGAATATTGGTAACGAAACGAAATGAATATTACTTTTTTCAAATTTTCTTCTGTCCTGAAACACCTGATCAGTATGTTTTTTTTTTATAATATATGCAATGTCCAAAATCATCATTTTACATATTAGTCATATTAGTGAACGTTTCACTTTATTCGTCCCAACTTTTCTGTCATTATTTTCGAAAAATTTTCAAAGTCTTTCATTATACTCTCAATTATTTTATTCATTATTACATAATCTTCGAGTTAATTACAAATTATTACATTACGAAATAATTTATTTTTGAATTTAAATTAAATTATGAAAAAATGGGCGCCACTTAATTTAGCTCAAATTAACTAAGATTATTAAACTGTTTGAAAATCAAGAAACAAGCAGTTATGTGTGGTGCATTATTTAGGTGACAATGAATTAATGAAACGTTGATATTCTGGCAAAAAAATAGTATAATGTTCATATAGGGTTAGTAATTTCCACTGGAAGGCATGTAGGTAAATCACACACGCAGTTATGAAATGAGTACACCAAACTTTTCCTTGATGTTCAGGAATTCGCAGTTAAAAGTTATCACAGTTTTGTTTAATACTGGCCTTGATGTTAGAAGAACGAACGTGACAAAATGGCGGTAGCAGCAGTACCAGGAATTCTACAGGTACATATATGATGATTGATGCAATCAGGTAAGTAAAATCAACAGTCCTGATGTAGATTTCGTAATCGAAACTTTAATGTTGTAGATCGATAATTAAACCTCCGGTAGGAACCCTAAAAATTACAATTCTCACATGTAACAAAAATATAATAGTCTTACGAGACTCACCTTTTAATATAAAAAGGGGTTCTTATAAATTTGGACAGAATCTGAGTATTACTGAACGAAACGAAAATAATTTCTGTTCTAAAACGGTAATTTTGAATTTCTGATTGACAAATCCCTTTCAGGTCAACAACGAAATACCAAATGAAAAATCTGGAATGTCTCCTATCAACTACTGATCAGATAACGCGTCGAATTCTTGTATACACGGTGTATCTAATGTTCAATCCTCATTTAGTCCGTCGCAGTTTAAATCTATTCCAGTTTATAAATGGGGCGAAACATTTTCTGGTGATAAAAGTACCTTATCGTCATTTTTAGACAATGTCGAAGAATTGAGAAAAGCTAGACATGTAAGCAAGGTAGAATTATTTGATTCCGCTAGAGATTTATTCATTGGCGATGCGAGATGTTGGTTTCGACAAATAGTTGGAGATTGGGATGCTTTAGTAGAAGCACTTAAACGAGATTTCAGATCATCCTATTTTGATGATGAACTTTGGGATAATATTAAAAGTAGAGTTCAATTGAGGAATGAATCAGTGGTTATTTATTTCGCCAAAATGAATGAATCAATTGTCTAGGACTCCCGTAGAAATAACTAAATTGAAGTATATTCGTGATGGTCTTATACCAGAATATGGAAAAGCCGTAGCAACTGTAGAATTTTCATCTGTTTCAGAACTTTTAAAAATCGTAAAACGCTTGGAAGATGAGAATTATTTAGAAATAGACGAATCACGGGAACAACCTACTTCTTGTAGTGCTCATAAGAGGACATATCCAAAAAAATCCAGTTTCCAGTTGAATAAAAATCCGTTCGATAAGGGTAATTCTAACAATTATTCCAGTTTACCTAGATTGTCCGTAGTAGATGATCAAAATAATAATTACGGCTACAGAAATAATCTCGAATGTTGGAATTGTCGTAAGAAGGGACATTTTTATAACGAGTGTAAATCTAAGAAGTCTAAATTCTGTTATCGCTGCGGTTTATCTAACGTTACTGTCAACACTTGCTCGCGATGTTCAAAAAACTAATTGATGGGGCGCATTTTGAAGGCCAAGAATCGTCCCCATTATTCTTTCCTAAGGCCACCAGTTCTAAACTACCGTGTTTTAAAAAAGGTGAAGAATTCAAGAAATTTCCACATACTAATACGAAATTTCGACAACATAGAAGTTAAAATATTAGATCATCCTGTAGTAGGTTTGTTAGATTCCGGTTCTAATGTAACAATTCTAGGTAAAAAGGGAATTGAATTAATAAAATTTTTGAATTTAAAAATTTTCACATCCAAAACAAAATTTGTCTTTACAGCAGATAATACAGAGCAACGAATAACTGGTCTCGTACATCTGCCTATTGTCATTGATAATGAATGTCATATAATTGAGGCACTAACTGTACCTAGTCTCAAACATGATTTTATTTTCGGTAGCTTCTGTCAGAGGTTCGGCGTAAGGATAGATTATCTTCAGGGTTCTTGGAACGTTTAAAAGAAAAATATTTCTTTACTCACTTCAAATTCTTATGCTGGACTTATGAAAGAAGTAAATAACTTAGAGAATTTATCTGTGGATAAACAGCATGTAGTGGACAATTTATTGCGGTCATTTGATAAAATTAGTAGCAAAGATAGATTGGGACGTACCGATAAAATTTCTCTCACGATAGATACAGGCAATGCTCAAGCATTTCGACTTAGACAATATCCGATGTCGCCATATATGTTGAGAAAGTTAAATGAAGAATTAGATGAAATGTTGCGTTTAGGCGTAGTAGAACCTTCTAACTCTCCCTGGTGCAGCCCTGTTATCTTGGTAAAGAAAAAGGGTGGAGAATATAGATTTTGTTTCGATGGGCACAAACTTAACGAGTTAACTAAACATGATTCCTATCCGCTTCCCCGGATAGATAGCATATTGAGTAGTCTTTCAGGAGCTAAATTTATAAGTAGTATCGATCTAAGAAAATCATTTTGGCAGATTCCGTTAGAAATAAGTTCTAAAGAAAAAACTGCATTCAGCATACCTGGTAGAGGTTTGTTTCAATTTACTGTCACTCCTTTTGGCTTGAGAAATAGCGCACAAACACAACAACGTTTGGTAGATAAACTTTTTGGTCCCAAATTTGAGGGTAAGATTTTTGTATACCTTGATGATATAATAATTATTTCAGATAATTTTGAGAAACACGTCTCTCTTCTTAAAGAAGTTCTCAATCGTCTCAAGGAAGCTAATTTAACTATAAACTTAGAAAAATGTCAATTTTTCAGACGCTCCCTGAAATATTTGGGATATGTAGTTGATGGGAACGGTTAAGAACCGATCCAGACAAGGTTTCTTGTATGGTTAATTTTCCCCGTCCTAATACTAGCACGGAAATTAAGCGATTCGTTGGGATGTGTTCGTGGTATAGATCCTTTATTAAAGATTTTCCCACATTACTCTCGCCCATAAATGATTTGTTGAAAGGTAAGAAAAAACGTCAGAGTATTTCGTGGACTCCTCAAGCTGAGGAAGCATTTTTTAAAATCAAAGAGGCTTTAGTGGCTTCGCCTATTCTAACTTCTCCGAATTTTGATCTGCCCTTCACAATACAGAGCGATGCATCTGCTACCGGAGTAGGTGGTGTACTTACACAAATTCACGACGGCAAAGAAAAAGTGATAGCATACGCTAGTCGTTCTCTTTCACGAGCAGAACGAAATTACACTGTAACAGAACGAGAATTGCTCGCGTTAATCTTTTGTTTGGAAAAATTCAGACCATATGTTGAAGGTGTTAAATTTACGGTCATAACTGATCACTATTCTCTATTATGGCTTAGTAAACTATCCAACCCGTCTGGTAGGCTCTCGAGATGGGCCGTTCGATTGAGACAATATGATTTTGAGTTGATTCACCGAAAAGGTGAAAATAATGTCGTTCCTGACTTTTTGTCGCGTATTTATGAATCTCAAGAGGTTAACACGATATCAATCGAAGTAGACGATTCGGACAAATGGTATACTAAAATGTGTTATAAAATTAAAATTAACGAAAATAACTACCCCCAATGGAAATTACAAGATAATTTGCTTTATAAGTTAGTTCCTTCAAACATACCTGTTGAATCGAATATTCCCGAATGGAAAATAGTAGTCCCTAAACATGAACGTCAAAAAATAATGAAGTTATGCCATGAACCTTCTACTTGTGGTCATCTTGGCTCATTTAAAACTTTCTCTCGAGTAAAAGAACTTTACTATTGGCCTAAAATGCGAGCAGATATTAATAAATTCATCAAACAATGAAAGATATGTGGTGCCAATAAAATATATAATCAACCAGGTTTAGGCTTGATGGGTAAAGAGAAAAACTTTAATTTTCCCTGGCAAGTTATCGCGGTAGATTTGATGGGTCCTTTTCCCAGATCGAAAAGCGGTAATACATTTCTATTGGTAATATCGGACTGGTTCACAAAATATGTAATTCGAAGTTTCTAGAGTCAGATGTTTTCTTAAAGTTCGGTGTTCCTCAATTTATAATCAGTGATAACGGCACTCAGTTCGCAGGCCGCATAATGAAAAATTTAGCTAAGTCTTACTGTGTTCAAAAGATTTGGTTCACTCCGGTTTATTCGCCGCAATGTAATTTTGTGGAGAGGTCGAATCAAACAATAGGTACTACCATCCGATGTTATATTAAAGAAAATAACCATAAAGAATGGGATAGGGAACTTCAGAAAATCGCCTTCGCATTGAATACCGCTAAACATGAGGTGACTGGTTATTCGCCCGTTTTTTTGAATTTCGGCAGATATGTCCCTGCTAATGGGAAATATTATGGTCAGGTAGATTCTACTGAGGGTATAAAGTTGCTTCCTGGTGACAGGGATGCGTATGCGACTAATACCGGGCCATTATCGAGTATCTTTGCTGATATCAAGAAAAAGCTACATAATGCATATTGTAAGAATGTTCGAACGTTCAACTTACGTAGAAGAAATCACCATTTCCAAGTCGGAGAAAAGGTTTGGCGTCGGAACAAGGTTCTCTCGGATGCGACGAAAAATTTTTCATCTAAATTAGTCTCAAAATACGTCTTGCGTAGAGTTCGGTGCAAAATTTCAGGACTATGTTATCTCTTAGAACACCTAGATGGGTCGGAAGATGGAAAATGGCACATAAAGGATTTGAAGCCATATTTCGGTTCAAATTCCGATATTTCCGTTTCGTAAAATTTTCTATTATGTTCATGTCGTTAATACTTTAGGCATGTTTGTTTCTGAACTTGCACAGGATTTATCCAAATGTTGTATATAAGCTCGTACAGTTAGTAGTAGGCGCAATTATAGAATGAGATGCTATAATTGATAGGTTTAGATAAATAGGTTAATGAAGAATTTGATTAGAAAGAAGGCTAAATTAGGAATAATTGAATTAGAGGTAAAAGTTTATTATTAGGAAAACGCCGTGGCCGCGGCAAATATTAGTTATTAGTTAGTAGAAACTAGTTGAATAAGTATGGATGAATATGTAGGGTTGTTAAATGGCATTATAAATCAAAATATAACTCAACGCGTACGTATTCATAAAAAATTATAACTTTCATAATTTTTTTTAAGGAGAGGGGTATTGTAACGGTTCAAAATTATTTTCTTTTCTAACATATAAAATTGGTTGATTTTGAAATCAAAAATGATTTTCCTCTTCTCTTCCTCGATCCATCTTGCGGGAATAATTGAAATGAATTAATAAATATGCAGAAATATATTTCATTAATATGAGTAACAATATGAATAAAAGACAGGTGGCGATTGGTGTCCATGGCTCTCTTATTTCTTATCTGATCAGTAGTTGATAGGAGACATTCCAGATTTTTCATTTGGTATTTCGTTGTTGACCTGAAAGGGATTTGTCAATCAGAAATTCAAAATTATCGTTCAGAACAGAAATTATTGTCGTTTCGTTCAGTAATACTCAGATTCTGTCCAAATTTATAAGAACCCTTTTTATATTAAATCTGACGCCCAACGTGTGGTGGGGCTGTTATTTGAATTTTTAAGTTTCTCATTGTTTTCTTAAATAATCATTTGAAAATTTCGAATATTATTTTATATTGTAATTATTGACTAACACCCATTTATTTTTCATTGTTGATAGTTGTAATGTACCAATCTTTTCGATATTTTTTTTTTACATGTGATGATTGATTATTTCAATATTGCCAATTTTTTATGCTAACTGTTGATTGCGTTATCAGTTTCCCGATTTACATTCTTATTTCCGAAAATGGACAGTGAAATTAAGCCTATTCATTTAGCGATAAATGAACTTAATTACGAACTTAGAATTAGAGGTGTTGTATCAAATAGAGGACAGGATGAGAAGAGGAAGATTTTACGTAGATTATTTGAACGTCAAAAATCCGTAGAAAAATTTCAGTTAGTCGATCCAAACTTTTCGTTTGACAGTGAGCAAAGCGAAATCAATTCAACATTAGAATCAATAACACAACTTGTTATTGAATTTGAGGGTAATAAAGAAGATTCAGTTTTCAAAAGAGCGAAATCACGTCTAGTTCATGTGTTGGGGAGAATTTCTCGTTTACCAATTATCAAGGGTGCAGGGGATGAACAAGAACGTTTGTCTTTCAAAAATGAAACATTCGCAGCCTGCATTAGTCTAGAAGCTGATCTATACGATAAAATATCTGATGAATCGCCTGATATCAATAACAGTGCTAGCGCGTCAAATTCTTGTATACACGGTGTATCTAATGTTCAATCCTCATCTAGTCCGTCGCAGTTTAAATCTATTCCAGTTTATAAATGGGGCGAAACATTTTCTGGTGATAAAAGTACCTTATCGTCATTTTTAGACAATGTCGAAGAATTGAGAAAAGCTAGACATGTAAGCAAGGTAGAATTATTTGATTCCGCTAGAGATTTATTCATTGGCGATGCGAGATGTTGGTTTCGACAAATAGTTGGAGATGTTAAAGATTGGTATGCTTTAGTAGAAGCACTTAAACGAGATTTCAGATCACCCTATTTTGATGATGAACTTTGGGATAATATTAAAAGTAGAGTTCAATTGAGGAATGAATCAGTGGTTATTTATTTCGCCAAAATGAATGAATCAATTGTCTAGGACTCCCGTAGAAATAACTAAATTGAAGTATATTCGTGATGGTCTCATACCAGAATATAGAAAAGCCGTAGCAACTGTAGAATTTTCATCTGTTTCAGAACTTTTAAAAATCGTAAAACGCTTGGAAGATGAAAATTATTTAGAAATAGACGAATCACGGAACAACCTACTTCTTGTAGTGCTCATAAGAGGACATATCCAAAAAAATCCAGTTTCCAGTTGAATAAAAATCCGTTCGATAAGGGTAATTCTAACAATTATTCCAGTTTACCTAGATTGTCCGTAGTAGATGATCAAAATAATAATCACGGCTACAGAAATAATCTCGAATGTTGGAATTGTCGTAAGAAGGGACCTTTTTATAACGAGTGTAAATCTAAGAAGTCTAAATTCTGTTATCGCTGCGGTTTATCTAACGTTACTGTCAACACTTGCTCGCGATGTTCAAAAAACTAATTGATGGGGCGCATTTCGAAGGCCAAGAATCGTCCCCATTATTCTTTCCTAAGGCCACCAGTTCTAAACTACCGTGTTTTAAAAAAGGTGAAGTATTCAAGAAATTTCCACATACTAATACTTTCGACAACAGACCGTTCATAGAAGTTAAAATATTAGATCATCCTGTAGTAGGTTTGTTAGATTCCGGTTCTAATGTAACAATTCTAGGTAAAAAGGGAATTGAATTAATAAAATTTTTGAATTTAAAAATTTTCACATCCAAAACAAAATTTGTCTTTACAGCAGATAATACAGAGCAACGAATAACTGGTCTCGTACATCTGCCTATTGTCATTGATAATGAATGTCATATAATTGAGGCACTAACTGTACCTAGTCTCAAACATGATTTTATTTTCGGTAGCTTCTGTCAGAGGTTCGGCGTAAGGGTTCTTGGAACGTTCAAAAGAAAAATATTTCTTTACTCACTTCAAATTCTTATGCTGGACTTATGAAAGAAGTAAATAACTTAGAGAATTTATCTGTGGATAAACAGCATGTAGTGGACAATTTATTGCGGTCATTTGATAAAATTAGTAGCAAAGATAGATTGGGACGTACCGATAAAATTTCTCTCACGATAGATACAGGCAATGCTCAACCATTTCGACTTAGACAATATCCGATGTCGCCATATATGTTGAGAAAGTTAAATGAAGAATTAGATGGAATGTTGCGTTTAGGCGTAGTAGAACCTTCTAACTCTCCCTGATGCAGCCCAGTTATCTTGGTAAAGAAAAAGGGTGGAGAATATAGATTTTGTTTCGTTGGGCGCAAACTTAACGAGTTAACTAAACATGATTCCTATCCGCTTTCCCGGATAGATAGCATATTGAGTAGTCTTTCAGGAGCGGTCATTTGATAAAATTAGTAGCAAAGATAGATTGGGACGTACCGATAAAATTTCTCTCACGATAGATACAGGCAATGCTCAACCATTTCGACTTAGACAATATCCGATGTCGCCATATATGTTGAGAAAGTTAAATGAAGAATTAGATGGAATGTTGCGTTTAGGCGTAGTAGAACCTTCTAACTCTCCCTGGTGCAGCCCTGTTATCTTGGTAAAGAAAAAGGGTGGAGAATATAGATTTTGTTTCGATGGGCGCAAACTTAACGAGTTAACTAAACATGATTCCTATCCGCTTCCCCGGATAGATAGCATATTGAGTAGTCTTTCAGGAGCTAAATTTATTAGTAGTATCGATCTAAGAAAATCATTTTGGCAGATTCCGTTAGAAATAAGTTCTAAAGAAAAAACTGCATTCAGCATACCTGGTAGAGGTTTGTTTCAATTTACTGTCACTCCTTTTGGCTTGAGAAATAGCGCACAAACACAACAACGTTTGGTAGATAAACTTTTTGGTCCCAAATTTGAGGGTAAGATTTTTGTATACCTTGATGATATAATAATTATTTCAGATAATTTTGAGGAACACGTCTCTCTTCTTAAAGAAGTTCTCAATCGTCTCAAGGAAGCTAATTTAACTATAAACTTAGAAAAATGTCAATTTTTCAGACGCTCCCTGAAATATTTGGGATATGTAGTTGATGGGAACGGTTTAAGAACCGATCCAGACAAGGTTTCTTGTATGGTTAATTTTCCCCGTCCTAATACTAGCACGGAAATTAAGCGATTCGTTGGGATGTGTTCGTGGTATAGATCCTTTATTAAAAATTTTTCCACATTACTCTCGCCCATAAATGATTTGTTGAAAGGTAAGAAAAAACGTCAGAGTATTTCGTGGACTCCTCAAGCTGATGATTTTGAGTTGATTCACCGAAAAGGTGAAAATAATGTCGTTCCTGACTTTTTGTCGCGTATTTATTAATCTCAAGAGGTTAACACGATATCAATCGAAGTAGACGATTCGGACAAATGGTATACTAAAATGTGTTATAAAATAAAAATTAACGAAAATAACTACCCTCAATGGAAATTACAAGATAATTTGCTTTATAAGTTAGTTCCTTCAAACATACCTGTTGTATGAAGTTATGCAATGAACCTTCTACTTGTGGTCATCTTGGCTCATTTAAAACTTTCTCTCGAGTAAAAGAACTTTACTATTGGCCTAAAATGCGAGCAGATATTAATAAATTCATCAAACAATGTAAGATATGTGGTGCCAATAAAATATATAATCAACCAGGTTTAGGCTTGATGGGTAAAGAGAAAAACGTTAATTTTCCCTGGCAAGTTATCGCGGTAGATTTGATGGGTCCTTTTCCCAGATCGAAAAGCGGTAATACATTTCTATTGGTAATATCGGACTGGTTCAGAAAATATGTAATTTTACATCCTTTACGCAAGGCTACTGCAGAAAATATTGCGAAGTTTCTAGAGTCAGATGTTTTCTTAAAGTTCGGTGTTCCTCAATTTATAATCAGTGATAACGGCACTCAGTTCGCAGGCCGCATAATGAAAAATTTAGCTAAGTCTTACTGTGTTCAAAAGATTTGGTTCACTCCGGTTTATTCGCCGCAATGTAATTTTGTGGAGAGGTCGAATCAAACAATAGGTACTACCATCCGATGTTATATTAAAGAAAATAACCATAAAGAATGGGATAGGGAACTTCAGAAAATCGCCTTCGCATTGAAAACCGCTAAACATGAGGTGACTGGTTATTCGCCCGTTTTTTTGAATTTCGGCAGATATGTCCCTGCTAATGGGAAATATTATGGTAAGGTAGATTCTACTGAGGGTATAAAGTTGCTTCCTGGTGACAGGGATGCGTATGCGACTAATACCGGGCCATTATCGAGTATCTTTGCTGATATCAAGAAAAAGCTACATAATGCATATTGTAAGAATGCTCGAACGTTCAACTTACGTAGAAGAAATCACCATTTCCAAGTCGGAGAAAAGGTTTGGCGTCGGAACAAGGTTCTCTCGGATGCGACGAAAAATTTTTCATCTAAATTAGTCTCAAAATACGTTTTGCGCAGAGTTCGGTGCAGAATTTCAGGACTATGTTATCTCTTAGAAAACTTAGATGGTTCGGAAGATGGAAAATGGCACATAAAGGATTTGAAGCCATATTTCGGTTCAAATTCCGATATTTCCGTTTCGTAAAAGTTTCTATTATGTTCATGTCGTTAATACTTTAGGCATGTTTGTTTCTGGACTTGCACAGGATTTATCCAAATGTTGTATATAAGCTCGTACAGTTAGTAGTAGGCGCAATTATAGAATGAGATGCTATAATTGATAGGTTTAGATAAATAGGTTAGTGAAGAATTTGTTTAGAAAGTAGGCTAAATTAGGAATAATTAAATTAGAGGTAAAAGTTTATTATTAGGAAAACGCCGTGGCCGCGGCAAATATTAGTAATAGTTAGTAGAAACTAGTTGAATAAGTATGGATGAATATGTAGGGTTGTTAAATGGCATTATAAATCAAAATATAACTCAACGCGTACGTATTCATAAAAAATTATAACTTTTATAATTTTTTTTAAGGAGAGGGGTATTGTAACGGTTCAAAATTATTTTCTTTTCTAACATATAAAATTGGTTGGTTTTGAAATCAAAAATGATTTTCCTCTTCTCTTCCTCGATCCATCTTGCGGGAATAATTGAATTGAATTAATAAATATGCAGAAATATATTTCATTGATATGAGTAACAATATGAATGAAAGACAGGTGGCGATTGGTGTCCATGGACTGTGGCTCTCTTATTTCTTATCTGATCAGTAGTTGATAGGAGACATTCCAGATTTTTCATTTGGTATTTCGTTGTTGACCTGAAAGGGATTTGTCAATCAGAAATTCAAAATTACCGTTTTAGAACAGAAATTATTGTCGTTTCGTTCAGTAATACTCAGATTCTGTCCAAATTTATAAGAACCCTTTTTATATTAAAAGGTGAGTCTCGTAAGACTATTATATTTTTGTTACATGTGAGAATTGTAATTTTTAGGGTTCCTACCGGAGGTTTAATTATCGATCTACAACATTAAAGTTTCGATTACGAAATCTACATCAGAACTGTTGATTTTACTTACCTGATTGCATCAATCATCATATATGTACCTGTAGAATTCCTGGAACTGCTGCTACCGCCATTTTGTCACGTTCGTTCTTCTAACATCAAGGCCAGTATTAAACAAAACTGTGATAACTTTTAACTGCGAATTCCTGAACATCAAGGAAAAGTTTGGTGTACTCATTTCATAACTGCGTGTGTGATTTACCTACGTGCCTTCCAGTGGAAATTACTAACCCTATATGAACATTATACTATTTTTTTGCCAGAATATCAACGTTTCATTAATTCATTGTCACCTGAATAATTAACCACACATAACTGCTTGTTTCTTGATTTTCAAACAGTTTAGTAATCTTAGTTAACTTGAGCTAAATCAAAAAAAAAAAAATTATAAACCCACGACCTAAATGCTCTCTGGCGAACAGCTGCCGTTCGCATAATTGTCGCCTTGTGAAAATTACGTCACATAAATCTGGCGCCCAACGTGGGGCTCGAACCCACGACCCTCATGCTCTACCGACTTATGTCACGTAATTTTCACAAGGCGACAATTATGCGAACGGCAGCTGTTCGCCAGAATTATTATATTTATTTAAATAAGCCTAATAGTTCACAAAATTGAAAAATAATTACTTTATTCTATTCAGAAACAAACGCCATTATCAAGATTCGTCATCTAGAAAAAAAATTTATTCTTGAATGTATTAAAAGCATAACAAAATAATAATTTTTTTTATATAATATCATAATGAACGTAGGATTGTTTTCATAACATATCATTATGAACGTAAAAAATTCCTGAGAGCAATGTGTTCAAGAGACAGAAAAATTACTGGAACAATATTTCCAAGCCAAAGATTTGGGAGAAGTGGAGAATTTTCTAGGAATGAAGATATTAAGAACAGAAAATATAATTAAAATTAATCAAACTAAATATATAGAGAAACTTTTGACAACTTTCAATATGGAACAATGTAAACCAAAGAAAACTCCGATGGAAAAAACCTTTCAATATAACGACAAAAACGAAATACTTGACAATGTGCCTTATCGTCAACTGATAGGAGGACTAATGTATCTATCTACTAGATTACTTCAATTCATGCAATGAAAAAAGTTGCCCATTTTGTGAGGATTCCGAAAAAGGTAAATTACAGGTGATAAACTTCTTCAGAAAAAAGATATTCGGATGTTTATCGAAAATGGAGCATTTCTGTGAAAAACTGATTTTTTCACATTTTCCACAAATACTTTCATTTGCACTTCCTGATGAAAATAATCAATCAACAAATCAATAAAAAGTTACTAGGTTTTTTATTTCTTTCTCTTTGCCTAAAGAACTCTCGAACATCGGTATGATGTGATGCGATTCAATGATTCAATCTTTAGATACTTAAAGTATCTATGGAAACGTCCATCTAGTGGAAGTTAATGCCTAACAGTATACTGGGTAAAATGTCATCAGAAAATGTTTCGTACACTGCAAGAGAATACGCCGACATGCACCTTATTTATGGAGAAGTACGTCTTAATGCTAGATCAGCATCGAGGCTTTATTCAGAGCGGTACCCGAATCGCCGACATCCCAATTACGAAGTTTTTATCCGGACCCATAATGCAATTGTCTAAGGAAGAGTTCCTGGGAGTCGTAAAAGTAGTGGCCAGCCTTCGATCGTGGATGATGACACCGTTTTGAATGAAGTCGAAGATAATCCTCAGTATCAACCAGATGACAGGCATATCAAAATCAAGTGCCCATAGAATCCTGAAGAAACACCAATATCACCCCTACCATATTCAGCGAGTTCAACAAGTACTACCAAGCCCGAGTAGAATTTTGTCAACAAATGTTGCCGAAACATACAGAAAATCCCGATTTTTTCAATAATATCCTTTGGACTGATGAGTCTTCCTGTACTCAAAGCGGGTATATTAATGTGCATAATCTTCATAGTTGGAACATCGAGAATCCGCACAATATAAGGCAAGATAGATCCCAATATCGATTTACAGTGAATATATGGACTGGAATATACGATGGAAAAATATTCGATCCGACAGAATTGCCGCAATCGTTAAACGGCACCAACTATTTAAAGTGTACCCTTACTTTTAGAAGATGTACCACTGGAAATGCGACGTAGTCTATGGTTTCAACACGACGGGTGCCCAGCACACTACAGTCGTCATGTTAGGGAATATTTAAACCAAACATATCCTCACCGGTGGATCGGAAGGGGCGGTGAAATTTCGTGGCCTCCCCGTTCACCAGACTTAAATCCTCTGGATTTTTTTTACTGAAGTTTTTTAAAAAATGAAATTCATTCGAATCGAATCGAAGAGATGAAGCACAACTAAGGGACCGCATTCGTATTTCAGCAGCCAAAATAGCGGAGAGAAGTTTGTATGGTTTGAGAAGATCATTTCTCAATAGATGCAGGGCATGTATTAGCGAAGGGGGTGGTCATTTTGAGCATTTCCTTTAATAACAATCCTGAATTTTTATTATTAATATTTTTATAATGTTTCTTCACAATAGATTTGTTAACGTTGAAGGTACGTTATTACGTATATCATTGCAATTAATGAATAATTTCACTTTATAAGTAATTTAAGGACTAACTGACATTTTTCAAGAGAATTATTCAATAAGTTACAGCAGAATCTGCAAAATGAAAGTATTTATGGAAAATGTGAAAAAATCAGTTTTTCACAGAAATGCTCCATTTTCGATAAACATTCGAATATCTTTTTTTCTGAAGAAGTTTATCACCTGTATTTTACCTTTTTGGAATCCTCACAAAGTGGGCAACTTTTTAACGTAATATGCAGAAAAGCTCTAGTGCCTTTTTTTTACACCACGTCAGATAGAGTTCAGTTCAAAAAAACACTTCCTTCAAAACAAGAATTTAAAATTTTTTTTTCGGAATCCCTGTATAATATTTTGTGCTATTTTTCATTGCATGAAATATTATTTATTTATTTATTTAGCGTATGGCAATATCACAGGCAATTACATAACAAGTATAATAAAAATACTGTACATGAGTCTGCCACCTCAACATAGATGGCAAAAGCAGTATTGCATGAAATGAAGTAATCATTCAACAATATTTATGGAAAAAAACTGATTCGAAAAGTATTTAATTGTAGCTTCCGCAAGAGAGAAAGCATTTTAAGTGAAAAAATTCAACATTTTCATAAAACATCAAATATCTCAAAAACTGTGAGACTTTCATATGAACGATTTTTTCACATCAGATAGAGCACATTCTGATCTACTTTCCGTTTTCGTTTGACGTGGTTTTTACGGGACACCCTGTATACACAGCTACATTTTCCATATCGAAAATTTGTCTGAACCTCTCGTTGAATATTTCAGGTGCACTTTTGATACCATAGGGTAATCTCAGAAATTTATAGCGCCCAAAAGGAGTGCCAACTGTACATAAATTGCTGCTAGTTTCATCAAGTGGAATTTGATAAAATGCTTGGCTACCATCCAGTTTTGAACAAAAATTTTGCACCCTGCAATTGCGCAGTGATTTATTTCATCGAATGTTAATAATTTACAATGTTCGCGTTTAATTGCCTTGTTCAAATGGAGAGGATCAAGACATATACGCAGTGAATCATCGTTTTTTCGAACAACAACTAAAGGATGTACCCAGTCACTGGGACCTTTTACTTTTTCAATAATTCCTAATTTCTCTAAATTATCCAAAGTCTCTTTTAATTTATCATGCAAAGCTAAAGGGACTTTTCTTATCGGCGAAATTATCGGTACAGCTTCAGAATTAATTTTTATTTGATGGGGAGGTTCAATACACCCAATTCCCGAAAAAACATCACTATGTGCAGAAAATAATTTTTTACGTTCATCATGTTGTTACATATTTATATTAATATCCTCCGATTTACTGTCATTTTTTGAAATCATATTCAGTTCTACACAAGTATTTAATCCAAGCAACGGTTCTGAAAAAGCATTCACCACATAAAACATAATGATACATTTTTTTCCATTGTACAAGCAGTTCAGAAAACATTTGCCAAGAACTGGAAGTTTATTGCCTGTGTATGATTTAAGAATTATTTTCGACTCCTTAATTTCAGAAAAGGGAATTTCTAAATATTTGAAATATTTGATTGGAGGTATATTTGCCATAGCACCGGTATCTAATTTGAATGTGCATTTTTTAAAATTTATAACCAATTGTGTTAGCCATGGATTGGTATTGGAACCTGAAATATTATTAACAGAAATAATATCTTCATTTTCACTATCATGTAAACCCGAAATATCATTAACATAAATAATTTCCTCGTTTTCATCACCAAGAAAACAATTGTCTATTTCTAATTCATTGATTTGTTTATCATTGCGGCAAATGTTAGCGAAATGATTAAATTTATCGCACTTGCCACACATTTTTTTGAACGGGTGCAATTATTTATGAACCCTTTCTTACCATCACTGGGACCGTATTTTGATGTTCTTCCTGGAGTCCTAGATCGGGATCCTGAATTACCTCGGCGTCCCTGGTTCTTTCGGTAGTTGACCACTATGTCGACGGGGTAACTCGAATTCGATGAGGAGGCGTAATTTCATGCTTTCTCCAGATTTGCTTCGTCGTCTTCTTGGAGCAATCTTTGACGTATTTCATAGTTGTTGATACCACAAATTAGCATTAATTTAATTAGTTCATCAGTAAGAGTTTCGAACTTACAGCTTTTTGCAGAATTTCTTAGATGAGTGACGGTGATGTTCGACGGTCATCTGGTCGGTTTGTTTCGACGTGAAGAATTGATAACGTAGATATGTCAGGTTTTGCCTTGGTGAGAAGTGCTGATGAATTTTGTCAACTACATTTTTAATTTTATTCTTCTGATCTTCACTGAATTCAAATGTGGCGTAGATTTTCTGCAGATCAGGTCCAGCGAAGTGTAGCAATTGTGCTATTTGAATTTTCTCATCTTTTTTGTCTGTTTCCGTTGCAGTGAGATAAATTTGGAAACTGTTTAACCACTCAGACCATCGCTCAGCTTGATTTCCATTATTTAGATTCAACTTAGGTAGTCCACTACTAGCCATTATAATTTATAAATGTTTACGTTCGATTACTTAAATTGAAAAACTAGCGAAATTATTCGCAGCGCCATGTGGTTTTCAAGTCCGGTTCTATTATCTACTGGCTATGTACAACAATACATAAGTCATATAATAGAAAACAATAATTTCAGAGCATGCGTATTGCGTATTAAAAGGTGCGCAGGTACTTCTGCAACACTAGCCAAATCAGTTCAGTAGTTTCGGAGTAATTGTTATTGAAAATTCTAAGTATTCCTCGATATTTTTAAAACCACAAATCTCTGCGATAAGTATCGACGAATTTCTGCTCACTTGACAAGATATGACATTTTTACCATGATCTTCCATTTGTCCAGATATTTGGTCGGTCGTTTCGGAGTTACTTCCACACACAACCTTGGTTTTCTTGAATTTTTCGTTATCAATGAAAATAAAAATTCATTTCAAACATTTTTAGAACTGGGATAAATTAATAAGCATATTTGTGCTAGATTTTGTCATAATCGTAAGATTAGGGGTCTAAAAAAACATTTCTGGTTAGTACTTCTGGTCTGAACCTAAAAACTCGTAACCTTCGAACAAAGAGAGCTAACAACTTGGAGTTTTCAGGATAAGTTTGAGAACTGAATATGATATCATTTGAATTCGTTAGCGGTCGAAATCGGTTGGTTAGTTTCGAAGTTATGTACCACTGGAATGTTTCTCTTATAGTTATCAATATTTCCATTACTGCTGAAATTCAGTAATTCGTAGCGAATTGACATGTGCTGCTGACTACACAATTGAAAAGAAATAATATATTTGATTGATAAAAAAATTTCCTGAGCAGAATGTTTATTCCTATATTTTCGAAACCCAGGTTTTGAATCTCCCTGTGTTATTCTATGACGTCCATATAGTTGACAATTATTTTAATAAATTATTGTTGAAATCTTCATACGAGTCAAAAAGCCCTTCCAAGCTCAATTAGGTTGGAATGACGATATTTCAAATGTAGACATCCTAATTATTTTTGGTTTTATTTTATTCATTCATGAACTGAACTCCTCTGCTCAAATTCGAGGTAACAGTAACTATTAGTGGAGGAATACCGTCAATTAGACTTGAACTCCAATATATCGTAGCCGTTAGAAATTCAGACTTCCTCGCAGCGGTCTAGGGTTATGATTAGGGTTGCCACCCGTACTTTATTATAAAGTATTGTACGTTATTTCAGGTAATTGTACTCTATTTCTTAAAAACTTTATAGGTTTTCACTCCCAGTCTCTGAAACATAAATAATTAAAAAATGTCAATCAGATTGCAAATGAAAAAATACACAACTCTGAAGATTTTGAGAGTTTGTCTGAAGAAGGTGTCTGATATAGCCACCGAAACGTTACAATATCCTTTATATTGTTTCATTTTTCAGTTTTACTGTTAGGCAACAATTTTTTCAAGACCAA
Organism: Propylea japonica; assembly: GCA_013421045.1. Classification (NCBI taxonomy): domain Eukaryota; kingdom Metazoa; phylum Arthropoda; class Insecta; order Coleoptera; family Coccinellidae; genus Propylea; species Propylea japonica. The sequence goes on along the minus strand of CM024242.1, from coordinate 43,754,993 downwards.
TTTGCTCCTGGCAAATAAGTGCAAAGATTCTCGCAGGAGCACTTCACCTTAATCAAACATTTTTTAATTATTTATGTTTCAGAGACTGAGAGTTAAAACCTTTAAAATTTTTAAGAAATGCAGAATCGTCTTAGAATATATTTCAATCGATAATTGTACTCTATACTTTACGAGGAACATAAAAAGTACGCAAAAATACTTTTTTCGCGAGTTTCACGTTACCTTTTTGTGCCGAAACGATGGGACACCAATTCACCATATTATAAACATATACACAAACTTTCGGCACTATTGTCATTCTTAAAGACGGGTTAACAAAAAGAAAGCAAGACCTGTTTTTCGACTATGAAACAAATAAAAAATCAAATTGTTATCCTCATCCGAATCAAAGGAAAAAATTCATACCAATTTTATATTATTCATTGGCAAAGCATTTTAATATCTAAATAAATGGTTCGATTTCAATACTTCAAATTGGCTATTTAAAGTAGATAGTTTGAATTTGAAGCACTAAATCAGTGTAATGGTCGATATAATTGAACATTTGAATCTTAATAAATTAAATATAATCGTAGACGATCTTTATGAGGAAATTGTTTTAATTAACATAATAAATGACAAAATAATATCTAATTGTGAGGAATTTGCCGAATTATCTAATGCACGAAAATGGCAGCAGATATTCGGCAAAGCTATTGAAAATGAAAATTTAACCAATTTGTTTGAAATAATTTCGTTCTTTTTGTCAATACGAGCGACTTCAGCATTCACAGAAAGAGTTTTTTCTGTGATGAATTGCAAATGGAGGGACGAAAGGAACAAAGCGTCCCTCAAATTAATCAAAAATGAATTACTTTTGTATTTTAACTTAAATATAGATTGTAAGGATGCTTTTCAAGTATTTAGCTGAAATAATTTGTTGAAACTTGCTAAAATCAATGAAAAATATGTGTTCAAGCAAAATACCCAAGAAAAATAAAAAATACTTTATTTTGACACTATGTACTTTTTTTTCGTACCTTTAATCATCAATGTACATTATATTGCAAAAAAAAGTGGCAACCCTAGTTATGATCTCGGCTCGGTATTAAATTATTTCTTTCCGTTTTACTTTCTCGAGTTTGAATTTTTAGTTTTGCCATATGATTTGAAGTTTAAGGCCTTTGAAGGCTTCTACTCATTGTAATACAATGAATCAAAATTGAATATCTTGGTAGCTTTCGGTTTTATATATTCATTCATGAATTCAGCTTTTCTGTTGAAATCTCAAAACTTCCTCGAAAATTTCGAATTTGAAAGTTCGTTCCGGAATTTCTTGTGAATGCCTGAAATTATTAGATTTTCTTCCTTTCCATATGTGCTCACATACTGCTGGCGAATTATAGATTAAATAAGAAAAGCCATGAGCAGGAGCTTTTGAGCGATCTTTCATTGATGGTGAGGCAATAAGATGATTACCTCAAATTCTTATATGGGACTTGAAATTGATATCAAATATATGAATGCAGAATCTCAGATCGATCGAAATTATATTCTGAAAATATTCAGAAAATAAAATATGTAAAAAATATAAACTACAAAAAATAAAATTCTCTGGTTATGATGATGCGATACTCTTGAAATTTTGCATGAACATACAGTATATCAGTTTTCATTCAAAAAATGAATTTCACTCGATTCGGACATTCTGGTAATGGAAATATAAAGATTCTACTTTCAAAATTTCAATTGAATTGTGTATGGTTCTGTCAACACAATGGCAGCAAAATTTTGAATAAAAATTCAGTGCACCAGTTTTCATTCACAGAAAAAAATTCAATCGAATCAGATATCCTGTTATAAAGAGTATTAATTTCAATATTCCAATTGAATTTTCTATGGTTCTATTAACACTATGGCCACCTAATTTTGGATGGAAGTTTATCGATCTTTATACACATAACAAATTTCACTCGAATCGGATGTATTTTTATTGAAATATCCTAATTCTTCTTTTCAATGTTCCAATTAAACTTTCTATGGTTCTTTTCACACTATGGATACAAAATTTTGCATAAGGGTTATTAGGAGCATCTTGCATTTGGGCGCAACATTTCATTTTGATTTATTTCGTTTTGTCTGAGATATTGAGAAACAAAAATTTTGAATGGCCATATTTTATGGAACACCCTATACGATTTGGCTGATTAACGAACTTAACCGAGGCATTTAGGAACCGAACTCACTCTAGGACAATCCCTTCGAAAAATATCGTGATATCGTTAGCACGGCCGGCCCCACGGACAGAACGAATTCGTCATTCGAGGTCAAATTCAATTTTGTCCGTGGGGCCCGCCATCTGGCCGGCCGTTAGCAGGATAACTTTCGATGGAATTGTCCTAGAGACTTGAGATTTTCAGGATTCCCAAATGCCTCGGTTAAGTTCGTTTACCGGCCAAATCGCATGGTGTTCCATGAAATATGGCCATTCAAAATTTTTGTTCTTCAATATATCAGACACTCTCATGCAAAATTTTGTGACCATAGTGCGAAGAGAACCATAAGAAGTTCCATTAGAATATTGAATAAAAAAACTTTATATTCCCATTCAAGGTATCTAGTTCAAGTGAAATTAATTTCTTTAATGAAGATTAATACATGTAAAAACTACCTATTGCATGACTGCACAGTCAGATTTCAGGTAGTATTTTTGTCACGAAATCGACCTTTCGATAGCTCTATTGCTTGGTCTATATACAAATATGCGTGCCGCGCCGGTGCGTGTATTCCATACATTGTATGGAAACATTATTTTTCGATTGATAGACCGTGATTTTTACTTAATATTTTTATTTTCAGCAATAATTTTGATAAACAATTAATAATAGTACCCTTTTAGGACTGCTTGTTGTAAAAGGTCAACATTGAATTAAAACAAATGTAACTCAAGATAGTAGTAAAAGAGTCACACAACATGTGAAGACTAATTGTCTTTTAATTTAAAATTCGTCACTATTTATTTATTGAAGCTCACAATTTGTGATTTCATTATGAAAAGAAATGTAACTTTCGTTGATTCTGCATTCAATTCAATTTGTATTCTGCATATTTTACGATTAAAGAAATTCAATTTTTGTTGATTTTGCGTCCAATGCATTGTTTATTTTGATCTTCCAAACGTAATGTAACTTTTTGGCCATCAGTTTTGCAACAAAATTGGTTCTTTTTATGACTTAAAGTAATGATTTTCAATAATTACATGTAATACAATTCATTTTCTATTCAAAGTTATGTAAATCTTTCAAGTCAATGGAGAATTAAATTATTGTAAACTTGATTTACCTTTTTGTCTCAACATTTTTGCAACATTATTGGTTCTTTTTATGACTCAAAGTAACAAGTTTAATTAATTACATGTGATACGATTAAATTTCTTTTTGAAGATAATTTTGGGTTATGGAAAGAACAAAAGGGACTATATATTTTATTTGTGTACGTTTTATTAAATAATTATATTTTATTTTCAATTAGAATTAAGTTTCCAAATTATTTTGTACTACGCCGGGCCGTTTTTACTCTTGGTTCGGCTGGAGAATCGCTTCTTTTTTCTTCTGAAGATGTTATATTCAGCGACTCTTTTCTCTCCGTTGTCATCAATGTTGCTGCTTGTCATCGGTGGCCAGTAAACGACTTTAGGAGAAAAATTCAAGTTACATTTTCAAAGGAAATTGCATCTTCTTCAATAGGTGGTGTGTTGCTACAACTTTCTCCGCTGCAATGTTTACAAGTAATGGAGCAGTGGAGACCTGCCTTCCTGCACCCACATGATGATCCACAATTGCTCGTATCACAACCACAGTAGATCAACTTCATGAGTTCTTCTGGTGCTGAGTCTTTTACTGTCTTTATTGGATCGAATCCTCGAGAAGTTTCTTTCCATCCTCAGGTTCTACAACCACGATTGTACTTGATGGTAAACTCGTCGTATGGAAATGTGCTGCATCAACCGAAGGTAGAAGTGAACGTAGATCGTAGATCGTTTCCGTCACATACTGTGTAAATTTGTGAAATCGAAGTAAAGCAAGTTATTTTGCCAATCCAAAAATTGTTCATCTGAGGTTCTTGAATCTTGACTTTGTACAGTTTTTTTAGTTGATTTTACGGATTTGGCACCACTGTATACAGCTGTAAACATCTCTTGTCCTGCAGCTTCCATAATGTTAGTGCTGCGAAATGGTTTTTTTGAAAATCTTGACTGTAGCTTGTAGAACTTTGTTGTTTTTCAGAACCGAGATGAATCTTTGTTTTCCTAGCGAATATGGAGCAGAAAAAGTATCACATCCACTGAAGGCATAAATGATAAGTACATGAGAAAGTAATTCCGGATGGTTGAAGGATGTGTACGAGAAGAAGCGTTCGGGAGTGCTTCCATGTTGTGGTTTTTCGAAGAAGACATTCTCTTCGTTTTTGCGCAACGCGACGAGTAAAACTAGAAGGTCAATGTCTTCTCCAATGATTGCAGCGGAGTCGTAATTGGCGGACTCTTTGAGAGCTGTGGTAACTATCAAAGGGTCTTCATCTTCAAAATCTTGTTCCGTTTGTTGTTGGCGTTCGACAAAAAACTTTCTGCAAAACTGTGATAACAGTTGTTTTGTCAAACTCAATTAAAGGAGACATGTATCTAGTAGACCGACGTTATCTTTCAGCAGACTTTGTGCGAGGTGAATATCCATCGAAGATCACTTTAGTTCTTCCATGAACAGAATACTTCTGGAGGTAGGTCACGTACCTGTCACAGATGTCTTTAATTGACATGTTCTTCTCCCACGTCACTCATGTGCAACAAATATTGTCCATCAAAGATAATAAGAGTATTATCTCCCAATGTTCAGGTATAGCTGTGAATTCCTTGTAAAAAGAAGATTAGGTTCCTTTCCGCATGCCGTTTTCGTCGAACAGAGACAATGGGAAAGGCGAGAGCTCGAACGTTAGAAATCTCTTCAGTTCATCTGGTGTAGCCTGGCAAATTGCCATATGTTGAAAAAGTATCATCGGATCGAAGGCAACAACGGTATAATTTTGTCGTATAATTTGTTTCAACGAATTTATTCGGACAGGTATGTTCGGATGGCACTGATGAAAATATAGTTTTTGATTAAAAAAGGTTTTTGATGAATACTCATTACCTTCCAAAGGGACACCAAAAATCTTGTGAGGTTTCAAAAATATTTCCGAAAATTCGATTTTTCCCCTAATTTCAACACAGTGTATCTCAAAAACAATGCGACATAGGCCCATGGTTCAAAGGAAATTTATGCCACGAAATCACCTAAAGATGAAGATCTCGAATTCACGGCACCTCATTAGGAAACACCCTGTTCATGTCAATCTTTTCCTGAAGCGTTCTTTAAGCGGACTGACGTGCGGGACAATAAAATCTACTGAGACCCGTTGAAAATTTTAAACTCTTTTCATATCAATCAAATTTCAAAATTTTAATTTATAGGGTGTCGAATCTCAACTTGGAACAACTCTCATATTTTTCAAATACGGAAGTGGAATTTTTGGGGGATTTAAATATAAATCGATCGACTTGTGGAAAGGAATCATGAGTTCTAAATATTAACCGACTATATTGCTTGGTTCGAAAGTTATGGGAATTTAAAATTTTTGATGAATACATGGACAACCCCGTATCTCGGTTAGGGCATTGAGTAGACCTGTCATATATGCTTTGCAAACTTTGAATAAAATGAAATCCTCGTGTTCAAGGGTAATTAAAGGTCTATAAAAGATATAAAATAAAATCATTTTCATTTTTTAGGATTATGATGTTCAAACAAAGCAGAAAAAATTTAGGAAAGCCTGAGCAGTAGCTTTTGAGCGCTCGTTCTTTGTTGAAGCAATAAGACTAGATTTATTTATATGGGCTTTGAAATAGATACCAAATATACAGGGTGACTGGTGACAACGGCTAACTGGAGATAGAGGAACTCAAACTGAATGAGGATTGTGGGTTTAAATGTCCCATAAGGCTATTAGTTTCAGAGATACAGGGTGTTTTTTGCGAAAGTGGTAACACTACGAACTCCCATATCTTCGTCAATAGGGCAAATTTTTCGCTGGGATTTTGCGAGCTTGTTACTATACATTGTTGTATTCCAAACACAATTGAATAAGAAAGCAGTATGCTGTCACCAGGGCAGCCTTTTGAAGTAGCTCCGGAACTTGTAGATATGAGGATGATTGTTGATGAAATTGATGAAGTTAGGTGGATTCAGGAGATAAATCCAATGGTTGATCCAATTAATCCAATAAAGGAACAATATAATTTGATTATTATTAGGTGTTCACTAGAATTATAATTATTTCACTTAGGTTGGGAATCACTGGTTTTAATGTGAACACAATATGAGAAAGCACTTGTTTATTATGAGAATAACACACGTTACATTTATTACGATAACGGACTTTGAAATATTTACGAGAGAGAGATATAAACTCGACGGAAGATAGAGATGAACTAACTATCATCTGTTCTGTGCTAACTATGAGCGTTGCGTTGCTTCTTTATATAGTATTTTGGAAATAGCTGAAGTCAGCAAGAATATGTGAACAATAGGCTCATTGTTGAGGGGTTGCCAACATCTCCCCCCTAAGAAGATTTTTGATATTATTTTTAAGAAAGAGCAAAAATCTAGAAGCAACATATCGCTTTACAAAAATATATAAAGTTTTAAGAAATATGGAATTGGAACGTTAAGATAAATATTACAAAATTGTAAAAATTCAAAAGTTGAAGACATGATGCAGTTAACATTGAAAATATGATTGAACTTGATAATTAAGTAAAAATTGAAAATATGATGCAAGTTGAAATTGATAATTAAATAATCATTGAAAATTGAAAATTAAGAAAATATCAAGTGTGAAAGTATTGAGAGTTATAAATTGAATCAGAACAAGTAAGATTGGATTTAATAAGGGTTGATCTTGATTCCTTGGTTTCTCTTGGATCTTCTTAATGAATGGGAGCCTGTGCTGTTGGTTTCTTCCTGGTTGGAATGTCGAGGATTGGAAGTGCCAGTGACATTGATACGCTGTAGTTCTGCATCATAGAAGACTGGAATGGGTTGTTCCACAGGGGTGGTAGTACAACATTGGTTGAAGATTTGGAAACATGGGTTGCCCTCAATAGCTTTTGGTTCTCTGGGATAGGATAGGAATCTTCTCAAGAGTCTGATGAAGCCACACCATTTGAGGATGTTGTAGATAATGGCCAGAAGGATTAAGCCAATTAGTATTGAGATTGCAGTTTGAAGCCATGACGAGTGTTGAATGATGAACGGTTTGTTCAATTGTTGTTGAAGTTGTTCGTCAAATTCACTTAATTTATGTTGAGCTTGAATTTACAGTCATTAGGTTTGAAGTGGTTTCGAGGTTGACTTGGTCCGTGAAGGCTTTGCAGTTGGGGTTTAATTCCAGAGTTCCCATTTGTTTGATGATTTCATTTTGAAGAGGGTCTTCATCACAGGTAATTGTCATTTGTATGGGTGCAGAAACAGAAAATAACCATTGGTTGACATCGATTTCATGCCAGATTTCAGCGTCGGCAATTAAGTTTCTTGTTTTACAAGATTTTGGAATATTAGAAATAGTACGGTGTTATTAACCTAAAAAGAGGCCTAACCTTGACATCCAAAGTAAAAGTTTTATTCCAACTCCAAATTGTTCTATATAACCCTCTTATTATTTGGTAAAAAGTGACACCATTTTGAGCGTCGGGTTTGGGGGTGAGGGGGGTGGGAATTTGAAAAATCACTAGTTTTTTTAGTTTTTCGTAAATATTTCAAAAACTAAGCGGTTTATCCTAAACATTGTTATATACAAAAATGTTCTACGTTAAATTTTAAATAAGAATGGTCCTTTTCATAATCACTCTAAATTGTACGGTTCAAGAGTTACAGACTGTGTAAATGTTAACTTTTTCGTAATTTTGATAATTTAAAAAAAAATAAGCTTCGTAAAAGAATGTTGCTATTTCAGTGGCCGTTTTTACGAAAAAGTTAACATTTACACCGTCTGTAACTCTTGAACCGTACAATTTAGAGTGATTATGAGAAGGACCATTCTTATTTAAAATCTAACGTAGAACATTTTTGTATATCACAATGTTTAGGATAAACCGCTTAGTTTTTGAAATATTCACGAAAAACTAAAAAACTAGTGATTTTTCAAATTCCCACCCCCCTCACCCCCAAACCCGACGCTCAAAATGGTGTAACTTTTTACCATAGAATAAGGGGACTATGTAGAGCAATTTGGTATTGGAGGAAAACTTTTACTTTGGATGTTGAGGTTTAGGTCTAATTACACCGTACTAAAATAACATTGGATATTAACTGGACTTCACAAACAGCATCGGCTTTGCGAAGAGTAGGCATATTCTTGCATATCCATTCTTTTGGATGGTATTCTTTACAATAATTGTCCAAATTATCGACCATCAAATAACTGGTTCTCATATGGGATATGAGGAGATATGGTTTAGATGGTTCAATATAGGAAAATAAGGTGTTATCATTTGGATGAGGAGTAGGTAAAGATAAAATATGATAAAGATCAAGAATTTCGAAAGATGCCAAAGGTATTTCGAAGGCAATTATTAAAATGTTGTTTTTAATGAAAGATTTTAAATCCATAAACTTGTAATAAAGGTAGATATTATCAATTGTTGGAACTATAGGGAGAGTGAATTCCGTAGATATTATTCGTAATTCATGAAGCAATTGTTCTGGAAACATTGTCCTATAACTGATAATGCCATGTTGCAATAAAATAAATTGATTTACATAATTTTCAAGAGTGTTTAATATTTCATCGGTCATTTCGATGAGTAAGAATAAATGATTCGTAATACTGTTTTCATATTCTAAAGATTCTTTCATGTTTTTCATTTCCTTCGAATAGATATAAAAAGCTTTTAAGTTAATATTAAGAATTTCGATATTTTCATTCATTTTTTTTATCAGGAGTACCGATTAACCATTTAATTTCTGTTCCAACTCCATCTAAAAGTCCGCGTTTCCTTCTTTGAGGATTTATTTGATGAGCTAAGGCCCGATATAATTGGTTGATGAGATTCATTTTAGTTTTAACATAACTCAATTGATTTTTACAGTCACTTGCAATGTGTTCTGTATAGAGAATATTACAAATATTAATAGAAGCCGTGTTATATTTCGACATTTGATCAATTTGATATTTGATATGAGTTAGATTATGATATGTTAATATCGTATATTTATTATTGGATACATGTGCTTTCCCTAGATTATGAAATAAAAGACCGGCTGAAGATTCAATAGGATTGATTTTATATTTCGTTTGATGCGCCTGGAGTGGGGCTAGGAATATGAATACAAGGAATATCATCGTTATCTCCATTTTCATCTGAAATAATATACGGTTTAAGTTCATTGAAATGATAAGTTTTTAATTTAGTTCTGCTCATTCTTAGAGTTGCCGTTTGATTATTATGAATTTGTACGATTGTATAGGGACCTTTATAGTTAGGATTAAGCTTTTTATTTTTAGCTTTTGAATGATTATCATAAAGTAAAACAAAATCTCCTTCGTTAAAGACATGTTCGATTATGTGATTTATCATAATATTCGTTCGATCTGAGTTTCGATTTAATTAAGTTTTCATGAGCCGTTTCACGCAAAATTTTCAATTTATTATTAATATCATTCGCAAGATCAGAATAGTTGGCTAATGGTTTAGGATTATTAATTTGAGAAGGTACTCTTGCTTTTTGTCCAAAAACTAATTCATAAGGGGTTTTTTGAGTTGATTTATGAATTGATGTATTATAAGTAAAAATAGCGAAATTTAAAAATTCATCCCAATTATTTGTATCTTTATTGACGTAGCATTTGAAATAATCTCTAAGTGTTAAATGAGTTCTTTCTAATGAACCTTGAGTTTGAGGATGATATGGGGTAGATTGTTTTTGTTTAATTGACATTAATTTATTAATTTCTTTGAAGACATTTGAAGAGAATTCAGTACCCTGGTCTGTGAGAATACTAGAAGGAAAACCAAATTGGGTACAAAATTTGAGAAAATGAATTGCTACAGTATTGGCATCATGAGTATTAAGAGAATATGCTTGAATGAATTTCGTGAGATAATCTTGAATTGTTAAAATGAAGCGATTATTATTTTTGGTAATAGGTAAAGGACCTACTATGTCCAATGCAATTTGTTCACAAAATTTTGTTGAGGTAGTTGTTATAACCATGGGACTTTTATTATGTTTAAAATCAGTTTTGGATTTTTGACAGATTTGACATTTTTTGATATAATTTCTAATTTGTTCTTTCATATTATTCCAAAAATATAGTTGTTTAATTTTTTCATATGTACGTTCAAATCCTTGATGGCCAGCTAAAGGTGAATCATGATTTTCAAATAAGATATTTTTGATAAGATTTTCATCATCAATGAATATACGTTCCTCGGATAAAATTTCATAATCAAAATCACGGTCAGAGATGATGCTGATGTTCTCATCATTGACACAGCTATTGCCTTAACAGAACATCAAAAGACTGCTGTCATCATAGGAGAAGATATTGATTTGTTCGTTATTTTAATTGGACGTACTCAATCCCATCAACAGGAAATTTTCCTCAAAAAAGTTGGCAAAGGCAATGTCAACACACAAATATACTCTTCTAAAAGTTTTAACCAATATCCTCGTACTAAAAAACACATTTTATTTTTACACGCATTTAGTGGCTGTGACACGAATTCTGCGCTATTTAAAAAAATTAAATTGAAAAAAAATTAACGAATAGAACATAAATAATGGGCATTGTTTAACAATTATAATTGTTAAGTGAATAATTGACTTTATACAACGAACAAACAAAAGTTGTAGACAATTTTATAGTCTACAACTTTCATAATAACTGCAAATCTCATTTAAGCAATAGGAAGGCAGATATTCGCAAAAAACCGATTTTTATGACCTTTGACCTTCAATATCTTAAGACGCCGGCACGATAGCATTTGTGACTTTTGAGACAACATTTAGAATGACAAAACAAAGGTTCATACCACTTTTCAGCTTATTATCTTTCATTCTGAGGTTGGCCCCCTTTTTCGTCTAATTTGACTGGGCTAAATATGTATTGAATCATTTTGAAGATTTTAGGCCAATATAATTTATCAAGTCCGGAAGAAATTCGCGGTAAAGCCAAATGAGTATCATTATTTTTGAAACGCAATTTTTTAAGATTTAAGAGTGATGTGAATACTGTTTTATACGTGGGTTTATCATGATGGAATTTTTTAGTTACGAGGTAATATATGTTTCGATTTTTATGTTTAATTTGGGCAACATTTCCAATAGGTTTATTTTGAGATAGAAGGTTTTCAATTTGACCGAATTCATTTTTGAATACCCTTATTCATTTTGAAATCTGAAGAAACACAATGACCAAGAGAATAATTTTCTGGGGAATTGAATAGATCATCATTAATTTCTGAAATATTTGAAGGTTTTTTGATTTTATTATGTTTATATGAATTTAGAAAAGTATTGAAAGAAATCTGATTGACTGAATTAATTTGTTCCGGAATAAATCTGCTTAAAGCATCAGCATTTTGATTTAATTTTCCTTTTTTATAAACAATTTCATAATCGTAATCCATAAGTTTTAATCTCCATCTAATTAAACGACTGGAAGGTTCTTTGCAATTGTTAAGCCAAACTAGAGGTTTGTGATCAGTACAAATGATGAATTTTTGTCCATAAAGATAGGGTCTAAAATGTTTACATGATTCTACGATTGCCAAAAGTTCTTTTTCAGTGGTAGAATAATTTCGTTCGCATTTATTTAGAGTTTTCGAATAATAGCTGATTGGTAGATCTTTTCCGATAGGTCCCTGAGATAAAATAGCGCCAATAGCATCGTTTGATGCATCGGTTGTTAATATGAAAGTTTCGGAAAATTTTGGAAATTGAAGAATAGGTTCTTTTGAGAGTAATTCTTTGAATTGATCGAAAGATTTTTGACATTTGTTGGTCCATTCAAATTTTTGATTTTTCTTTAATAAAATAGTTAAGGGTTTCGCAAGAGCTGAAAAATTTTCAATGAATTTACGATAATAACCAATAAGTCCTAAAAATGATTTGATATCTTTTGGAGTTTTAGGTGTGGGAATGTTTTTGATAGTTTCAATCTTTTTTGGATCTGGTTGTACACCAGAAGCGGAAATATGATGTCCTTAGTAAGAAATTTCTTTACATAAGAATTCACATTTATCAGGTTGTAGGTAGTTGTAAATTATGATTTTGAAGTTGATTGAAAACGCTTTCTAATTTTTGATTATGATCTTCTAAAGAAGTGCCATGAACAACAATATCATCTAAATAACAGAAACATTTACTTCCTTGAAGTCCGGATAAAACAATATTCATTAATCTAGCTAAACGAGAAGGACTGTTTTTAAGTCCCATAGGCATACGATTGAATTCAAAAAGTCCAGAAGGGGTTGCAATTGCCGTTTTATATTTATCATTTTCCTCTAATTCGATTTGATAAAAGCCGGAAGCAAGATCTAAAGTTGAAAAATAAATAGCATTGCCCAATTGATCCAAAATGTTTTCAATATTTGGAAGTGGATAAGAATCACCGATTGTAATTTCATTTAACTTTCGAAAATCGCAAACAAGTCGCCATTTTTGTTTTCCAGAAGCATCTAATTTTTTAGGTACTATCCAAATGGGAGAATTCCATGGAGAATTGGATGGTCGCAAAATATTTTGATCTAACATTTTCTTTATTTGAGAATTAGCTTCTTTTTCATGAATTTTGGGTAACCTATAAATTTTGGAATTAATTGGAGAATTGGTAGTTGTAGGAATACTATGTTTTAGAGTAGGGGTGCAATTTAAATTATCACCAGGTAAATAGAAAAGTTCGGAGTATTTTTCGCAAATTTTGATAAGAGATGACTTTTCCTCAGAATTTAAATGTTCTAATCGAAGATTTTCGCGTAAAATTTTGTTACGTTTGGATTTTACAAATTTGGAAGAATTATTAAAATTTGTGTCGATATTAGAAAAGTTAATACATTTTTCAGGATGAATCCGTTCTAATTTGACAATAGGTTTATCAACAGTAACAGATTCTGCATTAAGATTTAAAATAGGAATTTTAGCAACAGAATTTTGATTATTTACTAGTATATTTGGAATGAAAACATTTGGAGAAATTTCAAGGTTTTCGATAAGTCCGTAATTGAGACTGTTAGAAATATTAACCTCAGCAATATATTCTGAACGAGGAGGTATGGTTATTTGAGTAATAGGTATTTCATTGTTGAATTGAATACAATGGTTGTTTATTAAAACTGATTTGTTTGCATAGTTTATAATTGCATTATGGTTTTCAAAGAAATCCGAGCCAAGAAGTCCATCATAAGAGGATTGAATTTTATTTGCGTTGATTACATTGAATTTATGCTGGATATTTAATCCATCTGAAGATAAATTAACAATGGTTGTCCCAATGGTTTGAATGGGCATATTTGGATTGATACCGTTAATGTGAATTATATCTCCTATATTAAGATACGTTTTATCTGGGTTGAATGCTGAATGTTTAACTATAGAGCACGCAGCTCCAGTGTCAATTAAAAAATTTAAGTAAGAATTTGCTGAATTAGTAACTTGGAAGCGAAGAGTATAAAGTTGCGTTGAAGGAGTTATGTTTTGAACAAATTTTTGGAAAGGAACACCAGAAAAATGAATTAGTCGGTGCCTTGGGTGTTCATCAAGGTCGACATTTTTAAGTTTAAATTGTGTCTTTTTGAATTATTTTGGTCCCTAATACGGCATTGGTTAATTAAATGTCCGGGTTTCTTACAATAGTTACAGAACTTGAATGCATTTGCATGAGGATTCAAATGATTGGGTTTAGAAGTGGATGGTTGAGAAGTAGAGGGTTGATTATTATCAACAGTTTTATGAAATTTATTATTATAATTCCCGGCTTGATGCGAAAAATTTCGCGTGTGATTCATGAAAGAATTATTAGAATTAAATTTATTATATTTGGGATTAAAATTCCGATATTTATTTGAATTATTTGGGTGAATTATGTGAACCCTTTTGAAAATTATTAGATTGGATCGATTTTTTAGTATAATTTAAAAGTTTTTCCTCCTGAATCGCGATTGAATAAGCTTCATTTAAATCACCAATATTTCGAGCTCTAAGCATTTGACTAATTTCTGGTTTTGAGTGAATGATGAATCTACGAAGAGCAGTCTGCTTGATGGCTTTCTTCAAGCCCAAAATTTCGTCAGGTCTATACGAATTTAGAATTTCAGCTTGTATGCATTCGTTTTTAGTTTTTTCTAGTCTTTTAAAGAAATCAGTAATACTTTCATAAGGAAGTTGTTTAATTGTCTCGAGTTCTTCATGAGCTTGAACGAGATGTTTAGTGTGACCATAAAATTGTCTAAGAGTTGTTTTTAAATCATACCAAGAAGAAATTTCAGAAAGTTCTAATTCATTAATAACATTAGTCGATAACTGCGAAATGACATAAAGAAAAAGTGTATTTTGTTGGTCAGGACTAGCGAGAGAAAAAGCAGAATTGGTGTTTTGAATGAAGGTTGTGAGTTCATTTCTATCTCCATTAAAAGGCTTTATGAATTTAAAAAGAAGTGCTATAGGAAGAGTTTGAGTAATATCAGAACCGTCTTCCGAAATAGTATCAGGAATATATTTGAATGAACAGACATATTTGAGGATAATAAATAAGGAATATATGAGAACAAGTATTTGGAAATACGATAAATTGACTTACTTGTCTGATTGTCTGTTCGATGTGATCCCAATTTGAAAAAAGTTTAAAAGATGAACTGTGCGTAGACGCCCGATGGTCCGGTGAATCCTATGACTCAGTTACACAGTGGGGTTGCTTCTGCGTAGACACCCTATGGTCCGGTGGATCCTATGACCCAGTTACAGAAGTGGTAGCAGGTGGTTGATGAGGGTAGCGGATGCAGGATCTCCTATGAAGAGCTTTGCTCAAGTGGGAAGTTGTCCAGCCAAAACTGTGCGTAGACACCCGATGGTCCGGTGGATGAAATCCAGTTACACAGATTTTTTGGAGGGTTGATTTTCTCACCTAGGAAGCGCCAATTGAAAGTGGCTATCCCACCGCTCTGTCACCAATTTCTGTGTTGTATTCCAAACACAATTGAATAAGAAAGCAGTATGCTGTCACCAGGGCAGCCTTTTGAAGTAGCTCCGGAACTTGTAGATATGAGCGTTGCGTTGCTTCTTTATATAGTATTTTGGAAATAGCTGAAGTCAGCAAGAATATGTGAACAATAGGCTCATTGTTGAGGGGTTGCCAACAACATACTCTCCATCAGATCGAGAGAAATAAATTCAAAATTTGCAGATCCGTAATCAAAAATTTCAATTTCCGTGTCAAAGTGAGAAATATCACTCGGCTTATGGGATAAAAAAATTTGAATGGGAAATTGTAATCTGCAAAACACGCTAAGAAAAAATCTGTTTTCAGTTTGAATGGCACAACTTTTTTATAGTTTTATGATATGTTGAAAGTTGAATATTTCAATTTATTCATTTTCGCTATCAAGAATTAGTCGCTTGAAGAAACATACTATTCCTGATAGAAAAACACTGCATTCGAGATACTTAAATAATCCTGACGCATTTCAAATATTCCTTTATATCTCGAAATCCTTTTTTATTAATTTATCTATCAATATCATAAGAAAAATTTAAAAAACAATACAAACACAAAAAGAGGAACAGTAGCACATTTGATTCATAAAAAATCAAATGAACAAATGATCGATATGCGAGAGTCATTCTCCTCACACAATTTCTGGCTCTTTTGAACAATTGAAGTACTTTTCATATCCACAAGATGAAACATTATACCCCAAGTAGCATTTTTGCGACGGCAACCTCATTATACACCAAAATTAACGTTGTCATTGGTTTAGAAATCAGTCGTTCTTGAAACGTCGCATTGAAGACCACCTCACAACGAAATCGCGACGTTAAGCATGACTAAAGTTGCACTAGTCGTCGCGACGACGTTTAAACGACTACATACAAAGTAGTTATTATTTTGGGATTATTAACGACGTTCTTATAACGTCTATTAGACAACTTCGGTTTTCTGCAACGTTGTCTCGATTCAGAAACAACGTTGTGGATTCAACTGAAGCAGTTGACTTGAAAACGTTGTCGCGTAGTCATTTCAGCTACCTTCTGATACGATGAAAAATATCGAAAAATTAAACTGATTTATTATATTTCTGTCGATAACTTTCTCAAAATTATGGTATTTTCGAATCCAAATGAAAAATAATTTCGAATAGTTAAGAAGAACATTTTTAGGATAAATCCAGCAAAGATCACGTTTATATTATTACCTTTTAGTTTCGTGATATTTCAATTCATAATGACAAGGTATCATCTAAGACAAAATTTTTAAGATTCATAATATTTCAATATCCACATTATTCGAGTAGGCAACTTCTCTGACGA
The DNA here is from genome assembly GCA_013421045.1 of Propylea japonica. Taxonomy (NCBI): domain Eukaryota; kingdom Metazoa; phylum Arthropoda; class Insecta; order Coleoptera; family Coccinellidae; genus Propylea; species Propylea japonica. The sequence goes on along the minus strand of CM024242.1, from coordinate 43,738,395 downwards.
CAAGAACTGAAAGCTTATATATACAAATTGAGGTGCCAGTAGATACGAAAGATAAAGTTCTCAATATTGTATTGTTGATAATTATTATAATCAATGAATTAGTGTCAGTACTTCCATATTTATTAATTGCCGATTGATTAACTTATCCTTTCTAGAAGTGAATTCATAATATAAATAGTGAGATACTGTTTATTTACCTTTGTTATTTTACGAAGTCTGGAAGTTAACAGAACGAAACACAGAAAATTTGTTTGGAATCTAATCAACCAACTAAATTGTATAAACTGTATTCAATCTTTATGAATCAAATACCTGGTTTTCAATATATGAGAAAACGACTATGACTACTTCATGTTATATATTCTGGTTACAAAACATAACAAGCAATATTTCAATTTAAATTACACAATGTTCTCCATAATTATCAAATTCTTCTGAAACCCAGCTGATTGGTAAACATACTATTTGTTAATATTTATGTACCTTCTTAATTCATTCTTCCATCCATAGATTAAAGATTCCACTTCTATATCAAGTACACAGTAAATGATTTATTATGATACTTCGTAACTGAAGTTCTTCGATAATATTCGATACAGTTCTTCCTCAGGTGCAATATAAAAACCTCATCATATTTCTTTATCTCTAGTAAAAGTTATTATATGAATGATTCCATCTGAAAAATAGAAGTAATTTGGTTTGAACATCACCAGTATTTGTGATGAACATTAGTTTCTTACCACGCAGTCAAGGAACATTTTATTTATGTCTTCAACAAAATCGGAAGATTTCAACTTCAATGTTGAGGCTTTAAGTTAAGAGCCAAACACACACACAAGATCTAAATTGTAATATTTCTCAGAATGTCGGCTGAATAAATATCATGAGAATTCATATGATCTAAAAATTGAAATCAGATTTCTTCCGAACATTTCCTAGGTACCCATCATTCCCATAATCTGTACATTTACTGCTGCGGATTAGTCGCTAATATAGAAACTGCATCTGAAACGTTGGAAATTATTAGAACGGTTTATAATACCTTTAATATTTACCTGGTCAAAAGCAATCAGCTCCAAATTTTAAATAAAATGTAAACAAATCATATTGAAATTTCATAACCTCAATTTGACGGGGTAAAATCTTAGATTATTACACCAAGATAGAGCATAGTGAGAGAGAAAACGTGGCCGAAATAAGATAGCAATATGTTTATATTTTTCGTCAAAATCAAAACACATTCCCGCAGCTCCATATTGGTGCTTTCTACCACGTGACCTGGACGTGCGAATGAATTCATTATGGCCGCCTCTTGACAGCTGATGCTTAGTGGAACCTTAGATTATTTACACCAAGATAGAGCATAGTGAGAGAGAAAACGTGGCCGAAATAAGATAGCAATATGTTTATATTTTTCGTCAAAATCAAAACACATTCCCGCAGCTCCCTATTGGTGGCTTTCTACCACGTGACCTGGACGTGCGAATGAATTTCATTATGGCCGCCTTCTTTGACAGCTGATGCTTAGGTGGAACAAGTTCAAACTTATCGTTTTGAGTTAACCAAGTGATTTTTGTAGTGGAAAACGAGGTTGTACAATAATTATTTGCTGTATTAAGCTGAAAAATGGTTAATTCCTGTGTGATATGTAAAAAAAGCACCAGTAAAGACTGCGGGCGATCCATACATCGGTAAGTAAACACAACAAATAATAATTTACCATAGGCGTAGCTAGGAGTACCTAGCTCTCAATATAAGCATATTGTAAACTTATTTTAAAAGCATTTTCTTTTAATAGAATGCCTAGTGATAATGCCAGACGGAAATTATGGATGGATCAATTAAATTTGGGAATACAAAATTAGCGAAGGAGGTATATGTTTGTTCTGACCATTTTTCTGATGAAGACTTCCTATATAAATCAGCAAAAAGATTTTTGAAAACTGAAGCTATTCCGTCCAGGATTTCGTCATCGATTCATTGGTAAGTCTATTGAATATTATGAGGGTGTTTTATTCAAATTTGATTTGGATAATATGAACATCTAAATATATTATTTTAAAGTTTTTACATCTGAATGTCTTATTTATAGTATAGAGGTATTTATTGGTTTTTTCACTGTAAATGTTTTGTATGACATTTTCATAATTTTTTAGGCCTGATGAAGCAAACGAGAGTTTGCGAAACGTTGCTGAATATACTTTAAGATCTTTTGAGAGTTTGTCCTTATCCCGCAAAATACAGTTATCAATTTATTAATTATTGTGGAGGACACTAATATTTGCATTCTCTAAATATAATATTTCTAATTTCAGTTCCAGTAGCACATCTCCAGATGAAAGGCCTGTGACTCCAGAACCATTAGATACTAATAAGCTAGGTAGTGTCAGGGAATCCTCAAAACTGAGTAATTCTGAACTATCCAGAACTTCAACAGCTAGTGATTTGTCTGCTACACTGACTACTTCAGATTTATCTGCTACATTGACTGCTTCAGATTTATCTGATACATTAACCGCTTCAGATTTATCTGCTTTTTTGACCGATACAGAATCCTCTGGTGCTTTGACAGTTTCAGAATTGTCCGGTACTATGACAGCTTCAGAATCGTCAAGCAACTTGGTATCCTCGGAAGTATTAACAGTAGCACATCCAACTACGTAAGTTTTACTTAATTTTATATTTATAATATTGCAAAATATATTCTGGTTCATTATATAAAACCTTCATTATCTTATTTCAGTTCTGAAGCTAAAAGTTCTGTACCAAGGCCAAGAAAAAGAAAATGTTTTGTTGGTGATGTAACGGATGAAGATTTCAGGACACCAAAACAAGGAAAATTTGCCTTCTCCCTTGCTAAACGAAAAATTGCAGAACAGAAAAAGAGACTGAAAGCATTGAGGATGAAGAACAGAAGACTGCAACAGAAAATTTCAGATATTTCAGGACTACTGAATAATTTGAGGGAAATGAACCTTATATCCGATAATGCTCAAGATTATATAGAGGTAAGTAAGATTCAGCTTTGCATATATGTGTGGAATGTAATTATTTTCAATATTTCAGGCATCGTTACCAGGTCCTAGTAGAGATATGGTAAATAGACTCATAAGGGGATCAAAAAATCAGAAATTTACACCTTCTCTACGAGCATTTGCCCTATCATTACATTTTTACTCGCCTAGGGCCTATAATTATGTTAGGGAAAAATTCAATAATTCACTTCCACACCCAAAGACTATTTCTAAGTGGTATCAGACCATTGATGGAACTCCTGGCTTCACAACTGAAGCCCTCAGTGCATTGAAGAACAAAGTGCAGCAGTCTGCGGGAGAACAAATTTATTGCAATCTGGTGATTGACGAGATGGCTATTAGAAAAAAAATCGAATTCATTGCTGGTAAATTTTATGGATCAATAAGTTTTGGAGAAAAACCTGAAGTGGATACTTTACCAGAAGCTAAGGAAGCACTTGTGTTTTTAGTTACCTGCATCAATGGTCACTGGAAAATTCCAGTAGGCTATTTTTTGATAGATGGATTATCAAGCAGAGAAAGAGCCAATTTGGTAATTAACTGTCTGGAGTTTTTGAATGAAGTAAATTTGAGAATAACTTCTGTTACTTTTGATGGAGCAGCTTCGAATTTGAATATGGCGAGTCATTTGGGTGCTGATTTTTCGAATCCTCAATCATTGAAGACTCACTTCGAACATCCAGTCACCAAAGAGAAGGTATTAATTTTTCTTGACCCTTGTCACATGCTCAAACTCTTGAGAAATTGTTTAGGAGACAGTAAGATTTTGAAAACAAAAAATGATAAATTAATCAAATGGACCTATCTTGAAGAACTTGTGAATCTTCAAGACATAGAAGGATTGAATGCAGCAACGAAGATAAGAAAACGTCATTTACATTTTGTGAGAAAAAAATGAGAGTGAAGATTGCTGCGCAGACATTCAGCAGGAGTGTGTCGGATGCTCTTAAATTCCTTGAGTTTGATTTGAAATTGACAAATTTTAAAGGTGCTGAAGAGACTGCAAATTTCTGTCTCTTAGTTAATGATTTATTTGACATCTTGAACTCAAGAAATAAATTCTCTCCATATATATAAGAGGGCATTGTCTTTCGAAAACATTGATTTATACGTGGAAAGGTTTTCTGAAGCAAAAGAATACTTCATGGAACTGACTCTGAATGGAACACCAGTATTATCTTCAAGAAGGAAAACAGGGTTTCTAGGGTTTTTAATATGTATGGAGAGTCTTGAGGAAATATTTAGAATGTATGTGGTGTCAAAAAATTAGACTTTTTATTGACCTATAAGTTCTCTCAAGACCATCTGGAGGTATTTTTTGGTGCTATCAGGAGTCTGAATGGATACAACAACAATCCCACAGCCAGACAATTTCAGTCAGCATATAAAAAGTTGTTGATAGCAAGGGAAGTGAGAGGTGCTGATTCTGGAAATGTTGTTAATTTGGACAATACATCAATTCTTCATGTTTCGTCATATAAAAAAATAACAATAAATGATCATAAGGAGGACTTGGAGGAGACTGAAGAGTATAAAAATTTGTGTGCAGCGTTAAATGATCATGATTACTTTGGCTCTTCAGGATGGCAATTATCTTCATATATACAGGATGTTTTAATTTATATAGCAGGATTCGTTGTCAAGTCATTGAAAAAATGTATCACTTGCTCAAAATGTCTTGATATGTTGGAGACTTGTGAAACATATTCATTTCTACAGAAAAGAAAAACGTATGGCAATTTATTCAAGGCATCCAAATTTGTCATTAAGATATGCACACAAGCAGAAAAAACAATAAGATATATGATTTCTAACAACCCTAATATTTTGAGTACAAAATCTGAAAATTTAATCAATAAGTTGATTCATAATTGTATTGTCTGTTTACCAGATGATGTTTTAAATGCATTTGGCAATCATGTATTTGATGAAGGGTTTCTAGAAAGTCATGAATTGCCTTTGATAAAACTGATATTGAAAAGATATTTCACTATAAGAATTCACCACGAGACAAGAAAAATGAGCGATCAAGTGGTGAATCGAGTAAGAAGCATGCTCACACATCTGATTTTGTATCAGAATCAATAAGTTTTTTTTTATCTTTACAATTGTTAGTTTTAAGTTTTAGGGTGATCAGGGTGTATAAAACACTCTTTTTTGATCGTGTACTTTTCGATCCTGTTTGGATTCAATTACCAAGGACAATAGCAGTAGTAGATTCTTAGTTATTTTATTATAAACATTTCTGAAGAATCGATTATCAGTATATTTTAGTTACCTATCGTATTTCTTCAAATCATTATTGTAAAAATCATTTATTTTATGTTACATGTTATTTTTTATGGAAGTTATTAATACATCCTTGCTTGATAATCAATCCTGATTATGCAGGCTTTCAAGTTTCAATTGCTATTCCACTTTAAATACTGATGCCCCGTCCATTCCATTGCAAAACTAACAAAATTCCAATCATCTATCTTATATAGTGGAACAAAACTATACATTCATACTATCATTTGCCTTCAAAGGTGCAGGTAATGGATGGACAAGGTTTCAGTAAGTAAGTAAGGCCTATTACAGCATTAATGAGATCTGATATGATTATACTTCACACTTGATGTAAAACTGACCTATCTAATACATTTTCATGTCGAACTGGATCAATAAATTTATTGTTATTTTTGTTATTCAATTTAACATAGTATTCAGGTGTAATATCCTTAAATTTCAAACCTTTGCAGTCAAATGAGCTCCATTTGTAATAACATGGTGGTCCCCAATAAAAATCTGGACTCAACTCAGAACAAGATATCAAGCTGTGTTAAAATCCAAATTTAGATACAGCATCGTCTTGTATGGTAATAACGTACCATGCAGCCTTACTGAAAAGTGACCTGAATAGATGTATTCGATATAATAGGATTGTTAATAAGATCATTGATAATGATATAACATTCAATTGTATAGGTATTTGTAATTATTAAAACCAGAACAACAATATTTGAATATCATATTGCTATTTCAAATCTCTTTTCATATTGAATTTTTTTTCGAATCGAAAATATGCCCGCACTATAAAAATTCTGCGTATAACAATGATTTAGAATAAGATGAAAACATCGGGAAGGTCAACAAAATTCATAAAAATAATGACATTAATTATGCATCCAATGAAATAATAATTAAAGATTCGATAACCTTTGAAGGATTTATTTCTATTCTTAACAAATTTTTAGATCCACGCCACTGACTTCTATTTACGACAACACACTTTGTTTGTAAACAAACAGTGTTTATTATGGGAACAAAACATTCAGTTCATCTAGTAAGGGATTGCTCCATCTTGGTGTAAATAATCTAAGGGTGGAACAAGTTCAAACTTATCGTTTTGAGTTAACCAAGTGATTTTTGTAGTGAAAACGAGGTTGTACAATAATTATTTGCTGTATTAAGCTGAAAAATGGTTAATTCCTGTGTGATATGTAAAAAAAGCACCAGTAAAGACTGCGGGCGATCCATACATCGGTAAGTAAACACAACAAATAATAATTTACCATAGGCGTAGCTAGGAGTACCTAGCTCTCAATATAAGCATATTGTAAACTTATTTTAAAAGCATTTTCTTTTAATAGAATGCCTAGTGATAATGCCAGACGGAAATATGGATGGATCAATTAAATTTGGGAAATACAAAATTAGCGAGGAGGTGGTATGTTTGTTCTGACCATTTTTCTGATGAAGACTTCCTATATAAATCAGCAAAAAGATTTTTGAAAACTGAAGCTATTCCGTCCAGGATTTCGTCATCGATTCATTGGTAAGTCTATTGAATATTATGAGGGTGTTTTATTCAAATTTGATTTGGATAATATGAACATCTAAATATATATTTTAAAGTTTTTACATCTGAATGTCTTATTTATAGTATAGAGGTTTTTGTATTTACTGTAAATGTTTTGTATGACATTTTCATAATATTTTTAGGCCTGATGAAGCAAACGAGAGTTTGCGAAATGTTGCTGAATATACTTTAAGATCTTTTGAGAGTTTGTCCTTATCCCGCAAAATACAGTTATCAATTTATTAATTGTGTGGAGGACACTAATATTTGCATTCTCTAAATATAATATTTCTAATTTCAGTTCCAGTAGCACATCTCCAGATGAAAGGCCTGTGACTCCAGAACCATTAGATACTAATAAGCTAGGTAGTGTCAGGGAATCCTCAAAACTGAGTAATTCTGAACTATCCAGAACTTCAACAGCTAGTGATTTGTCTGCTACACTGACTACTTCAGATTTATCTGCTACATTGACTGCTTCAGATTTATCTGATACATTAACCGCTTCAGATTTATCTGCTTTTTTGACCGATACAGAATCCTCTGGTGCTTTGACAGTTTCAGAATTGTCCGGTACTATGACAGCTTCAGAATCGTCAAGCAACTTGGTATCCTCGGAAGTATTAACAGTAGCACATCCAACTACGTGAGTTTTACTTAATTTTATATTTATAATATTGCAAAATATATTCTGGTTCATTATATAAAACCTTCATTATCTTATTTCAGTTCTGAAGCTAAAAGTTCTGTACCAAGACCAAGAAAAAAAAATGTTTTGTTGGTGATGTAACGGATGAAGATTTCAGGACACCAAAACAAGGAAAATTTGCCTTCTCCCTTGCTAAACGAAAAATTGCAGAACAGAAAAAGACACTGAAAGCATTGAGGATGAAGAACAGAAGACTGCAACAGAAAATTTCAGATATTTCAGGACTACTGAATAATTTGAGGGAAATGAACCTTATATCCGATAATGCTCAAGATTATATAGAGGTAAGTAAGATTAGCTTTGCATATATGTGTGGAATGTAATTATTTTCAATATTTCAGGCATCGTTACCAGGTCCTAGTAGAGATATGGTAAATAGACTCATAAGGGGATCAAAAAATCAGAAATTTACACCTTCTCTACGAGCATTTGCCCTATCATTACATTTTTACTCGCCTAGGGCCTATAATTATGTTAGGGAAAAATTCAATAATTCACTTCCACACCCAAAGACTATTTCTAAGTGGTATCAGACCATTGATGGAACTCCTGGCTTCACAACTGAAGCCCTCAGTGCATTGAAGAACAAAGTGCAGCAGTCTGCGGGAGAACAAATTTATTGCAATCTGGTGATTGACGAGATGGCTATTAGAAAAAAAATCGAATTCATTGCTGGTAAATTTTATGGATCAATAAGTTTTGGAGAAAAACCTGAAGTGGATACTTTACCAGAAGCTAAGGAAGCACTTGTGTTTTTAGTTACCTGCATCAATGGTCACTGGAAAATTCCAGTAGGCTATTTTTTGATAGATGGATTATCAAGCAGAGAAAGAGCCAATTTGGTAATTAACTGTCTGGAGTTTTTGAATGAAGTAAATTTGAGAATAACTTCTGTTACTTTTGATGGAGCAGCTTCGAATTTGAATATGGCTAGTCATTTGGGTGCTGATTTTTCGAATCCTCAATCATTGAAGACTCACTTCGAACATCCAGTCACCAAAGAGAAGGTATTAATTTTTCTTGACCCTTGTCACATGCTCAAACTCTTGAGAAATTGTTTAGGAGACAGTAAGATTTTGAAGACAAAAAATGATAAATTAATCAAATGGACCTATCTTGAAGAACTTGTGAATCTTCAAGACATAGAAGGATTGAATGCAGCAACGAAGATAAGAAAACGTCATTTACATTTTGTGAAAGAAAAAATGAGAGTGAAGATTGCTGCGCAGACATTCAGCAGGAGTGTGTCGGATGCTCTTAAATTCCTTGAGTTTGATTTGAAATTGACAAATTTTAAAGGTGCTGAAGAGACTGCAAATTTCTGTCTCTTAGTTAATGATTTATTTGACATCTTGAACTCAAGAAATAAATTCTCTCCATATACATATAAGAGGGCATTGTCTTTCGAAAACATTGATTTATACGTGGAAAGGTTTTCTGAAGCAAAAGAATACTTCATGGAACTGACTCTGAATGGAACACCAGTATTATCTTCAAGAAGGAAAACAGGGTTTCTAGGGTTTTTAATATGTATGGAGAGTCTTGAGGAAATATTTAGAATGTATGTGGTGTCAAAAAAATTAGACTTTTTATTGACCTATAAGTTCTCTCAAGACCATCTGGAGGTATTTTTTGGTGCTATCAGGAGTCTGAATGGATACAACAACAATCCCACAGCCAGACAATTTCAGTCAGCATATAAAAAGTTGTTGATAGCAAGGGAAGTGAGAGGTGCTGATTCTGGAAATGTTGTTAATTTGGACAATACATCAATTCTTCATGTTTCGTCATATAAAAAATAACAATAAATGATCATAAGGAGGACTTGGAGGAGACTGAAGAGTATAAAAATTTGTGTGCAGCGTTAAATGATCATGATTACTTTGGCTCTTCAGGATGGCAATTATCTTCATATATACAGGATGTTTTAATTTATATAGCAGGATTCGTTGTCAAGTCATTGAAAAAATGTATCACTTGCTCAAAATGTCTTGATATGTTGGAGACTTGTGAAACATATTCATTTCTACAGAAAAGAAAAACGTATGGCAATTTATTCAAGGCATCCAAATTTGTCATTAAGATATGCACACAAGCAGAAAAAACAATAAGATATATGATTTCTAACAACCCTAATATTTTGAGTACAAAATCTGAAAATTTAATCAATAAGTTGATTCATAATTGTATTGTCTGTTTACCAGATGATGTTTTAAATGCATTTGGCAATCATGTATTTGATGAAGGGTTTCTAGAAAGTCATGAATTGCCTTTGATAAAACTGATATTGAAAAGATATTTCACTATAAGAATTCACCACGAGACAAGAAAAATGAGCGATCAAGTGGTGAATCGAGTAAGAAGCATGCTCACACATCTGATTTTGTATCAGAATCAATAAGTTTTTTTTATCTTTACAATTGTTAGTTTTAAGTTTTAGGGTGATCAGGGTGTATAAAACACTCTTTTTTGATCGTGTACTTTTCGATCCTGTTTGGATTCAATTACCAAGGACAATAGCAGTAGTAGATTCTTAGTTATTTTATTAAAAACATTTCTGAAGAATCGATTATCAGTATATTTTAGTTACCTATCGTATTTCTTCAAATCATTATTGTAAAAATCATTTATTTTATGTTACATGTTATTTTTTATGGAAGTTATTAATACATCCTTGCTTGATAATCAATCCTGATTATGCAGGCTTTCAAGTTTCAATTGCTATTCCACTTTAAATACTGATGCCCCGTCCATTCCATTGCAAAACTAACAAAATTCCAATCATCTATCTTATATAGTGGAACAAAACTATACATTCATACTATCATTTGCCTTCAAAGGTGCAGGTAATGGATGGACAAGGTTTCAGTAAGTAAGTAAGGCCTATTACAGCATTAATGAGAACTGATATGATTATACTTCACACTTGATGTAAAACTGACCTATCTAATACATTTTCATGTCGAACTGGATCAATAAATTTATTGTTATTTTTGTTATTCAATTTAACATAGTATTCAGGTGTAATATCCTTAAATTTCAAACCTTTGCAGTCAAATAAGCTCCATTTGTAATAACATGGTGGTCCCCAATAAAAATCTGGACTCAACTCAGAACAAGATATCAAGCTGTGTTAAAATCCAAATTTAGATACAGCATCGTCTTGTATGGTAATAACGTACCATGCAGCCTTACTGAAAAGTGACCTGAATAGATGTATTCGATATAATAGGATTGTTAATAAGATCATTGATAATGATATAACATTCAATTGTATAGGTATTTGTAATTATTAAACCAGAATAACAATATTTGAATATCATATTTGCTATTTCAAATCTCTTTTCATATGAATTTTTTTTCGAATCGAAAATATGCCCGCACTATAAAAATTCTGCGTATAACAATGATTTAGAATAAGATGAAAACATCGGGAAGGTCAACAAAATTCATAAAAATAATGACATTAATTAGCATCCAATGAAATAATAATTAAAGATTCGATAACCTTGAAGGATTTATTTCTATTCTTAACAAAATTTTAGATCCACGCCACTGACTTCTATTTACGACAACACACTTTGTTTGTAAACAAACAGTGTTTATTATGGGAACAAAACATTCAGTTCATCTAGTAAGGGATTGCTCCATCTTGGTGTAAATAATCTAAGGGTAAAATAAATTGACAGCAGTTAAGCTTTGGCCGTGTATGCAACTAGAGACGCATTTTGGGTATTATATTGGTTGTCTAGTAACCCAACGTTTAAAATTAGTGCAGTTTTTGGTCAACTAAACTACCAAACTACGCCATATTTTAACAATTTGTCATTGACCTTTGGGATGTAAATGAACGAAAACAAATGATTTTGAAACCTTCATTTAAATTTTCTGCGCGTAATTTTTCTAACTCTCGTTTAGTAAGCGTTTGAACTCATGAAAAACATTGGCAATTTCTTCCTTAATATAACTTTTTATGAATTTTCAATTTTGGATTTTCCAGAAATATCCAATGGATTGTAGGCGCGCTTGTTTTCAGCATGAATCATAGTATTTCAACAGTAAAGTGGTCTTCGTTGTCGATTCTGTTGCGATAGAATCGTTTCCACCCTTTAACAAGGGCAGCAGTAGGGCTACCTTCGTTCTGGCTCAAAGTTGACCTTTGACCTCCCGGTGCCGGGGTTAAATGCTGATGACGTCATTGGTGGTGGCGGCCATGACGATGACGTCATTGGTGCCAGCAGCCAAGACGATGAAAAAGTTTTGGACGGACGCGGGATATGAACCCGTGAAGTTTGGGTGAGAGTGTACGTCGTTTACACCCAGCGCTACAGAGGCTATGATAATTTGGGGTGTTTGGTGTTATAAAGCCAGAGTGGCGCATGATTGTTCGAGAAGGAATATGTGTTTAGAAGGACTCGCTTCATGTTTTTCATGATTTTTGTTCTCAAAATATCAAGTTCCTTATAAAAAAAATATTCTTTGAGTGGTTTAACTAAAATAATTTCAGGATGAGATTTTTTATTACATAATGTTAATTATCTACATCGTTCAATACTTTATCCCTATAAAAGTACATACATTCTAAAATTGCATAACTCTGAACACAAGGATTAATTCTACAGAAAGCATTTATGAAATCTTCAACAGAATTGTTGTTATTTTTGTTCAATTCTTTGATGGTGTCTACGAATTTAAAGTAATACAAAGTCATTCGGAGATTTTTCAACATTTCAAGACGACTGATAATTATCAGTCTATTCAATTGAGATATCTTATTCAAGTCAACTTCACTGAAATATATGCAGTTTCCCCATTTTGTGACGCTAGTAATCATACATTCACCAGTACATCGTACAACTGTAGCTCCACATTCTTGTTGATAACCATTTTCGATTATTGCAATAAATGACTCCCATTCCCAATCATCAAAGGATATCACGCAGTCATTACAGCTCAGCTTGACGGCAGGTGTGAATTGTCTCGCTGGACTTATACCACAATCGATGTATAGAGAAGCAGACCCTAATCCACATTCAATTTCTAGGTGGAACAGGTAGTGCTTTTCGTTTGTAACTTCAAAATTTTCCTCATTTTCACTTAGCGCTGACTCATTTTCACTTAGCGCTGACTCATATATTGGCGATAGCATGGTTGTTCAAAGTTTGTTTTCTGACTGAATCCAGGAATCATGTTCTTTACTCATTCCCAACCATCGCACCAAACCTTGTCTGCACGCCTGCGCAATACTTTTTCAACCAAATAAACATCAGGCTGCTTTGTCTTTTGCAATTCTTCTTGGTAGAAAGCTCCACTTATAGGTCTGCCTGTTAAATCTTCAATTAGGTAACTTACGGGGTTAGTCAATTGAACTTTTATGATTTTAAATAGTTCGGTAGTCCATTGTGGGAGATATCCTTTTGTAAAAACATGTCTAAATTTACTTATACGTACAATATCACCCGTTTGAAATTTATGAGGTGCCGCTATTTTTATGTGACTGTATGCGAATTTATATATGTCACACTCATTTTTCTTGTTTACATCACTTGGTTTCATTCCAATGTTCGATGTATTTTATTATATTACATTCACAACGTCTCTTGAAGTATGTCAATCCACCGATAAGTTCCTCTCAAACTGAATTTCTTGAAAAGCGCCTCTTTCAATGTTCTTATCACTCATTCCACTATTGCTGCTTTCTTATCACTGTAGGTATTATAATGAATCTTATGTTTTCTAACTAGTTCTTGAAATTGTCTGTTGAAAAATTCCTTTCCTTGATCAGACTGTAAATTTATGGGCTTTCGACCGTCATTATGTTCAAGGATATCGAGAAAAGCCAAAGTCACCTCTTCGCCTGTTTTTCTTTTCACCGGCCTAACCCATACAAATTTCGAAAAGCAATCAATTACGACCAGAAAATATTTATAACCATCATTGCTTGTGGCGAGCCGATCAAGCTGTCCTAAATCCATTTGCCAGATGTCATCCAACCCCTTGATGATAGTTCTTCGTCTAGGAAAATTTTTGCGTGCAGGTCTATGAAGTTCCTTAACTACTTGCGCTATTTCTCTGGATGGTAACATCTTTGTGACTTTCAGTACTCAACTCACGATTCTGGGTTTCGATTGAAGCTTTTATTTCGTTTATTTTTCTATCGATCTTTCAGCAGCAGCACCAGTTTTTGTTCAATTATGTGTATCTGCTTTGAGACGTAATCAAGTTGTTCATTAAGTTTCTTGTACATTTCAACATTGTTATTATTAGTGTTTTCCAATTCACCTCCAAGTTTTGTACATTTCGTTTCAATAACACCCTTAAACTGAAAAAATACAATACCCAATTTACCTAGGTCTTCCATTATCCTTTTTGCCGTTAAATCAACATAATTCATGTTGGCAGCGTCAGATTTTCTTATAGGCTCATCAACATTACACAATTTATGTCCGGTAAAGTCATAATCACCATCACTGGTCATGGGAAAACCAGACCGCTTCGCGAGGGGGATCCTACGAGATAACGATACCCTACCAAATTTGTCCATTGTTGTAGGTGAAATGATTTTCAGTGCAATAAGCAGCACTTAATATATAATTCCTGCTTCGCGCAACTCCTCAACGATTGCTTCGATTTCGTTATCGTTTGAGTTATTACCAGCTTCTTTTGACGCATGCAATAAACACAAACGATCAACTAATTCATTAATGTTGTTCCAATATCTATACTCTATCGCTTTATCGTTGTATCGCATCATTCCACCACCAAGTTTCTTTATAATATATTTATATTTGTAACCAATATTTGACTTGATCTGTTTTGATGGATTGAACTCCCTTCTATGTACGTTGGTGATATTTAATATCTGCTTATAATTTTCCTCGTCTTCTCGTGTGAATCCTTTCGGTTCCTTGATGAATAACAATTTCATGAGACCATCACTATTGGGAAAATGAAATTTATCATCAACAATAATATCGCCGCTTTGTAAATCAAAATTTAGTGAGCTACCTCCCAAGCTCCAACTTGATGTTCGATGTTCATATCTAGGACCATATGTGAAATCAATTTGCGTCTCTTTATTTAACGATTGTCGAATAAAGTGCTGCACATTTTCGGGATATGCATTCAAAGATTCTTCGAGATTGTTGGAATGATGCGAATCGTCGAATTTTTCATTATAATTTTCCTCCACAAATGATGGTGGTGGTGTTGCATTCGAGGAGTCTGGCTCTTTTTTGAATGCTTTACTATGGATTCGCAAAGGATTTTTTTCTTCAATTACTCCAACAGTTTTCATAACTGTGGACGATTTTGGTTGTTTGATTGCTAACAATGGTTCCTGCTTCAAATGCTGTGTCATCTTATCTAGACGATTTGTAATGGGTGAAATAATCCGATTAATCGATTCATCTGCTTCAGAACGACCCAATTTAAATGCTAAATATTTTCTTCTAACATCATTGATGAGCCGTCTAAGTTTGAGTTTGCGATGTTGTGTTGACTTGCCACTCGACATGATGCTTATAAACTGATTAATTTTCCTTTATGCTTATGAATTTATCGAAACCATGTCGATAACGACCATTGTTCAAGTTGAAGTCTTTAACAATCATTAAAAAACCATAATTATCGACGCTCCAGCATACGGAACAAATTTCTTTAAATTTTTCATAACTCATATTGGGGGATATGTGTTCGTTGAAAATGTGGTGCAAATTCACATCATCACTTCTGAATACAATAATAATATTTGCATTGTCTCGAATCAGATGTTTATTTATTGACACATATGTCTGACATAGAAAAGCAACATCAATTTTTTTATGTCTGCCCATAGAGTAGTAGGACCTGATTTTGTCTTGCTTGCTGTTACATATATCGTCAAATATGAAAATGGAATTTTCTTTAGCGTCTACAGTATCTATGATTTCATCATTTTCTCTGAAACTGTGATAACCTATACCATGAACGCCATTCAACACTTTTTCGAGTAGCTGATATTTGGGTTGATATAAACTTTTCGAGAATATGTAAACATTTTCGAATTTAAGACCATTAGGATGAAAAAGTAAGGATAAAAGTGCGTTGGATTTTCCACAACCACTTGGACCTACAATCAAAAATCTACAATTGGCTGGAAATAAATCACCATTTTTATTAAATTTTGGTTGATCTTCAAAAATATCTAAATTTTCTACAGGTAAAGATTTTTTATGTTGCTTAATTCGCATCTTGAATGGAACTGATAATTTTTAGGAGGTGGTGGGTAAATATAAAGAAAAACTGATTTCAAATTCTATTCAAAATAGCTCTTTTCTTTTTACATGTTGAAAGATGTGAAAATCTAGATTTATTATGAAAAACTGACGATTGCCAGATACATGATGATGATGAATTGTTATTTCGTCGATCCTCAGATTGTTGAAGGGAAAGCTTCTCAAATTGAATAATTATATTTTGATCGTGGTTGTTTCCATCGTTGCTTAGGGGCAGTTCTGCATATTCTTCTTTCAACATTGTTCTTCGTAAGTGTGTGTGTGTGTGTGTGTGTGTGTGTTTGTGTGTTTGTGTTATAAATAACACAAACACACATTAAACCTCATTAAAATGAGGGATAGCATCCCAAAGCCAATTAAATATGTCTCTGCAGTTTGTCATGCTGCACATGCGTGATACATTTCCATCATGATACATACACGTTGCATCGTTAGATTTGGAGGTGGTGAATTGTAATGTTTAAGCTGATTCAGATCGATAACATTGACCGACAGTCCAATCCTCAATAAATATTCCTTTTTTTGGCTACCCTTTACATAAACTATATCAACATCTGAGAGTAATCTTCTAAGAATATCACCAACATCACTGAGTTCCACGCCACAACCAAGATTATATTTTATTCCATGTAAATTATTCTCCAACCATCTTACTACCTTCCGATCTTGCATCGATAAAGATGAGAATTTTACTTCAGGTTTCACTAAAAAATGCGCAATTTGATGCCCATTATTCACACATAGCTCTTTTGGTTGAAAGCTGCCATTAATTGTGAACCTTGAAAATCTACTACTGCCAATTTCATCTTGTTACGGTGACTGCTCCAGCTGAACTGAATCCTCAAAAGTTTGTTAATTTTCTTATAATTTCGCTTAGTGGGTGGTACTCGATGACGTTGTCGTGAACAATGATGCAGTACACCCTGGTGTTGGCGGGAAAACCTTTTCTCGCTTCAATCTCCAATTTAACGTCAACGGTGGAAAATTTTAACTATCATCTCGTTTGGAACAATCAATTGTAAAAAGAAATCTTGTCTTGTATTCACCATAATCGAGGACCGCAGTATTGCCTGTTCTACCTGTATAAGTGTTTGTAAATTCACAATAATTATAATGAGCTTCGCTATAGTCATTTTGATTGAAATTCAGTCGCAACCTTTCTTGAGGATAATATTCACCATTGAGTAATACACGTATATCTGAAATGTCAATATTTTCAAAGTAATTTGGATCTTTAGTTGGGTTGTCTTTTCGATCTGAGTGAAAGCAGCATATAACATAACGAGGGCATTCCACAACTGTACCCGTTTTAATGCTCCACAATTCTTGAGTAGCTCCAACAGTAAGAGCTGGAAGCTGATGGACTTCCCATTTCCGAAAGGGAAGTAAAATGGGTTTATCACTTTTTATCATGCGCGAGTAGATTGAGTTTGATCTCATCATTAGGATACACATGTTTAACTCTAAGCTCTATATCACTTATCGTTATTTCGCCTTTTGTCACTCCAGGCTGCTCTCCTGTACCGGCTGTGATAATCATGGAATTGCTATCGTTGCGAGCCCTGATTAACCTAATGAGCTGTTTACCACATATTGCTTTCGGATAATCATTAAACATGTTGAGCAAATGTTTGAGGGGTATACGTATTGCAAATGAACCATCATCATTTTGCAATGGCTCATCAGGGAAATTCCATCCGGCTTCATTTAATTCACTATTATCACCTTTCTCATAGCACAAAAATCCTCTTATTAGTGATACAAGTCCAGGGTCTTTAACAGTTTCAACTTCAGTGCCACATAATTCGTAGGTATCGAGTCAAACAGAAAAGCACCATAATTATTCACCAATTTCAGAGTTCCTTCGCCTGAGGTTTTTTTCAATTGTCCCCTTATGAAAAGTGCAGATTCATACATTAGAAACCATACATCTGGTCGGTTAATAACAATTTCAATCGTATCATTATTGTTGAATGATTTTATGAATGAAGGTATGTTCGATTTTCTACACGAACGATTGAATCATCTTTATCTACCGATCGATAAATGTCAAACGTGTGGTTTGACAACATAGCCGAGCGATTGTAGTATTCTTTTATTTCTCTGGGATAATCTCGTAAGCTGCTGCTGCTGTGCTGCTGCTGCTGCTGCTGCTACTGCTGCTGCTTCTTCAAACGGTGTTGTTGTACTAATGCGTTTTCCCTAGACTGGACTACATATTTATTATGTTGATATTGGGGGAAAATCAAGACCATTTCCTCAGTTCTAGTCGAACAATAATCTCTTCACCTCGAAAATTCACAAAGTTGAAATCCTGATCTAGTATTGTCAAAGTGATATTGTCAATTGTTCCGCTGCTATTCACAGGTAGATAAATCAAGTGTTGCGGTGTTATATCAATAGCGTATCCTGGATCAACACCAACTGAAAACTCGTAGATAGTGTGACAAATTTTATTGTTGTAAAATGATCCGTGAGCAAGACTGCAATCTATATAGTTATGAGATCATCTTCTCTAGGAATTGTAGACGTCAACAGCCAACACCTCGGTCCATCCCAGGAATTGTACTCGAAAGTGTCGACATGCAATTTCTATGTGTATGCACTTTTAGCTTTCTTTTGAGAGTGGACATTAGATTTAATTCAGTTAGGAAGTAACTTCCATTAGACTCACTCCAAATCTTAATCTGTTAAATTTATCAATTCTTTATCTGTTAAGTTGTAATTGATATTTTGGAAAGAAATAAATCTTTTTAAAAACAGACTTTAAGAGACGGAAATCATAATTGGCGCTGCGAACAGGATATCGCAACGGGGTTTTAGTGAAAAGTGACTAAAATTAGTTTCCGCTTCGAAAACGTTCGACGTCTCCGAGGAACTCCCGTTGAGTTTTAACTCTTTGTGCGATATCGTCAAAACCACCATCAACATCACCTTCACCCGGAAGGAAATCCAACTTCAACCCGGAAGGAATCAACCTACCCACTTCAACCAAGAAGGAAGGAACAACCCACTATAGGATACAAATCTTGGTGTAAGTCCTTCAAACCCATCCAATTTTTTCTTTTCCTTCATCAGTCTAATGACAGATACGAATTCTTCTCAAGAATTAGAGATAATTGCTGAGGATTCAGAAACTTTAGAATTAGGTTCACATATTCTTAGAAATAGTAGATTTCAACCTTACCCTAGAAGAAAAATGAATTCTAACCAAGCTTCTTCTAATACAGTTAACCCAACCGAAGTAATGTCTAGACAGGACTTACAATTGTTATTAAACTCAATTCCCGAATATTATCCCGGCCAAAATCTATCAATTTTCATAAACGAAGTAGATAATTTATTGACGCATCTGCAAGGCAGATTGAATCAAGATCTAACTTACGCACTAAATTTTTCGATAAGATCAAAATTGAAAGATGAAGCTAGGGACTTCATAGCTTTTCAAAATGCCTCTGATTGGCCCAATATCAGAAGGGTATTATTGCAAAGGTATGGAGATCAACGCAATGAAGACTTATTAGTGTCCTCTTTATCACAATGCGTACAACAAAAACATGAAACATATTTAGACTATTATAGTAGGATTTCAAAAAATTTGAGCGATTTGTTACAACATTTAACCCTGAACATAAGAGACCAAAACTATTTGTTATACAAACAACAAGATATTCAGAAACTAGCACTGAAAACATTCCAAATAGGTATTCTAGAACCATACAGATCTTACCTTAGTAACTTCAACTGCATTAGTTTAGAAGACTGTATTAATAGATGTCAATTTTTCGACAATAGAAAGCAGGAATGGGAATACTGCGAATTTCTGCGGAAATCTCAAGAACAACCAAAAAAGCTAAACTTTAATCGTACTTCACCTCAAAATTCATATCAGACTCGTAATTACCACGAATTCCCGAAAGCTCAAATCGGAATCAAAATTTCAATCCAAACTTTCCAAGCAATGCTCAAAAATTTTCTAACCTAGTACCAACGAATAACCAAAATTTCTTGACAAATTATAAGCATCAATCTCCTCCTGAAAATTCTGGAAATCCAAACGGCTTTCCTTATTGCATTAACACACCAATTCCTAATAACAGAGGATACCCGACAGCTCGCGAAGTGTTCGGATCAAAACCAGGCTCTAGTATGTCCAAAAATCAACAAAAGCCAACTCCTATGTCTATTTCGACTAGAAACACTTTTAGGCAACCTGCCGCTCAGTCGATCTCGACGAGAAATTTTTCACAAAACAAACCGACAAGAAATTTTATTTCCGAAGAATTATTTAACGTTCAATCCGAAGGTGGAAATTCTGAAGATTTTGAATCAGAATTTTATGATCCAAACGTTAATTCTCAAGATGACTATGAAAATAATATTACAGAAGAAGAAAATTTTCAAATAGCTGCCTTGGAATTCCCAGAAACATAGATCTAAATTGTGTCAAAATTAAGTCCAAATTGCCCTACATTTATTTACCAAAAATTGACCTCAAAATTTTGATTGACTCAGGAGCAACAAATTCAGTCATTAATTCAAAACCCGCGTTTGAAAAATTCTTCCAATTTTTATACAAAGAAAAATTTAGCGTCTCTGGCTTAGGAAACACAATCACTTCAGACAATAATTTGAATATACCAATTTTATACGAATTAGGAATTTTCGAAAATATTCATTTACATGTAGTTGATTGGCATCAAAAATTTGACGCTCTATTAGGAACTTCTGATCTCCAAAGATTAGGTGCGAAAATTGATTATAAAACTCATACATTAGAAATTAATGATCTAAAAATACCTTTCAACCTCGAATATTCATCGTCCAAACTGAAACCGCGTAATGAAAAAGCAAAAAATTTTATTAAAATACCTGTTTCCATAGAAAACGGAAATGTCCTTCTACCTGAAATAAACTTTCAACAATTTTCAACTCCAGAATGTATTGCTCATGCTAGGAACGGATTTTGCACTATACCAATTTCTCAACCAATAGAAAATGAAGTACAAATTAATTTTGTAGAAAGAATACCTGTGAAATCGATTCACGAAACAGAAATATCACCCCTCCATTAACACATCAAAATTTTAAACTTGCGAAAAACATAAGAACTGCTCACATGAACTCTGAAGAAAAAAGAGAAATCTTCAAAATATGTAATAAATTCAAGAATATTTTTTATAACGAAGATTCAGATCTTTCATTCAGTAATACAGTCAAACACAAAATTCGAACGAAAGATGAGGAACCTGTTTACGTAAAATCTTTCAGACACCCTCATCACATGAGAAAAATTATTCAGGAAAAATTCAAAAATTACTTGATGACAAAATTATTCGTCCGTCAATTTCACCTTATAGTGCTCCGGTATGGATCGTTGACAAGAAAAAAGACGCATCAGGTCAAAAGAAGTATAGAATGGTTATAGATTATAGACGTCTTAATGATAAAACCGTCGAAGATAAATACCCTTTACCAAGAATAGAAGAGATTTGGATAACTTAGGCAAAAGTTGCTATTTTTCTACAATCGACATGGCAAGGCCTTTCATCAAATTGAAATGGATCCTGAATCCATAGAAAAAACTGCATTTATGTAAACATGGCCATTATGAATACCTTCGAATGCCTTATGGTTTAAAAAACGGCCGAGTACTTTTCAACGTGTAATGATAATGTTCTCAAGGAATACACGGAAAAAAATCTATTCTCGAAACAAGTAACAAGATATTCTTGAAATGTTAAGGTTGATTCAAGTATATATGGATTCGGAACAAGTAAATTGAGAAATTTGGTATATTTGGAATGAGTAAATACTGTTTCAAATCCATATACTCCAAAGAAGAATATAATGCTTCATCCAAGTAAATAATATTCTGTATATGAATAGATAATGTTATCAATTTAAGAATATCACTACATTCCATTTAACTAAACGGTAATTACGGTTTGAAAATATCATCTACTCATTAAGAGAATACATGTATACTCATTCCATATAATATTTCGGAATAATTGATATTCTCAATATAATAATTTCGAAAAAAATGAATTCTCGGGTAGAGTAACTAGATAGTCTTGGAATGTTAAATTTGATTCCAGCATATCTTGAATCCGAACGAGTTGAGTGAAAAAGTTATTATATTTTGAACGACTAAAAGTAGTTCAAAACACTTCTTAATAGATGGGTACAATATGCTACATCCAAAAAATTATTCATTTAATATGAATGAAGGTATGTATGTATTGAGGAGTTTGTTATATGTACATATTCTGTCCAACTAACGATAATTACTCTTCGGAAATCTTCATATATAATAATAAGTGACTTTATTAGTTGTACTGTAATATACAATACACTCAAAATATGGAGGCGAAGTCTTGCTTCCGCTACTTTACTCAACCTCAAACAATGAATACAGTTAATTCTCAAAATAAAATTACATTACATACTCGTATATCTATTTATTAAAATTAAAGAAAAATATCTCCAAAATGCTCCTTGCCCTGGAGGGTACTAGAGTAACCTTGTAAAAGCAGCACACGTATTTTGAAAAAACAAGTAAAAACTTTGTGCTTCTTGAGCATCTCCAACAGTAAAGATTTGATCGTTTGATCGTACGATTATTTTTTTTATGTGAAATGTTTTGTATCCAGTAATATCGATACATATGTTGAAAACAACTAAGATATAAATGATTATGTATTTCGTGAGCACTAACACCCTTTAAACCTTAAAAATAAATGATGGATGACAAACTTAAAAATGAGGAATGTAAACTTAAAAACTCAATGTTTTTTCTAAATTTTCAGACTTCACCTAAAAAGTAACATGCAAATATTTTTTTTTTACTTTTTTTAGTGCATTCCGACTCAGTTGATAAAAGATGACCCGTGCACATCATCAAATATTTATTCTTCACCCAAACGATAACTTATATATCTTATATAACTTTTATATTCTGAAAATTTCAAGTGTTCTCTTATTTTCTTCCGAGACTCTCGTACACATTTCATTACTTTTAATCACGTATCAGAAAAAGTCGTTTGAGAGCATTATCAGCTCAAACTCAGGGTTTCAAAAAATCTGATATGTATTTTAAATCTTTTTTGTGAATATGTAGATTTATTTTTGAAGTAACAAAATCTTTGTAATTTGAGAAAAATTGAAATCATCCAATTAATAGAAAACCACTCATAACCCAAAATGTATTTGCATTTCTCATATTCTTCAGGATATTGAAATGCGAACGCGAATTCATTCAAGTGATTAGACTTGGCCAATGAAATCCTTCCTATCCACCTGTAATGGTGTTTATCGTAATTCAAGTAAATGAATTCCTTCATCCTCTAAATTCAAGAATATAATTCAACAATATACTAGAAGGCGTTATTAGAATTGGCCAATGAAATCCTTCCTATCCACCTGTTAACAGTGTTTGTCGTAATACTCGTAATTCAAGTAAATAAATTCTTTCATCCACTAAATTCAAGAATATAATTCAACAATATACTAGACTGCGCCCTCTGTACAGTTTGCAACAGAAAATTCTACTTTCCAATCGGATCAATTTGAAGCGCGTCATGATTGTGATAAGTGCCCCGTGCTCCTATATCATAAAACGAGTAATTTTTGTATTGTGTTGTGACCTACAGCAAGAAATGGAAAATTGGATGAGAGGATGGGGATGACGGATCACTATGTTTAGAAAATTTCAAGGTAAGCCCCTATTATGAAAATTATTTGAGCAATTAAGAACTTAAACCTATTCCTGCTCTTGGTCTTTTCTACTATTATCAGTTTCACCTTCATAGTTAATTTTGTATCACTCTTTATTACAGCAGATATTTTTGAATTGTTATCTCTCACTCATGAAAATTTCCATTTTTTTCAGGAAATGTCTCAACAGAAAACACAGTACAACGATGACTTGAAGAATCTCATACCTTGAATGATTTCACAGAATAAGGACCACTTTATTCAGAAGAGTGGAGAAATATTATTAGGTGAGTTTTAATGATTTTGATTCCACATATTGCTTTTCAACCAAGGAAATAATGTATGAGTTGAATATTGTACTCTTGCTAGAAATATCTGAACTTACTCATTGCAACTTTGGTGAAATTTATAAAATACCTACTTGTAGATAAAAGTAACTCAGCACTTGTTTTTGTATGTAAGGTGTACGAGATACGAGATACGAGACTGTTGGTACTCCCAAGGGAACACTTTTAGTAACACATATGACTATTAATATTATTAATAATAATAGTTTATTCACGAAATTATATATAAAAAACCAACAATTTTAAAAAAGCAGGTTGATAATATGTACTATATATTATATGTATTTATGACACTATTGGTATTCCTATTAATAGTTTTTTTTTATGTTAGTGACTTTTATTATAATGCAGCATGCCACACTCATTATTTTTCATACAAATTTTTTTTTAAGATTACATTAGGCATTTATTTCTAAGGTAATAGTAATGTTCCTCTGTAGTAAAAATAATTGTTCACTTATATTCCTGACGAATGTGATGTTGAAAATGTTATACCTTTTTTTACTATGTTTTTATATGTAATATTCCATTTTCTTGACAGTACATAAATTTATTTCCACTGATTCCGTATTTTACTCTTATAGCCTTATTGAATATATAAGGGGTTCTATACCTTGTGTTGGATATTTAATTTCAATCAGATATTACATTCTTCACTAGATGAGATAATAGCTTACCAGGAAAGTGAAATTTCATCATTCAGTAAGGTGTAAGTATATGCTCCGATGTATGTGTATGTTTTCTCATCCTGAATTCAACTGACTTTATTATTGATACATTTTTTATTATGCATTCCTCATAGGGTACCTTCACCTTCTATCAGAAACTAAGGTATCTGATTAAATGGGAAATTCTTACTTTGATCTGATTCGAAATTATTTATTGCTCATTTTCTTCAGACTTACATGACTGGGTAAATCTTGAAAATCAAATGGTTATTGTTTTCTGATATTGATCGGAGATATTATTTATTTGCAATATATAACATGTCTGTTCTTCATTCATAAAAATTAGATAAGAACTCACATGAAATATATTGCAAATTTTTCAATATCACTAATCATTTCAGGAAAACAAGAATCAATTGAGGTTTAAGATTGATCAATCATCGAAGAAAATATACCCCAATGAATGATATAATCTCGAATCAGATCAAAGTAATAATTGCTCATTTAATCAGATACTTTAGTTTCTCATTAGAACGTGATAGTACCCTGTAAGGAATGCTTAATAAATACCTTATCAATAATAAAGCCAGTTGAATTCCGAATGAAAATACATACCAACATAAATATCGAAGCATATCCTACACTCAAGGAAAGTAAATCATCGTTCTTCAGTCGAGAATATACAATGCTCACTTTAACATTTATCTTATTATTCTTTCAAGTATATGATTGATTTTCATCAAATAAGTAATACATTTACCATTAATATAAATTATACTCTATCAGAATTTTTCGATGTATTCAGATCAAGTAGTTTGAAAACTTTGAACTGAGAAGACGATGTACTTGTTTTAAAACTAATTTAATTTTGGTTTGAGTAGAAATATTACTTAAATTCAAGTATAAGATTTATTTTCTTCAAATGAAAGTGCTGCTGAAATGAAGAAATCCGAAAACTTGTCTTGAATATATTTTATATTCGAACGAAATATTTTGATTACTCATTTTGATAAAAGAGATTTACTCAAAAGAAGTATTGAAATTTCCTTGAGTCAATAATAGTGATTTTATTAAATTGTAGTATATTATTTACTTGGTGGGAGTAAATGGTATATTTGAACTTTGAGAATAAGACATCCTTGATTCAAGTATACCATATTCTTGCTTATATATGAGTATATCATTTACTTCAATCAAGTATTATATACTTAATTCAAGAATAGATTTTTTTGCGTGTACTGCATATTTTTTGTTTTGTTTACATGGACGACGTAGTCGTATTTTCAAAATCATTGCAAGAACATATTTGTCACCTGAAACTAATTTTCAGAATTCAAGAATATACCTTAAAATTGAACTCGACAAATGTGAATTTTTGAGTAAAAACGTAGCATTCCTAGGACATGTCATAACACCTGAAGGAATATCGCCAAATCCATCAAAATTAGAAACTATCGAGAAATATCCCCTACCGCGTTCAGTTAAAAAATAAAGTCGTTTTTAGGTTTAATAGGTTATTACCGACGTTTTATACAAAATTTCGCACATATCGTTTCACCATTTACAAAATGCTTGAAGAAAGGAGCAAAAATAAATTATCAAGATCCGGACTATGTTTATGCTTTCCAACAATGTAAAGAACTATTGACAAACGCCCCAATTCTGGTCTACCCAGATTTTGAAAAACCTTTTAAATTAACAACAGATGCTTCAAATGTAGCCATTGGAAGTGTTTTATCACAGTCAAACCGCCCTATAGCCTACTATTCGAGAACTTTGAACTCGGCTGAAAGAAATTATTCAACAATTGAAAAGGAATTATTAGCAATTCTCGATTCAACAAAACATTTCAGGCCCTATCTTTTTGGACAAAGTTTTACAATCGAAACTGACCATAATCCTCTTGTATGGCTTTACAAAATTAAAAAACCAAATTCCCGCCTCATACGTTGGAAATTAAAATTAGAAGAATTTGATTTTAAAATAATTCATACTGAAGGCAAGGAAAATAAAGTTGCCGATGCACTTTCACGAATTGAAATACATAATCGAGAAAACGAATCACTTTTATCTGAGGATGATCTGAATGTAGAAATATCGTCCATCTTACCAAATGTAAATGAACTCCCCGAACTAGGTGACGAAGAATTAGAAACCATTCTGAACTCTCAAAATAACGAAAACCCTCCTGTAAACGAGGAACATGAAAATCCGAACAATGATAATAACTCTGATGCTACTATTCATTCTACTCAAGAAGACAACGGAAAAGTTATCCCAATTACGGAAACACCTGTTAATATTTATCCCAATAGAATTATTATGAATATTGGTGAACAATTCAATTTGAAATACACTAAACCTTTTGGAAAAAATACGTATTGTGTATCAATAAGACAAAATTGTATGACAAACGATTTTTCGAACCTATTCAAAGAAATTCTGAGACCAAACGAATCTTATGGAATTTATTTCAGAGACAATAAATTGCGTTTACCCCTCGTCAGATTTTGTAAAGAAACATTGAATTACTCTGCAAAACTTGTAATCAGTAATATTATTCATTGGATGTTACCTGAAGAAAATCAAAATAGAAAATCAAAAAGAAATCATTTCAGAATATCACGACAAAAATCACAATGGCATTTCAGAAAGTCATAAATTTTTTCAAAAAAGTACTATTGGCCAAAAATGAAAAACAAAATAACAGAAATAATCAACAAATGTGAATTATGTCTTCAGTCGAAATACGAGAGACATCCCTATAAATTGAAATTCTCTGGTCCACTTCTTGCGAAAAGACCATTTGAAATAATCCACTTAGACACTTTTTCCTTTCTAAATTCAAAGTTTTTGACTATAATAGATCTCTTCTCTAAATATGCTCAGTCATATCTAGTCAAAGATGGTACAGCACTTACAATCCTCAATAAATTACGTCATTATTTTTCGCACCATAATATCCCCAAAAAATTGTCTGCGACGAAGGAAGAGAATTTCACAACAAAACTTTCACGGAATATTGTAAATTGAACAAAATTGATCTTCACTTCACAACGGTGAATAATCCAAGTTCAAATTCTCCTATTGAGAGATTTCATTCTACAATCTTGGAAAAACTTCGAATTTTAAAATTGAAAAACCCTAATGAAAATCCTTCAAATCTTATGATTACTGCAACACTGATCTATAATCAATCAATACACTCAACTACCGGCTATTCTCCATTTAATTTACTTTATGGTCCCTACGAAAAACTACCAGAATTTGATCTAAACATGACCGTTTATGAACAGTATAATGAAAAAAGGAAACAAGAAATATTACCATTTTTTGACCATATTTACCAACGGAATAAGGAACGAGGACAGAAAACATTGAATAAATTAAACGAGAATAGAAATGACCCTCCCGATTTAGAACAAAGAGAAGTCTATGTTGAAAGAAACAGGCCCAGAAAAACTGACCCTCCTTTTGAAAAAGTTAGAGTCGATCAACAACAACAAAATAAAATCAGTGGTCTTACCCAAAAATCTAGAGAAACCACAGCTCATATCAAGAAAGTCAAAAGATTAAGGAATAATACTTGTTCTTTTCAGGATACCGCTCTCCTGATACGGACCCCAACCAACCAGGCCCTTCAGGTCAACAAAATAATCAGTAATGGATACTTTGAAGAATCTCTTTGTAATGCCAAAATTCTTGACCACTACCACAATTTCCTTTTTTTCATAAACATAACCAATTTACAAATTAATTATGATCAACTCAATTACAACTTTATTGCTCTACAGAAAAATCGTACCATCGATGAATTATCTCACAGAATTTATGTTCAATTGAAATCAAATCTAGTTCAAATCGAACAAATATTACATAAATTTTTCAACAGAAAAATTAAAAGAGGCTTGGCAAATTTCATTGGAAAAGGAATTAAATTCGTAACCGGAAATCTAGATGATGATGACCTCAAGACCATTAACGAAAACTTAGAGATCCTTCATCGAAACAAAAATTCTGAAATTGAAAGAATAAATAAATTAACTTCATTCGCTAACCATTTAACGCAGAGATATTCTGAAGACTTAGCTCTGTTGAACAATAACATTTTTCATACAAAAATACTTTTTGAAAATATCAAATCAACTGAGGAATTTAGAATCATTATCGAATACCAGATACTACAATCAGAAGAACTCTTAAATACTTTACTAATGATTGAAAGAACACTTAGTTTCGCAATGAAAGAAATACCAAATTTAGAAATTATAAAACTTCAAGAACTTCAATTAATCGTTACTTATTTGGAGAGAATTTATAAACCACAGCAATTATCACCAATTGATCAAGTTCACCTGTATAAAATAATAGAATTTGCGAAAATTTCTGTCATAGGAACTGATGAAACCATTACATTCCTCCTTAAAATTCCTATCCTCAAAACCTTGATTGCAAACTACTCCAGAGTGTACCCTTTACCTAATAACCAAGATATAGCTGTAATACCTCCAAAGAAGTATTTAATCAAAATCAAGAATGAAGAGTATTGGACCGATGAAGTATGCGACTCCAGATTAGGCAGTTCCATGGTTCTATGTCACCAACAACCAGTCAAAGAAACTTGTACCCTAGCATCACCAGACCGGTGCCAAACTGTTTTAATAGAAAATAACTACAAGATGATTCACATTCTGAAGAATAAACAGCTTCTTACACTGTTCAAGAATCCACAGACAACACTTGAAGATTGTCATGGAATTATTACGAATAAATCAATCCAAGGAACAAACCTGTTGAATTCCGATTGCAAAATTATCATCGAAAATTCAATATTTGATAATACAGTACCAATTTTTGAAATTCACACTGGAAAAATTTCAAATCTCCCATTGAACTACAACTACAAGGTAGATCTTCAATTGAAACATTTATCAGAACCAACTTCAATTCTCCAAGAAGCTGAAAAACTTCAAGACCAGCCCCTGTATTTGCAACCGACATCTCAAATAATCCACATAACGACAAGTGGTATTTTGCTTTGTTGCATTATCACCGGAATAATTCTAATTATAAAGAACAGAGCAAGAATTTCCGAAGTTCTCTTCAGTCCCAGGAAGATCATCCGCATAGACCTTGAAGACAACACCAGGAAAGAAAGCGATAACGAGGACGTTATCTAAACTAAGCGGGGAAGAGTTATGAGATCATCTTCTCTAGGAATTGTAGACGTCAACAGCCAACACCTCGGTCCATCCCAGGAATTGTACTCGAAAGTGTCGACATGCAATTTCTATGTGTATGCACTTTTAGCTTTCTTTTGAGAGTGGACATTAGATTTAATTCAGTTAGGAAGTAACTTCCATTAGACTCACTCCAAATCTTAATCTGTTAAATTTATCAATTCTTTATCTGTTAAGTTGTAATTGATATTTTGGAAAGAAATAAATCTTTTTAAAAACAGACTTTAAGAGACGGAAATCATAATTATATGAATACAGCGTACTGGAACTATATTCACAGGCAAATCAGACTGATGTTCGACTCCTGCTACCAAATGTTTTTGAGAAAAGCCTAAAAGCTTACCTAGTGCAATGCTTTTGGTAAAATCGAAAGATATCGACCGATGGAAAATTTCACACTTCAACGTTGTATTGTTTGGTCTCAGGTAAAAGATTTTATCTCTCTCGCTCCTCTCGTTCTCTGCAATCAGGTATTTTCCAAGATAATTTTCAATATCTGAAATTTCATATGTTCCACTAGGGATCTGGAGCTTTTTTCCCCTGATGTTTCTGAATAATATAAATACGTTTTTTCTTCAATGTTTGGTATTGTATTGTATGAATAAAAACCAATTAAAGCAATACCATACTGATGATTGGGATCTAGTTCGATTGGAGGCACAAAATCTGCTGATAGTGTCGAACTACGTCCTTTCAATGTGAATACTGTCGACATGACTGATGATTTATTATCAAAATAACACTATTTATGCTTTATTAATTTTACTCAACAAAAATTGCAGACATAATTTACCACAATTGGATGTATTATATGTCTGATATACATTTCTGTTGTAGATTATATCACAGCCACCTAAATATTTAACCAATTCTTTCGGAGGTTTCAGATCTCCAAAAGAATCAAAATACTCTGCATCGTTTCCTTCTTTGCTGTATGCTACCCAATGTGTTCCAGGTCCATCTGAACAATCCAAGTTGATGATACCACATTCCTTCAACCTAGAACGTCTTCTTAATAAATCATCACGCATGAATACACCTCGAAAGTTTGGAATTTTAAATTTTTTCGCATAATCAACCAACTCATGGTCAAATAATGCTCTATTGGGTAGCTTCGCAATTAGTTTTTTTGTTTTTTAACAAAGAGCCCATAACCCTTCCTATATTTTTTCACATAAAGACCATGTCCTATCGCTTCCATCGCCTTGTTGTGACGTTGATGTTCAGCCAACTTTTTTGTTGCGTTTTTGGCATCGATAAAGGTCTTGACAACAGCACTTCCGCCGCCAAGTAAGCTGCCCAAAGTGCTCAAACCAGCAAGAATTGGCATCAACGGCAATATGCCACCTGACTTGAATGGAATAATTCGAGGCACTATGATGTTCTTCCTCCCCCCGGCTTTTTTGATAGCAGCTCGGGCTGCTTTTAATGCTATCAATGATGACTTTTTTATATCATCATCACTTTTAGGTGATATGCGCAACGCCTTTGTTAAGGGAACTATTAAGCTTCTCTTGAACGTCTTTTTCTCTTTGAAACCCATTCCTAGCTTGCGTTTAGCTTTCATTACACCTGCAACTATGAGTGCTGCAGTTTTTTCACCAACTGAAGCGTTTCTTGATTTTACACGTTGCCAAGCCTTATGCTCTAGAATTTTATCTGCTTTATGTCTTTCCGCCAAATCTTTTTGCTGTGAATAAAATATATCGTGTTCCCTACAACTCTCATCGAGCGGGTTGATACCTCTATCGCCCTCCTCTAGACGTTTTTCCAACTTTGTACCAGGTCCGCAGAATTTGTAGCCACCGGGAATATGCAGTTCAATAGGTAACTTATTAATGAGTGTATCAACAAGACCTCCTCCCTCTCTAAACGTTAGCATATTAATGAGTTCAGAATAAAGTGCATACACACTTTTATAGCTTATTTATCAAGTGTCGGTCACCATGGAAGGTTCACTCTATGAATTAATTGTGAGATACATTTTCATTGGAGTTCACTTATCTACTACACTTTTACTTTTGACAACTTTATATAGTCTGGGAAATCTGAAAAATGCTTTGTGCTCTAGTGGTAAATTTTTATTTGATAAAGAACATGTGAAATGTCTCAGTTGTGGGCTAACCATAATCTGCATGGAAAGTTATACTTACATGTGCAGCAAAATGGCCGAGGAAAGAAGTTTCAACATCATAGAAGGATCAAGATATTGTTGCCCTCTCAAGTGCATTGGTGCAGACCTAAGTGAAGATCAAGTGGATGGATTGGCTTGTCGAATTTGTGAATCTTTTGGTTCTTGTAGATGTGCTTGTATATTGTATCAGTACATGAGAAATAAAAAATGAAAAACAATTCAACGTAACATGTTTATTCACAATTTCATTACATCAAAATTTTATTTTTTTTTTACAATTAAATTCACCTATATCACGCATCTCCAGATTCTACATATCTTTCAAATTAATAACAATTTTTAACAATCTATGTCACTATCTTCATCTGCAGAGTCTATGAATCTTTTGGAATGTGCTTTGAAATTAGTTACATCAGTATTAGACACTGAATCATGTAATCTATCACAACATGTATTCTTATCGTATATATCAAAAAGAACAGCATCAAAATCTGCGTTACACACCAATATTTTCTATTTCTATACAAGTTATATAGATTGTGGCTGCTAATGTATAAATGGGAGTGATCGCGAATGCTGAACAGTTTTGAATCAAACCTTCTCCTTTTCAATTCTTTAAGAAAAATTTTAAAGCAAATCTTACACAAAAATAAATTAAACTCTTTAATATGATAATAATTTCGCCATATACATAATTCATCCGATCATCATCATTCTCACTCCTGTCTCGTTTACATAGAATATGGCTTTGAGCTTTACGACTCGTGATAAATCTTGAAGAAAAGAGAGGATACTCAAATGAAGTTGTTTTCTTTGCATAGGTTCTGGCATCCGCGATGATTTGATTCCACTTGTATGCGCTAAATTTCTTCAATATTTCAATTGTAATTATTTCAGGCAAATTCAGACGCATCACTTTGAATATTGAATCAGTATTTTGAATTATTGTTTTGATTGCAGACTTTTGAAGAGAAAAAACCTTTATGGCTGATGTTAGATTCGAGTTACTAAGTTGATGTTTATCTTTTTGTTCTAACTGGTGATGTTTAAATTGGTTAATATTGGCCATTCTGAAAAAAAAAACAAAATTTGCACTTCTCTAAGTTTGTGGTGGTGGTGGTGGGTTTGTTTGCAGTGAATAATGTCCCCAAGGTAGGGTGTCAAATGATGAAGAAATCAAGTAGCGTTTGTCATCTTGTGCGCTCAATACTATTTTTGATTGTTGAATCGAATAAATGTCGTGTGCAAAGGATCTTATTGTATTCTGTGATAAAACATGCTGTTCATTTCCTTTGAGACATCTCACATAATCGTCAAAAGTTAAGCAGTTTTTAACAACACAATTTTTGACACCTTTTGATTTCTTGACGGTTTGCCCCCCTTGAACCTTAAAAGAGTACATTTTAGCACGCAAACCGACAAAATGAGTGATAATTTTATCATTCACCTCATCTTTCATTAAACCTGGTACCTTTTTATTCACTAACGGAATGTTGAAAGCATTGTCTTTAGGATAATCGCTAGTGTCAAAATGAGTATAACAATCTTTTTTTATTAATTCATATGGGTTAGAACCTTTAATCTCATAAAAGAATGAGTCCGTATCAATATACATGATTTTACAACCATCGGGATTATTAGGCAACATATATTTGTAGTGGAAGTTAAGCATGCAGACTTTTGAGATATCGAGAATCGCCATACCTATGTATAAAGGTTTATTGAATAAGAGCTCATTCTTTTTGAGTTCGATCGCCATCAAATCTTCTCCGAACACGGTACGACTATGGAATCTTGGATGAGATCATGTTTTTCGCCCCATAACGACCTTCATATTGATTAACCAGACGAACTACCCGATGTAATCGAATATTCTCCATGGTCTTACCAAAAATAGCATTGTTCGCAAACTTGAACTGGTTTTTACCAAATTTGGTGGTCGCCTTTGCACGAAGTTCAGTATTAAGGTCGATATAGGGCTTCAACCAGGGGGATTGTTTGAATTTCAAAACTTTTTTAATTTTTGTTAATCTCAAACCCAATTCTAAAACAGCTTTCAAATTCCGATAATGAATGATGTAATCTTTTTTATCTGAGAGTGTGCATAGTAATTTGGGTAGCTTTGAACCTGGAGGGACGCTGTGCTCCGGACACACTGGTAGATCTTTATGTAGATCATGCAGATGTTGTGGATATTCCAGATCTACCTGAAGAATATATCCTTCTGGGCTATCATCAGGAACAGTGCTCACATCAATAGACGTATCACACCATTCAAAACCCCCAATTGGCAAATATTGACTCATGGCCCAACCATATAAATTATTTACATCAAGATACAGTAAATAAGATTCTGGCTTTGATGGATCAAAATTAGTCATCTGGGGATTGTTAGCTTCGGATAGTCTATGCATGCAGCAACTGATCCCTCCACGTATACCCTGTTCCACAAACATAACCATATCAACATTTTTGAGCACCTGAAGCCGACATTTGGTGTATAAGAGCATACAGTCCCAGGTGTAACCTGGCATTGTGTAATACCATGCAGGATCAAGTTTGTACGTCTCCAAAGCTGTCTTCCGAAAATTTTCCATTACGTCTGTGAGTAGAAGTATATCGGTTTTCATATAGAGATCACTATATTCACCTAACGTTTTAATTTTGAATGTTTTCCAAACGGTTTGAGCATGCTGGTAAGTTTCATCATCTATGTGCGCGTCATTCAATTTATTATAAAATTCGTGGATCTGTGGAAGTTTTGTATCGTTCAGTTTGTCCATGTCCGTCATGTAGTCATAACAAAAAGTTCCCTTTCTTGTTAGCAACTCAAATTCACTATCTAGTAGGCCAGAAAATTCCTTCTTGAGATTATAAAAATTATCTAAGATTAAAGTAGAGGCCAATTCATCCAAACTTGCCCCCATAAATTTGAAAGAGTCGATAAATCTAAATCTAAGATTGGTTTCCTGATGAAAATATGTGAAAGAAATATATTTTTCTTTATTAACAGGTAGAGTAGTGATCCTACCCCGATGCAAAAGAGATTTTACAATGAAATGACTATCGTAATTGGACAAATTATAAAAAACTATGGGCACAATAAAGAGTTTACGAAAATTTAAATTGCACTGCTGATGTGCCCATCCCCTAAATTCGGAAGAAAAATGGTCATGATCTCTAACTATTACATCTTTCTTGTTAAAACTTTTTTCACATATATGACAACTTTTACCAACTTCTCTGGGTGCGCCCGACATTGGTTCAATATGTTTCATATGAGAATGAACAAAGGAAGCAATTTGATCTATTTCATCAGAAAACCAATCCACACAATTCTCACCACGAAAACTAGCGTAACGTGAAAAATTATCATTATATGTACATTTTAAATAATATCCTACACTATATGGTACATGCTCCTGATACTTGAATGAATTTTCACTGATTTTCTTATTGCATTGCCTAAGTATTGACTCAAAGTCTGCGTACACAATAAAGGGACATTTTTGTTTGTAAACAAAATTTCGGAATTCAACATGATCGTAATCCGGAAAAGATACTTTTTCATTATTGAACTCTTTACACAACTCATAATGTTCATTTAATTTTATCTGAGAGAAAAAATAATTTAAACACCTATCACATATCATTTTTTTCCTGTGATCTTTCGAGAGCTGACTTGAAATAAGTCTGGAAAGATCTTTAATCCAACAATAGTGATATTTAATTTCAAAGTCGCGTATATCTTCTGAAGGTGTAACATCATAGTCGTTCAAATTTGGAAAATATTTATCTTGAACTATTAATAAATTTACATGTTTTTGCGCCAAATGTTGTTGGGTAAGTCTTAAAGGTGACACTGTATAAAATGATTGATTTGCTTTCTCTATCAATTGTAAACCATACACATTTATAGATATATTATTCATTTTCTCAAATTTTGTGATTTGCGATAGTTTCATGGGCAGTTCTAAACCATCAGTTTTTAGTATGTTATGGTAATTGGGGTAACTTCTGGTACGATGACTATTTTTTGCTGTCTGATAAAGTGCACTAATAACACTCCAAAAAAAGCATGCCTCATCATCATTCTGAACGTTAACACATGCTTTTTTTCTCAAAATTTGATCAGATAGTTTAATGTAAGATGATCCACCACCGTTATTTCCTATTTCAAATTTATTAATTGCAACTTCCAAGTGAATTATTTTACTCAAAGCCCACCCGCTACCCTTGTTGCTCATATCCTCTATGTCGGCCATGATACGATCAGTTATGTTAATATCAAACCAAATTTTCAATTCAGTGGATGAATCAATTGTAGCATTATGGGTGGTGAAAAATTTCCGATCTACAATTTCAACATCACCATTATTTTTAATAAAATCAGCACAAAAGGTTGTGTTAACTTTCAAAATTGGCATATCTCTCAAAACACTCGAAATTTTTGTTTTAAACAAATGGAAAGCATCTGTCAAAAATGGCTTAACATCAAGATGGGTTAAATTTATAACAATACCTGTTCTTACTCTACAATTATATAAAACATTTAAAGTGCGCCATATTACTCGAGAGCTTCGCCTTTGCCCTAATCCAGAACCTATGTATCTATTTGGAAAACATTTTATGAAACAACGCATTCTTTTTAATTGTGCAATTTTTGAATATATCATTCGTTTCTGACCAATACTAAAGTTGAATTTTTTCAATGCCACATTACACTTATAAATATGCTTGCTTATCATATGTAACCATATTTGTGCATTCGCAGGAGAATGATTTTCTTCCATTGATTTTAATGTTTGTTCTATTTTCGTCAATGTACCTTCAAAACGATTCATTTCTGCGTATAGTACAATAACACCAAAAAAAAGAA
The DNA here is from genome assembly GCA_013421045.1 of Propylea japonica. NCBI lineage: Eukaryota > Metazoa > Arthropoda > Insecta > Coleoptera > Coccinellidae > Propylea > Propylea japonica. Next base: position 43,701,547 of record CM024242.1, on the reverse strand, counting down.
AAAAGTGGAGATGCAGTGATATTGATGAATTACCTTATTTATCCACAATCTCCAAGGAAATGGCTGGGTGTGTTTTTCCCGTATCTTTGGTCCCTCGGAATATCAAGGAATATCTCCCTGAAGAGAGCTCGGTCGTATGGGGGCTGTAGTCCTCCGTCAGCCTTTTTGGTAGGAACGCTTTGAATTCCTCGAATTCAAAGACCACAGCTGGACCAAACCTGGTCTTCACCAAAATACACTTTGAAATTGGGTATTTCTTGTCCTTCTCCAACTCCACCAAACGCCTTGTTGGCTTATCTTCAAGAAGAAGAGATTTTCTATTAATTTTGTTCAAATCCATAGCTATAATGAAAATGAATAAGAAAAATATGTATGAGATGTAAGATGAACAGAAACTTACTTTGTTCTGTAGGGATCAAAATTTCTCTAATAAACTACTGCTAGTGCTGTTATGATGAATGTTTTCTGCTACTGCTGTTTGGAAAGAAAAAATATTCTAATAAATGGATACATAATTTTCTAATTGATGCTTACCCAAGGATCACACTATCACAAATTCAGATGCTTCGGTACAAATGAAAATTTCAATCGGCACACGAATGATGTGTTTCTATATGGAAATAATAGAAAACTGACTTACGCTAAGCAAAACGGTTTATATAATCAAACCACCCCCACCCCAGCCTGAGATCGTGAGTGTTTACATTTTTTGGGCAATCGTACACAAAAGAATCTACCACAATATTGGGATTATCTATTTTATGTTTTAAGGGAAATCTCGAAACACAAAATTTCAGTTGTTTTTGTTTATGTAAAAGAGTCCGTTTGTTACATGTGTGTGTGGGTGGTCTACAGGCCTGTACCATATGGTGTTCGATTCATCTAATTTCTATAACGTGGATTGAAAGAAGAACATTATTTCCGAATATGGATTTATCTGAGAGATCGTTCCAAAGAAATAAGGGTGAATGAATGCTCTATGTAAATCCATTCTACTCGTATTCATACAATACAATACCAAACATTGAAGAAAAAACGTATTTATATTATTCAGAAACATCCGGGGAAAAAAGACTAAAATTTCAGTTGTTTTTGTTTATGTTAAAGAGTCCGTTTGTTACATGTGTGTGTTGGGTGGTCTACAGGTCTGTACCATATGGTGTTCGATTCATCTAATTTCTATAACGTTGGATTGAAAGAAGAACATTATTTCTGAATATGGATTTATCTGAGAGATCGTTCCAAAGAAATAAGGGTGAATGAATGCTCTCTGTAAATCCATTCTACTCGTCAAGAAATTTGTAGAAACTGACTTGAATAAGATATATCAATTTAATCGTCTGAAAAATCTCCGAATGTCATCCCTGAACACCATCAAATAATTGATACGGAACAACAATCACCAATTAAATTAATCAGTCACCTTGAAAAATATTACTTTAAATTCGTAGACACCATCAAAGAATTTGAACAACCGTGCTATCGCCAATATATGAGTCAGCGCTAAGTGAAAATGAGGAAAATTTTGAAGTTACAAACGAAAAGCACTACCTGTTGAACGGCCAGTTCCACCTAGAAATTGAATGTGGATTAGGGTCTGCTTCTCTATACATCGATTGTGGTATAAGTCCAGCGAGACAATTCACACCTGCCGTCAAGCTGAGCTGTAATGACTGCGTGATATCCTTTGATGATTGGGAATGGGAGTCATTTATTGCAATAATCGAAAATGGTTATCAACAAGAATGTGGAGCTACAGTTGTACGATGTACTGGTGAATGTATGATTACTAGCGTCACAAAATGGGGAAACTGCATATATTTCAGTGAAGTTGACTTGAATAAGATATCTCAATTGAATAGACTGATAATTATCAGTCGTCTTGAAATGTTGAAAAATCTCCGAATGACTTTGTATTACTTTAAATTCGTAGACACCATCAAAGAATTGAACAAAAATAACAACAATTCTGTTGAAGATTTCATAAATGCTTTCTGTAGAATTAATCCTTGTGTTCAGAGTTATGCAATTTTAGAATGTATGTACTTTTATAGGGATAAAGTATTGAACGATGTAGATAATTAACATTATGTAATAAAAAATCTCATCCTGAAATTATTTTAGTTAAACCACTCAAAGAATATTTTTTTTATAAGGAACTTGATATTTTGAGAACAAAAATCATGAAAAACATGAAGCGAGTCCTTCTAAACACATATTCCTTCTCGAACAATCATGCGCCACTCTGGCTTTATAACACCAAACACCCCAAATTATCATAGCCTCTGTAGCGCTGGGGTGTAAACGACCGTACACTCACCCAAACTTCACGGGTTCATATCCCGCGTCCGTCCAAAACTTTTTCATCGTCTTGGCTGCTGGCACCAATGACGTCATCGTCATGGCCGCCACCACCAATGACGTCATCAGCATCTAACCCCGGCACCGGGAGGTCAAAGGTCAACTTTGAGCCAGAACGAAGGTAGCCCTACTACTAAGGGCAATTGGCTATATGCATAAGATAGAAAATAAATCGTCATGGCGGTACAAGTTGGAATATTGTGATGGCCACGGTAATTATTTGGTTGAAATATCAACGTCATATGTGGAATGAACTTCGTTCCCATAGATGTCGCATGTGTGAATAAGTTGCATTAGAGTAAAGTTCGCAACGTTTAGACAACGTAAATCTGATAACTGTAGTTGCAGCACGACGTTGTCAAAACCCTAAAATGATTGACCAAACTGGTGCTTTTCATGGTTGTGAGAACGTTGTGCAGAGGTCGGCGAAATCACTTAGTTTGGTTGCGCGACTTCTTTATATACGTCGACGCAACGTTAAATTGCTACTATATTTTATGTTCTGTGCTTGGGACCCTTGTTAGAACAGAGACACTGGATTTCAGGTCGAGAAAAGTTTGACTTTTTTCTAAGACCCCAGAACAATAATCCATCTGTTACTTACGTTTTCAACAAAATTTATTCTTCAGTGAAATGATGTAGAAATTTTGAGGACTTATTTTCCTCTAATATGTGTGGGGATTTATCTGTTCCCACAACAAATTACAGATCACTGCATTGACGCTACCCTCCAACAGAGAGCGCCACAAGCACCAGTCTCAACACTACGGGCAGTAGCGAATAGATGGCTCCACGGACGGGATATATCTACAAGTTGTCTTCCCTAAATTCCTAAATCACGTGTTTTGTCGAACTACAGACAGATTAGATAGAGTAGTGTTTTATTTGTATTATATTTGTGTGTTCATTATACTACTATAGGCCCATTCTATTTGAAGCCACATCACTTCCAAACTGTTGTAAAATCAGTTGATGTGCGTTCTATTTGAGAATGTTGTGATTTTGAACTGATGCGCATCACTTCCAACTGATGTTGCTTTCTGACAACATCAGTTTAATTTCCACAATCACTTCAGTTCATCATAACAATAATATAACCTAACATTTTGGTGAAAGTTTACAATTTACTTCTAAACATAACAGAAAGTGAATTATTATCCTCGGTTTTCAATTCTTGTAATGAATAATTCATATTACTTTTAGAATTTCCTTCCGTACTATTGTCGATGGTACTCTGATTTCAAACCTTATCGTTTTGTTCATTGTCATCCGAAAAAGGCATATTCTATTTGTCAAAATCATTTCACTTCCAACTGAAGTGATTTCGGAAATTATTCAGGCAAATAGAAAGCTAGGTATTTCTACATGTTTTCACTTGTCTATTTTATATTCCCATCTAACTAGGAGTAGGCAGATTGAGGCCTAGCTAGAGAATGTGTTGTTATTATCCCGGGTTAGTCAGGAGTAGGCAGATTGAGGCCTGATTAATCTGCGGTATCGAGCAGATCTTTACTCAGAGCTTACACTAAAACGCACAAAACTTTCGGACCCGAAGCTGATATGTTACAGTACGCCCAGACTACTTTGAAAGGAGCGGATTTTGACAGACAGAATCTGTTTACATTTTCGTCAGATATCAGATTGACATTTGGAAACATGGATTTCCGCTTATTTTACAGTTATTTGTAGCTTTAAATTATGGGATTTCTAATTAAAACTCAAGTAAGAGGAGATTGTTGTACCCATTTGTCGTAGTTCGAATTATATCGCTTTCGATTATGGTATGAATATATTGAAGGTAACTTTATTCCTAATATCAATTATTGATTATTTTTTCAAGTGTTGATTTCATTTTCAGATTTCATCTGTCCAGTATGTCAGGAAAAAATCGCCATCAATACAAATTTGAAATAATGGAATGAAGTGCTTTGGAACTTGTTTGAGCCATCAAATTGGTTCGAAAAATGTATTCTTTTATTCCAATTGCCAATAAAGAATGAGAGAAATCCATGTATCGAGACAAAATTTAATTGATGGACCTACATCTATATGATTCACAATCACAAATAGAGAAAACAGTTCGCTCAGGGCTGATGAACTTCGGTGTATAGTCATTTGACTCGGCATTTGATATGTCTAGTTTTTCTTCAGTATGTGTAAAAGAATAATATGGTGGAAATTGAATTAACTTGATTTTTACATTGTGCAGAATAAAGAGTACCGTAAAATGGGGCGAAGTCGGACAGTAGGGGTGAAAACGGACACTCGGTTCTTGCCGTCGTTTTCTTCAAAGTCACGTGAAACAGTAAGATCAAATTGGAATATTTTGACTATAACGAGTTAGTTAAAGTCTAGCAAAGGTACTGTGCGGATCGTTTCAAGAAGATAATCATTCTTGTAGCTTGCAGGTACGTCTTATTGAATGTAATCATTTATACACTTTTTACGAATTCTAAAAAGAAACTCTTGCACACAAGAAATAGTGGGGAGTGCTTGCATGAAACATATTCTGAGTCGTTAAGGAATTAATCGAGAAGAAATAGCTATAAAAATTACTTCTTCAAATAATTCCTTCTTGATAATAAATGAAGAGATTCAAAAAATTTCCCTTTGTAGGGGTGAAGGCGGACAGAATGGGCCAGCAGTATAAGGCTAAAATTGGCATTTCATTTATGAATTACACCCATGAAAATTTACAAAAAGCTGTGAACGATGTTAAAGGTCATCGAAAAACACTTAGAGAAGCTGCCGAGTGTTATGGTATACCAAAGTCAGCGTTATATGATAAGGTGAAAGGAATTAAAACAAAAAAAACATGGAGGACAAACAAAACTGTCTGAGTTAGATGACAAAAAATTGGTCGACGGAATAATCACATTATCCGAATGGGGTTTTCCAATCACTAGAAGCGACATTCGTCTTTTAGTGAAGAGCTTTCTTGATAGAAAAGAGGTGAAGATTGATTAATTCAAGGATAACTATCCCGGAATTGATTGGTTTTATGATTTTATGAAACAGCATAATAAAATCTTGACAGAAAGACTAGCCCAAAATATAAAAAGGGCGCAGGCAGGCATAACAAAAGACTATTTCGAAAATTTGAAAAAAGTCTTTGAGAATGTTCCAGCAAGCCACATAATAAAATTTTGAGGAAGGTTAATGATCTGCGGAGCCAAAGGTTTCAGTTTCCTCAGTTGTCCGAAAATATTTTAATATAGAATAAGGTTTGTTTTGTTTTCGTTATATTCATTTCCTGTCAGAATATATTTTCTTTATACGTTGAAAATGTTGAAATTGTTAGAATGAAAGCTAATTTGTTATGTTTTTATTAATTTTCTCATCAGAATATATTTTATATTTTCTTATCTGTTTCCAATAAAAATTTCAAACATGATGAGAGCTCAATTAATATCCATTGAAATGTCACCTTTTTTTGTATAATTAAAAGATGTTTTTGTGTCCGTCTTCATCCAATACAAGGTTCGAAGACGTTTTTGAATTGAAATATACGGCTGTCCGCCTTGACCCCACACATAGGGGTGAACACGGACACTCTTTACCACAAAAAAATAGTGAGAAGCTAAAATTTCTGGATAAAGAAATGATCAGATTATATTTGGGGGGCATCATGGAAGCTTAATTATTTTTTTCAGAATTTTTTTGCTCAGTTTAAGAAAGTTATTCACAAAAATATTTGAAAATCGTCCGACTTCGCCCCACTTTACGGTACCTACTTAACTTGTGATATCTAATCATGTGCTGATCTTACAAGATATAAATGAATAAATTGTTACGATGGATTTGTTTGTAGTTTATTTTTACTGAATTGGGTATAATGTCAGTACTTTGTTTGTGTCTTCAGATGACTGGAAAGTATGAATGTGAATAAAGCACCTCAAGTTTTATTTTCATAGGATAAGTGAACGATTGCTGATTACGATTGAAAGTGTTACTGCATACAATTTCTATGGGGCGTAATTGAAATGAATGAACTAGAAAACTGATGTATGAAAACGAAAAAACATTATTTGAACCACTATCTGATATTTTTTTTTTAAATAAAGAACAGTGTCACTTTCTTGTCCTGAAAAATGAACAGGAATATTCGGAATCGATTGTTCATATTGATTTTGGCCTGGGATCTTGATGAACAGGTACTAGATATTTTGATATTCTTTTCGGAAAGTCAACAATATTTTCATTTCAACCCACAACAAATAAGTTGAGCATGATTGTTTCAGAAACGTGTAATAGTATATAACATTACTAGCAAGGTAAGAGGGTTTTTACTGGCGAATGGAGGATATAATTGACGAGCCGCAGGCGAGTCAGTTACCTCCTTGAGCCAGTAAAACCCGTTACCTTGCGTGTATTGTTTTATATTTTATTTGTTTCTCGTTTGTAAAAAGGTGAGATAAATTCCGAAAAAATCTCAATGATTTGTCGCAAATGTCGTAAGCTATTTATGATTATTTATGACATCGGAAAATTATGACAACTGTCAGTGGCTTTACGAGAGGGAAGTCCTTCGAGAATATTGGCTAATTTCTGACGAAAAAGACCAGATCCAAATGAAACAAGGTATGAATATCGTTTTTTAATACTTTTATAACGTTTATTACTAAAAATATTTGTTCCAGGAACGATAAAATTAGAAGGATAAATGAAATTAGAAGCAAGTACGTGAAAAGGAAAGCGAATAGATACGAATAAAACAAGGTACGAATATCGTTTTTGAATAGTTTGTGAACGTTTATTGAGAAATACCATAGAGATAGAATAGAGAAGAGACGCTATAACATACAGTTGTGTAAGGAAAAATGGAACCACTGGGCGGGGCTTATATATTACCAATATGGCTGAAAGTTCAGGGTTGAATTAAGTTGCCAGTTTTTTCTGTTTACGAATTTCACCCAAAAAATACGACGTGTTGGGTCTTTAGGAATCCTGTTCAAATAAGGTCAATTGAATATCAAATAAACAATTTTTCTTTAGGCGATAATATGCACATATAAAAAGATATCAGATTACCAAGACATACTAGCAAAAATTTCGAATGCGGATCTGTTCAGTACTCATCCCTACCTGTGATATGTTTTTCTTATCTGTCCCTTCTCTGCTTGTAGAAAGCCATACAGCACACGATACCATTTTATTATTGTTTATTAAGCACAAGAAATCTCAATTTAACTTGAAAAATGTACAAAAATCACTATTTTTAGAAGAAATTCAATGATTGTCAAAATTCGACGTATCGCAGTAATATGGCGGATCTGATACCACTTTCATTTTATTGATAGCAACTCTATACTATTCTATCTCTATGAGAAATACATTTGTTCCAGGAACTCTGAGATTAGGAGAATAAATTAAATCAGAAGCAAGTACTTGACAACTTTCAATGTAAATACTACTAACTTGTAAATGTTTTACAAGTTAACTGTCAATTTTACAAGTTAGTGACTTGAAAAAATAAACTTCCTTGATTAATATTGTGTTTTTGGAAACTGACGTTTACAAATGAGAAACAAATAAATTCTATAAACCTGATTCAGAATCTGCGTTTTAAATGGAACTTAAGTTGGGTACTAACCATGCTTTGATTAGTCAAAGTTGATTTATATATAATTCAATTGTAATATTGGTATAATCTTTCAGTGTCCTCAATTGTTGAAAATATTAAGGTTGGCAAGTACAATGTGTTTACGATCAAAGGTACTATTGTACATATGCTGAAGGAATTCACTTAAACAAATAGAAAATAAAACAAGGTAAACTGATATAGAACAAAACTAGTAATTATTAATGGAATCTTCATAAAGCAGGAGGAAATATAGATCACAATTCATGGCATAATATTTTTTTGTTAGTAGATCTGTAGTAGAGTAACTTCGCTTGATCTTAATTTTTTTAATAACTAACTGAAAAATGCAAGATAAAATTAAAACAATTGTGATAATAGATGCTGAAGGAAGTTTATGTTGTGTAGACAGATAGAAAACTATCAATTTATTTATGTGCATGTTCGTTTCTTTTTGAGAGCCATTACTCAGGCTGTTTATTGATGGCACATTTTCCTGGTTTGCTGGAAGAGATGAAACCTGAAATAATATCAATACTCGAAGAGATTCTCAATAATGAAAATTGGGGATAAAGTTACCTTATCGATTGAAATATATTCTGGGAGGATTCTGCGTTTCTTAGAAATTTTATAGGTTTTCACTCCCAGTCTCTGAAACATAAATAATTAAAAATGTTCGATTAAGGTGAAGTGCTGCTGCGAAAATCATTGCACTTATTTGTCAGGAGCAAATTGGTTTGAGATCCATTCTAACTAGAACAAAACCAATGAATGAGACACAAAAATCAAAAAATTGTGTTTACAATATTCCCTGTATATGTGGAAAATCTTATACAGGAGAGACATCAAGACCTTTAGAAATAAGAAAACGGGAACATAAGAATAACATCAAAAATAGAGACATCACAAGATCGCAAATTGCTGATCATATATGTTCAAATAACGGAGATCATATGATGAACTGGGACCACACAAAGATCCTCATGACGGAACCTGATAATTATAAGGAAAATTAAGGAATCTACATGTATTTTGTTAGATGAAGTAAATAATTTGGCCAATTGTTCTGTTGGAATAGATCGTATTTGGATTGATTTATTGAGGAAGGAAGTGACATCAGGAAATTTCAAAATCAAATAAATCAACATCTCTATAGATTGACAACTATCAATGTCAATCAGATTACAAATGAGAAAATACACAATTCTGAAGAATTTTAGAGTTTGTCTGAACAAGGTGTCTGATATAGCCACCGAAACGTTACAATATCCTTTTAATTTGTTTTATTTTTCAGTTTTACTGTTAGGCAACAATTTTTTTCAAGACGAATTTGCTCCTGACAAATAAGTGCAAAGATTTTCGCAGGAGCACTTCACCTTAATCAAACATTTTAAATTATTTATGTTTCAGAGACTGGGAGTGAAAACCTATAAAGTTTCTAAGGAATAAAGTTACCTTCAAGTAGCAAAGTCATCATTGCCGATTTTCATATCATCATCGAGAATGAAATAATTCCATCTAACGCAATTACCTCCTCTTACTTGAATTTTAATTGAGAATCCCATAATTTCAAGCTCTAAATACCGTTAAAATGAGTAAAAACCGAAATGTTCTCAAATGTCAAGTTGACATCTGACGCTGGCGAAAATGTAAACAGATGATGATCTCTCAGTTGCAGTTTCTACAGAACTCGGTGGTATAACTTGCACTGGTTTAATTGAAACTCGAATTAAGTGGACTGTATATTAGAAAACTGACATGGAAATTTGAACAGACGATACAGAACTTGCACGAAAATGGCCGTATCTGCGTAACGTCCGATCTTGTCAGATCTTGAAGCTCGAATTCCCTTTCCGCTGCGTCGCCGCATCGGTCGTTCTCGTCCCTCGCGCGGAGGCTAGGTTCCACTTCTTTCTGGTCACTGCTCCCTCTGGTGGCGGACAATATAGTTCGCTGGGTGCGTTACCATATACCGCCGGCCTTGGAATTAGTGATTTCAACAACTTATAGCTAACAGGCACAATAAACAAGCATATGGCAGAACAATAAACAATTCATAACATTAGCAGGTAAGTATATCAAGTTCAATTGTCAGCAACTTCACCTTGAGATGGTAAAGGACATAATTTATTTACAGGTCGTTTGAGCACGCTGCCGTCACTTAACCGCACTGACACGACTCGAATAACATCATCGGTGCCCGGAAAACACTCCACAACTCGAGCCATCTTCCATACAAGCGGTGGTAAGTTGTCCTCCTTGATGATGACTAAACTGTCAGGTTTCAACAGATTTGCACGATGGGATTCCATTTCAATCTGGTCTGCAGATTTCCCAGATATTCTAGGCTCCATCTTTTCCAGAAAGATTGAACCATTCGTTGACGACCTTGATACAACTTGAGACGATTCTCTGGGATGCAAGTATAGTCTCCTTCAGGTAAGGAAGTCAAAGTTCTTCCTATCAAGAAGTGTGCAGGAGTGAGGGGAAGGTTATCCTCTGGATTAGGATGCATGAGATACAGAGGACTCGAATTTAAAATAGCCTCAATTTGACATAGAATTGTGGAAAAATCTTCAAAATGTAAGTTAGTATTACCTATTACCCTTTTTAGATGAAATTTTAGAATTTTGATATTAGATTCCCATAAACCTCCGAAGTTGGGAGCGCGCGGTGGGATAAATTTCCAAACAATCTTCTTATTTTCAAAATGTTCTTTTAAGAAATCATCATTTGTTTCGAAGAACTTCTTGAGTTCATTATTAGCACCTACAAACTGTGTACCGTTATCCGAAAAAATAACTGATGGTGTACCTCTCCTAGCTATAAATCTCTTGAAACACTCCAAAAAAGCATGACAACTCAAACTTGTGATCAGTTCTAGATGCCTTGGTCACCATGCAGATGAAAATACAAACCCAAGACTTGGTCAAGCATGGTTTGCGAGTTTTCCGATCCTTCAAAATAAATGGACCAGCATAGTCACAGCCTGTGTTGCAGAAAGGAAACGACTGACTTGTTCGTTCGCTTGGTGAGTTTCCTTCTATATACTCAATAGTTGTAGGCTTGTTTTTGAAACAAACGATGCAAGTGTGAATTATTTTTCGCGCAAGATTTCTTCCATTCAGTATCCAAAATCGCTCTCTCACTGAATAGAGAAGTTGTTGAGCACCACAATGATTTAATCTTATATGTTCATGTTTCATTATTAGAACACTAAGAGCATGATTTTTTGGTAATAAGATGGTATGTTTTTTGTCATAAGGAAGCGGTGTATTTGATAATCGACCGCCCACTCGAATAATACAGGGTCTCTATAAATGATTGTTACAGCGCAGTTGGCTTTGGATTATGCAAACCACAGAATTCTGGGATCATGCTATGTTCTGATTGGTTAGAGATTGGTATTCTGCAATCCAAAGCCAACTGCGCTGTTACAATCATTTATAAAGACCCTGTATGAGATGAATCCAAGAAGGGATTCAAATTGAGTATAGTGCTAAATTTCTTAATTTTACCCTTTGCGATCAAGTCATCATATTCCTTAAGAAATGCAGAATGTTGAGCCAATCGCACGAGAGCAAAAAGAGCATACTCTAATTCAACTGAGGTTAAAGTAGATTTTTGATCTGCTAATGCTAATATACGTTTGAATCTCAAGCAATACGCGGTTACTCTCAGTAATCCTGTGTAAGTTGAGAATCTTTCAAAAATACCAATATCATTTTCTTGAATGTTAACTGCATGTACGTTTGTTTTCATTTCAGGCAATGTTTCAAGGGTAACTAGATTTTTATTAATCGGCCATTGTGAATGATTTTGTTTCAAACGTTTTTCTAAACCTTCGAATCTTTTAAGAGCCATTTGCTTTGATTTACCCAATTTCTTAATGTTCTCTTTGAAAGGAATTTTGACCCTAAATCTGCAATCCCTTTGACGAGAATAGCTTTCAACGAAATGTTTTTCGCAAAATTCATTTTTGATAGCCGGTTCCAAAGATTCATCCATTTGCCAAAATTTTCTAAATTGTCATTAAGAACGCTGTCTTCATCACCTGCTTGAAGTTAGCATAAAAAGTTGGCCGGAAAAATTTCTTTCGATGTCACCCGAATGTCCATAGGCGTGCGTCCTATCAATTCATAATTAGAATTCATGAATAGCTTCATGAGGAAAGATCGATTGTTAATCATGATATAAACTCAAATAAGTGAATTTCTTGAATGAAATTGATCAACTCATAGATTTTATCACGAATATACTTTTGGGATTTGCGCAATTAAATTGGCAACGAATTGAATGAAAATATATGTTCCGACTGACTGAGCGCTTGAATCAAGATGAAACATTGAGAAAATATATAATACTTGAAATTTGCAGTCTAATGCTCCCAACCAAAATTACGAAAGTTCCCGATTTTCACTTGAAGACGGTCGTGTATCACAATGAAATTTTCAGGAAGTGCTCTATGTAAGATTTCCCATCGAATGCATCAGCGAAAATCTCTTGCCAAGGGGACTTGGGGGTTAAATTCACCCTTAAACCGAAATTTGTGGGAAATTTCCCGATTTTCACTTGAAGACGGTAGTGTATCACAATGAAATTTCAAAGAATTGCTCTATGTGAGATCTGCCATCGAATGCCATCAGCGAAAATCTCTTGCCAAGGGGACTTGGGGGTTAAATTCACCCTTAAACCGAAATTTGTGGGAAATTTACCGATTTTCACTTGAAGACGGTCGTGTATCACAATGAAATTTTAAAGAAAAGCTCTATGTGAGATTTGTCATCGAATGCCATCAGCGAAAATCTCTTGCCAAGGGGACTTGGGGGTTAAATTCCCCCTTAAACCGAAATTTGTGGGAAATTTCCCGATTTTCACTTGAAGACGGTCTTGTATCACAATGAAATTTTAAAGAAATGCTCTATGTGAGATTTGCCATCGAATGCCATCAGCGAAAATCTCTTGCCAGGGGACTTGGGGGTTAAATTCACCCTTAAACCGAAATTTGTGGGGAATTTCCCGATTTTCACTTGAAGACGTCTTGTATCACAATGAAATTTTAAAGAAATGCTCTATGTGAGATTTGCCATCGAATGCCATCAGCGAAAATCTCTTGCCAAGGGGACTTGGGGGTTAAATTCGCCCTTAAACCGAAATTTGTGGGAAATTTCCCGATTTTCACTTGAAGACGGTCGTGTATCACAATGAAATTTTCTGGAAATGCTCTATGTAAGATTTCCCATCGAATGCCATCAGCGAAAATCTCTTGCTTAGGGGACTTGGGGGTTAAATTCACCCTTAAAACGAAATTTGTGTGGAAATTTCCAGATTTTCACTTGAAGACGATCGTGTATCACAATGAAATTTTAAAGAAATGCTCTATGTGAGATTTGCCATCGAATGCCATCAGCGAAAATCTCTTGCCAAGGGGACTTGGGGGTTAAATTCACCCTTAAACCGAAATTTTTGGGAAATTTCCCGATTTTCACTTGAAGACGGTGCGTGTATCACAATGAAATTTTCAGGAAATGCTCTATGTAAGATTTGCCATCGAATGCCATCAGCGAAAATCTCTTGCTTAGGAGACTTGGGGGTTAAATTCACCCTTAAACCGAAATTGTGGGAAATTTCCCGATTTTCACTTGAAGACGGTCGTGTATCACAATGAAATTTTCAGGAAATGCTCTATGTAAGATTTGCCATCGAATAATGCCATCAGCGAAAATCTCTTGCCAAGGGGACTTGGGGGTTAAATTCACACCCTTAAACCGAAATTTGTGGGAAATTTCCAGATTTTAACTGAAGACGCTCGTGTATCACAATGAAATTTTCAAGAAATGTTCTTTGAGGGTTTTGCCATCGAATGCTATCAGCGAAAATCTCTTGCCATGGAAACTTGGGGGTTAATTCACCCTTAAACCGAAATTTGTGGGAAATTTCCCGATTTTCACTTGAAGACGGTCGTGTATCACAATGAAATTTTCAGGAAATGCTCTATGTAAGATTTCCATCGAATGCCATTAGCGAAAATCTCTTGCTTAGGGGACTTGGGGGTTAAATTCACCCTTAAACCGAAATTTGTGGGAAATTCCCGATTTTCACTTGAAGACGATCGTGTATCACAATGAAATTTTGAAGAAATGCTCTATGTGAGATTTGCCATCGAATGCCTTCAGCGAAAATCTCTTGCTTAGGGGAATTGGGGCTAAATTCACCCTTAAACCGAAATTTGTGGGAAATTTCCCGATTTTCACTTGAAGACTTTGTATCACAATGAAATTTTAAAGAAATGCTCTATGTGAGATTTGCCATCGAATGCCATCAGCGAAAATCTCTTGCCAAGGGGACTGGGGGTTTAATTCGCCCTTAAACCGAAATTTGTGGGAAATTTCCCGATTTTCACTTGAAGACGATCGTGTATCACAATGAAATTTTAAAGAAATGCTCTATGTGAGATTTGCCATCGAATGTCATCAGCGAAAATCTCTTGCTTAGGGGACTTGGGGTTAAATTCACCCTTAAACCGAAATTGTGGGAAATTTCCCGATTTTCACTTGAAGACGGTCGTGTATCACGATGAAATTTTCAGGAATGCTCTATGTGAGATTTGCCATCGAATGCCATCAGCGAAAATCTCTTGCCAAGGGGACTTGGGGGTTAAATTCACCCTTAACCGAAATTTGTGGGGAATTTCCCGATTTTCACTTGAAGACGGTCTTGTATCACAATGAAATTTTAAAGAAATGCTCTATGTGAGATTTGCCATCGAATGCCATCAGCGAAAATCTCTTGCCAAGGGGACTTGGGGGTTAAATTCGCCCTTAAACCGAAATTTGTGGGAAATTTCCCGATTTTCACTTGAAGACGATCGTGTATCACAATGAAATTTTAAAGAAATGCTCTATGTGAGATTTGCCATCGAATGCTACAGCGGAAATCTCTTGCTTAGGGAATGGGGCTTAAACTCACCCTTAAACCGAAATTTGTGGGAAATTTCCAGATTTTCACTTGAAGACGGTCGTGTATCACAATGAAATTTTCAAGAAATGTTCTTTGAGGGTTTTGCCATCGAATGCTATCAGCGAAAATCTCTTGCCAAGGGGACTTGGGGGTTAAATTCACCCTTAAACCGAAATTTGTGGGAAATTTCCCGATTTTCACTTGAAGACGGTCGTGTATCACAATGAAATTTTCTGGAAATGCTCTATGTAAGATTTCCCATCGAATGCTATCAGCGAAAATCTCTTGTTTAGGGGACTTGGGGGTTAAATTCACCCTTAAACCGAAATTTGTGGGAAATTTCCCGATTTTCACTTGAAGACGATCGTGTATCACAAAGAAATTTTAAAGAATTGCTCTATGTAAGATTGCCATCGAATGCCATCAGCGAAAATCTTTTGCTTAGGGGACTTGGGGGTTAAATCACCCTTGAACCGAAATTTGTGGGAAATTTCCCGATTTTCACTTGAAGACGGTCGTGTATCACAATGAAATTTTCAGGAAATGCTCTATGTAAGATTTGCCATCGAATGCCATCAGCGAAAATCTCTTGCCAAGGGGATTTGGGGGTTAAATTCACCCTTAAACCGAAATTTTTGGGAAATTTCCCGATATTCACTTGAAGACGGTCGTGTATCACAAAGAAATTTTAAAGAATTGCTCTATGTAAGATTTGCCATCGAATGCCATCAGCGAAAATCTTTTGTTAGGGGACTTGGGGGTTAAATCACCCTTGAACCGAAATTTGTGGGAAATTTCCCGATTTTCACTTGAAGACGGTCGTGTATCACAATGAAATTTTCAGGAAATGCTCTATGTAAGATTTGCCATCGAATGCCATCAGCGAAAATCTCTTGCCAAGGGGACTTGGGGGTTAAATTCACCCTTAAACCGAAATTTGTGGGAAATTTCCCGATTTTCACTTGAAGACGATCGTGTATCACGATGAAATTTTAAAGAAATGCTCTATGTGAGATTTGCCATCGAATGCCTTCAGCGAAAATCTCTTGCTTAGGGGAATTGGGGCTTAAATTCACCCTTAAACCGAAATTTGTGGGGAATTTCCCGATTTTCACTTGAAGACGGTCTTGGTATCACAATGAAATTTTAAAGAAATGCTCTATGTGAGATTTGCCATCGAATGCCATCAGCGAAAATCTCTTGCCAAGGGGACTTGGGGGTTAAATTCGCCCTTAACCGAAATTTGTGGGAAATTTCCCGATTTTCACTTGAAGACGATCGTGTATCACAATGAAATTTTAAAGAAATGCTCTATTTGAGATTTGCCATCGAATGTCATCAGCGAAAATCTTTTGCTTAGGGGACTGGGGGTTAAATCACCCTTGAACCGAAATTTGTGGGAAATTTCCCGATTTTCACTTGAAGACGGTCGTGTATCACAATGAAATTTTCAGGAAATGCTCTATGTAAGATTTGCCATCGAATGCCATCAGCGAAAATCTTGCCAAGGGGATTTGGGGGTTAAATTCACCCTTAAACCGAAATTTTTGGGAAATTTCCCGATATTCACTTGAAGACGGTCGTGTATCACAAAGAAATTTTAAAGAATGCTCTATGTAAGATTTGCCATCGAATGCCATCAGCGAAAATCTCTTGCTTAGGGGATTGGGGCTTAAATTCACCCTTAAACCGAAATTTGTGGGAAATTTCCCGATTTTCACTTGAAGACGGTCGTGTATCACAATGAAATTTTCAGGAAATGCTCTATGTAAGATTTGCCATCGAATGCCATCAGCGAAAATCTCTTGCCAAGGGGACTTGGGGGTTAAATTCGCCCTTAAACCGAAATTTGTGGGAAATTTCCCGATTTTCACTTGAAGACGATCGTGTATCACAATGAAATTTTAAAGAAATGCTCTATGTGAGATTTGCCATCGAATGCCTTCAGCGAAAATCTCTTGCTTAGGGGAATTGGGGCTAAATTCACCCTTAAACCGAAATTTGTGGGAAATTTCCCGATTTTCACTTGAAGACGATCGTGTATCACAATGAAATTTTAAAGAAATGCTCTATGTGAGATTTGCCATCGAATGTCATCAGCGAAAATCTCTTGCCAAGGGGACTTGGGGGTTAAATTCGCCCTTAAACCGAAATTGTGGGAAATTACCCGATTTTCACTTGAAGACGATCGTGTATCACAATGAAATTTTAAAGAAATGCTCCATGTGAGATTTGCCATCGAATGCCATCAGCATTCATTCATTGTGATACACGACCGTCTTCAAGTGAAAATCGGGAAATTTCCAACAAATTTCGGTTTAAGGGTGAATTTAACCCCCAAGTCCCCTTGGCAAGAGATTTTTACTGATGGCATTCGATCGATGGCAAATCTTACATAGAGCATTTCCTGAAAATTTCATTGTGATACACGACCGTCTTCAAGTGAAATTCGGAAAATTTCCCACAAATTTCGGTTTAAGGGTGAATTTAACCCCCAAGTCCCCTAAGCAGGGATTTTCGCTGGAGTTTTTGGTTGGAAAATCTTACATAGAGCATTTCCTGAAAATTTCATTGTGATACACGACCGTCTTCAAGTGAAAATCGGAAAATTTCCCACAAATTTCGGTTTAAGGGTGAATTTAACCCCCAAGTCCCTAAGCAAGAGATTTTCGCTGATGACATTCGATGGGAAATCTTACATAGAGCATTTCCTGAAAATTTCATTGTGATACACGACCGTCTTCAAGTGAAAATCGGGAAATTTCCCCAAATTTCGGTTTAAGGGTGAATTTAACCCCCAAGTTTCCATGGCAAGAGATTTTCGCTGATAGCATTCGATGGCAAAACCCTGAAAGAACATTTCTTGAAAATTTCATTGTGATACACGACCGTCTTCAAGTGAAAATCGGGAAATTTCCCACAAATTTCGGTTTAAGGGTGAATTTAACCCCCAAGTCCCCTTGGCAAGAGATTTTCGCTGATGGCATTCGATGGCAAATCTTACATAGAGCATTTCCTGAAAATTTCATTGTGATACACGACCGTCTTCAAGTGAAAATCGGGAAATTTCCCACAAATTTCGGTTTAAGGGTGAATTTAACCCCCAAGTCCCCTAAGCAAGAGATTTTCGCTGATGGCATTCGATGGCAAATCTCACATAGAGCATTTCTTTAAAATTTCATTGTGATACACGACCGTCTTCAAGTGAAAATCGGGAAATTTCCCACAAATTTCGGTTTAAGGGTGAATTTAACCCCCAAGTCCCCTAAGCAAGAGATTTTCGCTGATGGCATTCGATGGGAAATTTTACATAGAGCATTTCCAGAAAATTTCATTGTGATACACGACCGTCTTCAAGTGACAATCGGGAAATTTCCCACAAATTTCGGTTTAAGGGTGAATTTAACCCCCAAGTCCCCTTGGCAAGAGATTTTCGCTGATAGCATTCGATGGCAAAACCCTCAAAGAAATTTCTTGAAAATTTCATTGTGATACACGACCGTCTTCAAGTGAAAATCGGGAAATTTCCCACAAATTCGGTTTAAGGGTGAATTTAACCCCCAAGTTTCCATGGCAAGAGATTTTCGCTGATAGCATTCGATGGCAAAACCCTGAAAGAACATTTCTTGAAAATTTCATTGTGATACACGACCGTCTTCAAGTGAAAATCTGGAAATTTCCCACAAATTTCGGTTTAAGGGTGAATTTAACCTCCAAGTCCCCTTGGCAAGAGATTTTCGCTGATGGCATTCGATGGCAATCTTACATAGAGCATTTCCTGAAAATTTCATTGTGATACACGACCGTCTTCAAGTGAAAATCGGGAAATTTCCCACAAATTTCGGTTTAAGGGTGAATTTAACCCCCAAGTCCCCTAAGCAAGAGATTTTCGCTGATGGCATTCGATGGCAAATCTCACAGAGCATTTCTTTGAAATTCATTGTGATACACGATCGTCTTCAAGTGAAAATCGGGAAATTTCCCACAAATTTCGGTTTAAGGGTGAATTTAACCCCCAAGTCCCTAAGCAAGAGATTTTCGCTGATGGCATTCGATGGGAAATTTTACATAGAGCATTTCCAGAAAATTTCATTGTGATACACGACCGCCTTCAAGTGACAATCGGGAAATTTCCCACAAATTTCGGTTTAAGGGTGAATTTAACCCCCAAGTCCCCTTGGCAAGAGATTTTCGCTGATAGCATTCGATGGCAAAACCTCAAAGAACATTTCTTGAAAATTTCATTGTGATACACGACCGTCTTCAAGTGAAAATCGGGAAATTTCCCACAAATTTCGGTTTAAGGGCGAATTTAACCCCCAAGTCCCCTTGGCAAGAGATTTTCGCTGATGGCAAATCTCACATAGAGCATTTCTTTAAAATTTCATTGTGATACAAGACCGTCTTCAAGTGAAAATCGGGAAATTCCCCACAAATCTCGGTTTAGGATGAATTTAACCCCCAAGTCCCCTTGGCAAGAGATTTTCGCTGATGGCATTCGATGGCAAATCTCACATAGAGCATTTCCTGAAATTCCATTGTGATACACGACCGTCTTCAAGTGAAAATCGGGAAATTTCCCACAAATTTCGGTTTAGGTGAATTTAACCCCCAAGTCCCCTAAGCAAGAGATTTTCGCTGATGGCATTCGATGGCAAATCTTACATAGAGCATTTCCTGAAAATTTCTTCTTTCTGTGATACACGACCGTCTTCAAGTGAAAATCGGGAAATTTCCCAAAAATTTCGGTTATAAGGGTGAATTCAACCCCCAAGTCCCCTTGGCAAGAGATTTTCGCTGATGGCATTCGATGGCAAATCTCACATAGAGCATTTCTTTAAAATTTCATTGTGATACACGATCGTCTTCAAGTGAAAATCGGGAAATTTCCCACAAATTTCGGTTTAAGGGTGAATTTAACCCCCAGTCCCCTAAGCAAGAGATTTTCGCTGATGACATTCGATGGCAAATCTCACATAGATTTCATTTCTTAAAATTTCATTGTGATACACACGATCGTCTTCAGGTGAAAATCGGGAAATTTCCCACAAATTTCGGTTTAAGGGCGAATTTAACCCCCAAGTCCCCTTGGCAAGAGATTTTCGCTGATGGCAAATCTCACATAGAGCATTTCTTTAAATTTTCATTGTGATACAAGACCGTCTTCAAGTGAAAATCGGGAAATTCCCCACAAATCTCGGTTAAGGGTGATTTAACCCCCAAGTCCCCTTGGCAAGAATTTTCGCTGATGGCATTCGATGGCAAATCTCACATAGAGCATTTCCTGAAAATTTCATTGTGATACACGACCGTCTTCAAGTGAAAATCGGGAAATTTCCCACAAATTTCGGTTTAAGGGTGAATATAACCCCCAAGTCCCCTAAGCAAGAGATTTTCGCTGATGACATTCGATGGCAAATCTCACATAAGCATTTCTTTAAAATTTCATGTGTATACAAACCGTCTTCAAGTGAAAATCGGAAATTTCCCACAAATTTCGGTTAAGGGCGAATTTAACCCCCAAGTCCCCTTGGCAAGAGATTTTCGCTGATGGCATTCGATGGCAAATCTCACATAGAGCATTTCTTTAAAATTTCATTGTGATACAAGACCGTCTTCAAGTGAAAATCGGGAAATTCCCCACAAATTTCGGTTTAAGGGAATTTAACCCCCAAGTCCCCTTGGCAAGAGATTTTCGCTGATGGCATTCGATGGCAAATCTCACATAGAGCAATTCTTTAAAATTTCATTGTGATACACGACCGTCTTCAAGTGAAAATCGGGAATTTCCCAAAAATTTCGGTTTAAGGGTGAATTTAACCCCCAAGTTCCCCTTGGCAAGAGATTTTCGCTGATGGCATTCGATGGGAAATCTTACATAGAGCACTTCCTGAAAATTTCATTGTGATACACGACCGTCTTCAAGTGAAAATCGGGAACTTTCGTAATTTTGGTTGGGAGCATTAGACTGCAAATTTCATATTATATATTTTCTCAATGTTTCATCTTAATTCAAGCGCTCAGTCAGTCGGAACATATATTTTCATTCAATTCGTTTGCCAATTTATTGCGCAAATCCCAAAGTATATTCGTTGATAATCTAAAGTTGTCGTTTGATCAATTTCATTCAAGAAATTCACTTATTTGAGTTTATATCATGATTAACAATCGATCTTTCCCTTCATGAAGCTATTCATAGAATTCTACTTATGAATTATAGGACGCACGCCTATGACATTCGGGTGACATCGGAAATTTTTCCGGCCAACTTTTTATGCTAACTTCACGCAGGTGTCTTCATCGACCCTTGAATTGTAGGTAACTACTTGTATCGCGATTTGGTTTACAGGTAGGTAACTTCCATTCACCTCCTATAACCCAACCAAATTTTGTATTTTGTAAAATCAAACCATTATTTAATTTCATTAGTTCCATTATCAGGATATCATAGAAAATTCCCACGCCACATAAAATATCTATCTCTTTACTTTCATAAAACTTATCATCCGACAACACTACTTCCTGGGGTATTTCGAATAAATTAGGTTGTAAATGACAACTCGGTATAGAATCAGTTATTTTTGGTAAAACCAAACAAGAAATTTCAGTCGAGTAATTATTTATTCTAGAATATAGTCGTAAATTCACCTTATGACTTGAACGTGAAACAGAAATTTTTCCGATTCCATTTATGGACTAATTGACCTAAATTTTCCTTAAACCTAGCTTGTTCGCAAGATTTTCGGTGATAAAGTTGCTCTGAGAGCCAGCGTCTAGTAACATTCGCGCGGTTCGACGAATACTCTGTCTATTATTTATTTCAACCTTCGCCGTCGATAGAATTGACATTGTGCCGCCGGCCGTAGCTGCATTGGACGAAATATTCAAACAATTTACGAGATCTGTAGTTTCAACTGCCCTATGAACTATGACAGAGTCGCTAGATGCGACGTTGTTTGTGTCGTTGTAGACCGTAGCGTTTGCTGTAACCGATGCTCTAATCTCACCCTTATCAGAGCGTTCGGAATTCGAACGGTGTAACAGAGTATTGTGAAATCTATGACAAACTTTGCAGGTAGATCTTTTGCACTCTGAAACAAGCAAATACACCATAAATGTGTCCCAATGTTCCGTGGGCTGACCTAGACTTTTTAAGGAACGTAAAGTGCTTATGAATGAATCGTGCAGTTTTCTTAACTCGGTGGAATTTTCTTTTTGAATCGGACTAGCATGTAATAAAATGTTGATATACCTTTCAACAATCAGTTTTTCATTTTTATATCTTTCCTTTAACAAATTGAATGCAATCTTGTAATTGTCCTTAGTAATTGCAATTGATTCAATGATATGGGATGCCTCTCCCTTTAGACATGACTTTAAATAATAAAACTTTTGAACGTCGTCCAAAGACCTGTTATTTTCTATTAAAGAATTGAAGATATCTCGAAATTCCAGCCAATTTTCTACTGAACCTGAAAATTGGGGTAACACAAGTGCTGGCAATTTAGCCAATTGTTTATCTGAATATGCTGATGATATACTTTCATCATTGCTTGGAATTCTAGTATTACCGACATTGTTGACACTCTCATTGTTGTCTTCTTCAAATTGTATTTTTATGGATTTGACAAATGAAAGTGAATCAAAGTAATTGTTTTCGAAAAGTTCGCGCTCATCTTGTTCGCGTGAAACAGCCTCAACATCCTGTGCTTCGTCTACTTGTAAATGATATTCAATTAGGTCTTGATATTTTGAAAACTCGCAATATGTGTTTTCTAGCATGCTTAACCTCGCCTTGAGCGGTTCAACTATTTTGACATCGAGATTATCCAATTGAATTTTATCAATGAAATTTTGAAATCTTGTTAGAGCTCCCTTGCTCAAACCTCGCTTGAAACGTAATTCATTAATAGACATCATTTTTACAATGAATAAGAATAGAAGTACCTACCAGGCAATAATCGAAATGTCTGAAGAAACGTTGAGAGGGAATTGTGCGGTCCTATCATCACATTTGCTCCATCTACACCAATTCCAATCAAATTTTCCAGTGGCAGTTGATCTTTGATTAATTGGGACCGCAAAGCACTGCATAAAGTTGCAGCGTCGCCAGCTTCAATTTCAATCAATCTGTACATGGTAGTTTTAATTTCCTTGCATGATTTGCTGAAGTATTTTATCATTACACACATCATTTTTGTGCAGTCAACAGCGGTGCTTTCATCTATTATCAGAGAGTATTTCTCATTGCCAACGTCAGATACAAGGTCTTTCAATAGACATGGTGCAATCACATTTAAAATAAGAGCTGTGCATTTGGTCCTATGGATTTTCATCGATTTGAGCAATTCTGAATTTTCATCTAATCCATTTATCAGTTCACCCAAATGATCGGCAGTTCTAGTTGAACAGTGCTCAGCGATAAATGCGGCCGTTTTCAATTCAGCTATTTTTCTTTTAGTAGATATACTAGTTTTGGCAAATTCGGCGATTTTTCTGTTTGGGGTAGCATTACATCTTTCACAGACTCGGCGTGTTTTTTGGATTTACTATGTAGCAACAAATCCTTTTTATGTGCTAACAGAGAACATTTACATAGTTTGCACAGAGCCCGCTTATTATCACTTGGATCTGGAGCAATCCATTCTATGAAAAAGAAATATATTCAGAAAAAGGAAATAAAAATTTAATGCTATAACATACCTTTAAGTCCTGCATCGTTCTCCCAAACACTTCGGTATTTATGTGCATAAGAAGACATTTCACCACTTATCAATATTATTTTCAACGAAAAAATATGATTCACTGCAATGTAATACACCAAATATTCTTATACTTATCAGGAATTGTCACCCTTCAAACTTCGGTCTTCGACTGATCTATATTTGCATTACTTTCTACCTCGTAGACTAAAATGCGCGCCCCACCTGACCCTTGTCTGGGGGTAGTCCCAAAATGGAAAAACCCAATTTTGCGAATACCCAGAATTACCCTACAGCGGAAGAAACTTTATGCATATCCGTATACCAAACCAGTGCTTGGGTTTTTCCAGGATCTTTTTGGACCGACAAATAACAATGCTAGGTAACAACAGGTTCATTTGTTCAACACCTGTAATAAAAACACCTCTTGAATGGGATCTCTGCAGGTACAAAGGGATAAGGACTAAGGAAGGTATATTCAACGGTTATGCTTCTAAATACAAATTCTTTTTATTGGTGAGATACTGAGATGTTATGATAATCGAATAAAAGTTTTTGGAAAAATGATTTTTATTGTAGTTTTGCATATTACAAGACTGAAACCCATAATTCCTCAACCGGCTCAACCAATACTTGTGTTCTGTTGTGAAATAAAACATATAATATTAAATTCGAAATTTGTAAATTTTACCCCGAAAAAACCCCAGTGAAAAACTGAAACCCCCAAAAAATACCCCAAGGAATGTTGTCCCCCAAATTTTCCCCCAAGCGTCCAAAAATCCCCCAAATTTGGGGGAAAATACCCCAACATGGCAACCCTGGGTGAAAATTGCACGAGCGTCTAGGACGCTCGCAAAACGCTAGCTGCCAAAACGCCGAGAAAGTAGCTTGTGTATGGGCCGCATTTGGGACTTTTACACTGAAACACTTTTCTGATTTAATTGTTTATTGACATCGAAAAGATTCGTACAAATTTAGAAAGGGACGACGTGACGTACCGCTTGAGCTTTCTCGGGGGACTGCCCGTGTTCGGACGGTTCGGCTTTCTAGTACCTGCCGAAACTTACCCTGTTGTCACTGTCGCCTTGTTTATATTCTTAAATCTGGGGAGAAATACTGCTACACTACTCTCTCCTCAGTAGCGGCTAACTTAAAAAAATTTACAATTTCATCCGCTACGATACGAATTATTATTATGCAACTAATGATCAAAATTATTATTTCTAGAAAAAAAATCTGAACATAAGATTAGTTAAATACACAAGTTCTTGATGATTTAACATGTTTTGTTGTGCATTCAATAGTTAGTACAATACATATAAACAATTGGTACATATTAGGTACTTGTTGTACGGGTTTGAAACAGTTCATGTTGGTCATGATCGTCTATATTGTTTTTTCTTTACTAGCGAGACACTCACTTTTTTACCGCACTGCGTCTAGGAAATCGCAGTTGTTTTGGTTTTACCGCACTATCAGCTGGAAAAAAACCGCACTTGTCCTTAGATTTACCGAACTATCACGAAAGATATTTGCTGGGAAACCGCACTTTCCTACCCACTCTTGTCCTTATTTCTTCATCGTGAGTTGTCGGATTATTAGCACTAACGGTATCGTCTGTAGTGGTGCTAGTTGCTGGTGTCTCGTTACTAAGAATATAGGCGGGTTTGAATATCATTGAATTGATGGATATATTGACTTGTTTTCCTCTAATATTGATTGTGAAATACTTTTCGAATCGTTGGAGAACTTTGAATGGTTCTTCATATGGTGGCTCCAAAGGTTTCTTGACTCGGTCGGTCCGCAAAAATATGTGAGTGCAGGTACTTAGGTCTTTATGCACATAAACTATCCTAGAGGTATTTTCTTTTGTGGCAACGGGTTTAAGTTGTGCCATATGTTGGCGCAATTCTGCTGCAAAATCCTCTGTATTAATGGGTACGGTTGGTGGATTGAAAAATTCACCTGGGAGACGTATTGTTCGTCCATATAGCATTTCTGCAATTGAATGGTCAGCATCTTCTCTTACTGCTGTTCTAAGTCCTAACAAAACTGTTGGCAAGGATTCAGTCCAACTTGGATTGTTATGGGCTCTAATCGCTGCTTTCAAAGTTCTATGCAGTCTTTCGATTTTACCATTTGCTTGGGGATGATATGGCGTTGTATGTTTCAGTGATGTTCCACAGAGTGCCGTCAGATTTCTGAAAAGTTGGCTTTCGAACTGTCTGCCTTGGTCGGTAACGATTGTCGCCGGTGTCCCAAATCTGGCAATCCAGTTTTTATAAAACGATTTCGCGACTACCTCTGCGGTCATATTTGTCATTGGTATGACTTCCATCCATCCTGTGAAACGGTCGATACATGTTAGACAATATGTTTTGTCTCGGGAAGGTGGTAATGGTCCAATAATATCCAAATGCACTACGCTGAATCTACCGTCGACTTTCTCAAACTTGCTTAGTTCTGACTTTGTATGTCTTGTGACTTTGTTTTTTTGACAGTCAATACAGGTTTGTGCCCATTTTGGATATCCTTCTTCATTCCTGACCAAATTATTTTAGAGGAAATTAGTTTAACGCTACTTTTTATTCCAGGATGTGCAAAATTATGAAAATGCTTGAATGTTTGTAATCGTAACGGTTTGGGGATATATGGTCGAATATTTTCTGTTGATATATCACACCAAATATTTTTTCCAGAGTCTATTTGATATTTTCTGAACTGTAATCGTGGGTTTGCACGTAATTCTTCCAGTTCTGGATCATTTTGCTGTTGCTTTTCAATTTCTGCATAATCAATCACGTTGATTTCGTCTATCCTAGATAAAGCGTCAGCAATAATTTTGTCTTTTCCTTTTATGTGCCTTATATCTGTAGAAAATTGGGAAATATATTGTAACTGGCGAAGTTGGCGTGGCGAAGCTTTCTCGTTTTTTTGTTTGAATGCAAAAGTAATTGGTTTGTGATCTGTAAATATTGTGAATTGTCTCGGTTCCAAATAATGTTTAAATTGTTTCACAGCTAGGTAGATTGCTAAAAGTTCCTTATCGTAAGTACTGTAGTTTTTTTGAGGTGAATTAAGCTTTCTTGAAAAAAAATGCAATAGGCCTCCAACCTGATGGCTCGAATTGCTGTAATACTGCCCCTATTGATTTGTCTGATGTATCTGTAAATAATGCTATTTGGGCATCAGGATGTGGAAATGTTAATGCTGTGGCATCTACTAAACTCTTTTTACAATTATTGAATTGGGTTTCAGCTTCAGGTGTCCAATCAATTAAACGATGATCATTTTTCTTGGAACCTTTTATATAATCATGTAGAATGGCTTGCATTTCAGTTGCATTTTTTATGTATCTGCGATAGAAATTAATTATTCCTAAGAAGGTTCGTAATTCACGCACCGGCCGTGGTTTTTTGTACTCTTTGATTGCTTCCACTTTCTCTTGTAGTGGTGTTGATTCACTTGCAGTGATTCTGTAACCCAAGAAATCTACTTCTGATGCTGCTATAACTGATTTGGACAAATTTATCCGAAGTCCATATTGTCTCAATCGTTCGAAAACAAGCTTCAAGTGTTCACGATGTTCTTCTTCTGACGAGGAAGAGATCAGAATATCGTCTATATAAGCAAAAACAAAATCTTATCCATAAAAAACCTGATGTATAAATCTTTGAAATGTTGCACCTGCGTTGCGCAAACCAAAACTCATGCAATTAAACTCAAAAAGACCAAAAGGTGTTATAATGGCTGTTTTACATTTGTCTTCTTCTGCAATTGGTATTTGGAAATATGCTTTGAATAAATCTATTTTAGCGAATATTCTATAATCTCCACATGGTCTGATAGATCCATCTTATTTTGGTACTATATGTAGTGGGCTAGACCAGTTTGACTTTGAAGGTCTTATTATATTATGATCTAGCATAAATTGAAATTCTTCTTTTGCTTGTCGCATTCTTTGAGGATCCAATGGTCTTGCTTTACTATATACTGGAGGACCTTTAGTATGTATTTCGTGTTTCACATCATGCATTATTTCAATTGGCACTGGACTTGTGGATGTAATATCACGCAGCAGAATGCCGGCGAATTCGCCGGTATTACTCACGGTCTGAATTATGTTTTGGCAGTTCACAACGGCAATATTTCCGGTGACGTCCAATCCAATTTCGTGTGTCCATCTATTAATTTTCTACCTCGTATGTCAATCAACAAATTGAAACAATTCAAGAAATCAGCTCCTATGATAGCTTTACTAGTTTGAGCTATTATGAAAGGCCATTGGAATTGTCTTCTCAGTCCTAAATTTAAGGTTAAAATTTTTGTACCAAACGTTGGGATGGTTGTTCCATTTGCAGCATATAACTTGAATTCGGTGTCGGTTGTTGTTTTTAATTTATTTTTATTTGCTGGAAAAATGGATACATCAGCGCCACTATCTATCAGAAATTGCCAACCTGTTTTTTTGTCCCTAACAAATAAGCGGAATTGGCGGTTTTCTTGTGTGGCAGCAGTGCATTTCCGCTTGCTCTACTGCCGATTGGAGTTTTCCGACGTCTTCCATGCACAAGGTGGTGTGCACTTTTCTGACAAGCATCTTTTTCCGTAACGAAAATGTCCATAACAGAATCTTCCATTAGGATTATATCTTCTACGATTTCTACGATCTGTGCTAGGAGATCTGCTCCTGCTACTATCTTGAGATCGGGAATCTCGTCTCCTCGATTGAATCGCGTCTATTTTCGCTTCTAAACTCGCGAATCTTGCATCGTCTATAGGAGAACTGTTCTGATTTAAACTACTGACTGAAAATATTTCTTTCCGAGGATTTATTTCTAATATTTTATCTGCCATTACAGCTAATTTAGCCAAAGATTCATCACTGACTATTATGATGTTCTTTATTGTGTCCGGCAGTTTGTCTAACCACAGCGTCTTCAGAGCTTTGTCGGTAATTTCGGAGCCTGCGAGTGCCTGCATTTTCCTCATTAATTGACTAGGTCTCATATCTCCTAGTTCGATACCCGTCAACAAAACTTTTAACTGCTTATCGTCGCTGACCTTAAATGTCGATGAGGCGAGCTTTGGCTAGAGAAAATTTATCAGGAGAGTTACCTTTAATAATGTCCCATATGTTTTCCAAATATTTCGGTTCGATTTGTCCCACCAAGTAATTGAACTTGGTTTCCTCTCGGGTAATCCTAGAAGTAACAAACTGTGCCTCTATTTGTGTGAACCATATTTCGGGCTTTTCAACCCAAAATGGTGGAATTCGTATGCTGACTCCTGCTTCTTCGAGTGGTTGCGTCATGGCGGTCTGTTGAGCGTTGTTTTCATTCATGTTGATAATTACTGTTCACTTATTCACTCACTCACGTGTCCGTATTTCACTATTCGTAACGTTATTTTAGTCGAGGGTCACCAATTGTTAGGGACTTTTACACTGAAACACTTTTCTGATTTAATTGTTTATTGACATCGAAAAGATTCGTACAAATTTAGAAAGGGACGACGTGACGTACCGCTTGAGCTTTCTCGGGGGACTGCCCTTGTTCGGGCGGTTCGGCTTTCTAGTACCTGCCGAAACTTACCCTGTTGTCACTGTCGCCTTGTTTATATTCTTAAATCTGGGGAGAAATACTGCTACAAATCCGGTAGAAGGACCAATTTTATGGTATAACTTGCACTGGTTTAATTGAAACTCGAATTAAGTGGACTGTATATTAGAAAACTGACATTGAAAACAGACGCTACAGAACTTGTACGAAAATGGCCGTATCTGCGTAACGTCTGATCTTGTCAGATGTTGAAGCTCGAATTCTTATTTCCGCTGCGTCGCTGCATCGGTCGTTCAGAACGACCGATGTAGGGACGAGAACGAGTCGTTCTCGTCCCTCGCGCAGAGGCTAGGTTCCACTTCTTTCTAGTCACTGCTCCCTCTGGTGGCGGACAATATAGTTCGCTGAGTGCGTTACCAATGTGTATGCGCTATTTTCAATAAAATAGTGAAGATAGCAGTTACCTTCTACTTGTCTCAAATAAAAAAAGATATACTGCAAATTGAAAGAACATCCAGATAAGTTTTAGCCAAGTGATATGATTTCAGGGCATATATTCATAAAAACTTAAGTTATCACAACAATTTTGTCAGTTGACGAGTAATCTTCATGTATTTCTTTAACGAGTGAATTGGAAATACGTCCAATAATGTACTTTTTTCTCCAACCAACAAAAAATGTTGACATTTTTGTACTCTTTTCAGGTGCAAAAGTCATAGATTTTCTTACCGTACAAAAATTCACTCGTTACTTAGCAACACTTTTAATCCTAGGATTAAAAACGCTACGTTTAATCCTTGTACATGCATTTGAAGTCTACTTGACAATCACTGTCATGATTCTGTGTTCAAATTCATAACCAAATTATGAACGATTTTTCACTAAAACCAATTTTATTATAATTTTGACTTGGTTGGAGAAAAAATAGTATATATTATTCGGATTAAAAGTGCCTATTTTAACTCGCAATTTTGCATTCGCTCGGCTGCGCCTCGCAACTGCAAATTTTGCTCGTAAAAAAAAGATGCACTTTTAATCCTTATAATATAATATAAGTACTATTTTCTCCAACCATCAAAAAATGTTGACATTTTTGTACTATTTTCAGGTGCAAAAGTCATAAATTTCCTTACCGTACAAAAATTCACTCGTTACTTAGCAACACTTTTAATCCTAGGATTAAAAACGCTACTTTTAATCCTTGGATTAAAAGTAAATGCATTTGAAGTCTACTTGACAATCACTGTCATGATTCTGTGTTCAAATTCATAACCAAATTATGAACGATTTTTCACTAAAACCAATTTTATTGTAATTTTGACTTGGTTAGAGAAAAAATGGTA
Source organism: Propylea japonica (assembly GCA_013421045.1). Classification (NCBI taxonomy): domain Eukaryota; kingdom Metazoa; phylum Arthropoda; class Insecta; order Coleoptera; family Coccinellidae; genus Propylea; species Propylea japonica. The sequence goes on along the minus strand of CM024242.1, from coordinate 43,671,039 downwards.
TATATTATTCGGACTAAAAGAGCCTATTTTAACTCGCAATTTTGCATTCTCTCGGCTACGCCTCGCAACTGCAAATATTGCTCGTAAAAAAAAGATGCACTTTTAATCCTTATAATATAATATACTATATTTACTCCTTTAAGTCCAAATATGAATCCTGAAACTGGCTAATCTCTTAGTTTTGTTGATTTTGACTGCACTTCACGTCTGAAATGCTCCCTCTAGTGCAAACTGGTGATCAACTAATAAAATATTATTTTTTCATAACCACCATCCTATAAAATGGTGACCTATGAAAGAACTTTTTAGAGCTGCATCCATAAACACAGCAATTAGTGTTCTTTAGGCATCCTTAAATCATATTAAAAACCAACTAACTAACTAGACAAATATTATAATAAACACACAACACAAATCTCATTTCTTAAGGCATTCTTAGGCACAAACAATCGAATGTCATATCCCGCGTTTTCGAATACTCGTTTCGGGATAGTTGTATTTTCGTGTCAATGCATCTACAAAATACAAATAATTAGAAAATAAAATTCACCAGGTTAGCACATTCAATATTATCTCTCCAAAAATTTTATACTTCAATAATTTACATAATAGTATATTGCCCTACAACAGTATGATTCGAGCAAATAAGCAATAACCGATGTTTATTAAATCGTACGTTCAACAAAATTCGAGGGCAAGTAAGCTGTGGATTCTATGTTTCCCCTCATAGACTCTTAGGAAAAAAAGAATCCACAGCTTACTTGACCTCGAATTTTTTTGAACGCACGTTAGTTTATTATCTCGAAAATAATTTCGTTAAAAAAACGCATCGCATAAATTCAATTGCGTAACTGAAGAAACAAGAAACTTCACTGTGCAAAAAAATTAACACACATTATGGAAATCTCAAATTTATTCCACAACTGAAGGTGTTCTCAATGATAATTATTTTTATCAGATTTTTATGCATCCATATGTTATCCACTTTCAACGTTTTTCTTCAATATAGATGATTTTTCCCAGCAGGAATAAAAAAATATGAGATTATCAGATTTTGAGTGTATTGGCTCCATTTTGAAATCAATTGTTCTCGATCAATTCTAGTGATGAATAGTTTTTCATTCATTTGATTTTTTTACACTCAATCGCTAAGCAACGCGAAACACTTAATTCGATCCAAGAGGAATGTGCCCAAGCGGTAGTTTTGCGAGAAGGGTGGACATACACAAGAATTGCAGAAATGTTTGGAGTTTCCCGTACAAGTGTGTCCAGAATGTTGCAGCGATTCAGGGAGACAGGTATGAATGTACGAACACCAGGACAGGGTAGACCACGGTCACGGGTAACAACTGCCATTCCTTGAGAGTTTCTTCGTTGAGAAAACGGTTTGCAACCGCTCGCCTCCTTCAAAATCAGCTTGAGCAAACCCATGGGGTGCAAATTAGCACTCAGACAATAAGAAATCGCCTCAGACTTCAGAGAATATGATTTAAGGCCTAGTGTCGCCCAGCTCTTACCCCAACCCATCGAAGGGCGCGTTTGGATTTTGCGAGAGAGCATATCCATTGAGAAGAGGCTGATTGGGAAAGAGTTCTCTTCACAGATGAGTCTATACCTTTTCAACTTCAAATTGAGACTAATCACATTCATATTGGGATTAAGCAAATTCAAAATGACATTAAGCAACTTCAAAATGGTAAACACAATCGAATTGAGATTAAACAAATTCAAAATGAGAATAAGCAACTTCAAAATGGTAAACACAATCGAATTGAGAATAAACACATTCAAAATGAGACCAATCAATCTCCTATTGGGAATAGACATTTCCATTTGAATTTGATACTGATCTACAGGATGCGTAAGATTTGAGGGGGTGATTCCTCATATCATTTTATGAAAAAAGTTTCCATAAATAATGTAGGTCCTGAAATGCATTTTTTCCAAGATGAATGGTGTTGAAGTTTTACTTAAAACTGAATAAAATATGTGTGAACCGCTGAGATATTTCTTACAATTATTTTTGAATTCTTCGTTCAATTTGTAGTAAAACATTCTACCTCTTGTTCGTGCGGGGCGCCGTTTTTATGTAAGAAAATAAAACATCTTTACGCTTATTTGTCTTCACTTTAACACATAGTATGAGGGCTCAACGTTGAGATGTTTTATTTTTTCTCATGAAACGGTGCCCCACAGGAAAAAAAGGCAGAAAACATTCTTGTCACAGAGTAAATTCAAATATATTTGTTAGTTTGAAATATCTTAGTGGCGTGGGTACCACTTATTTCGGCCAGTTTTTAAGTAAAATTTCAACACTCTGTATCTTGGAAACAATGCATTTCTGGACCTACATTTGTTGGAACTTTTTTTCATTAAATAATGTGAGAAATGACCCCTTAAATCTTCTGCATCTATTCAAAAACACCCTTTATATTTTCAAAATTATTTGTATACAGCATAAATCTGCTTTCATTCGCTGCTTCCGATTCTTTAATGTAACGCGACATAGTTATATACAGAACACACAAAATGATCTGATGAATACCTTCATTATTTGACAATATTTTTGGAGTATCAAAGTCAAGTGGAAATGTCAATTCCCAATATGATAATGATTACTTCCATTTTGAATGTGTTTATTCCCAATTAGATTGTGTTTACCATTTTGAAGTTGGTTAATGTCATTTTGAATTTGTTTAATCTCAATTTGAATGTGATTAGTCTCAATTTGAAGTTGAAAAGGTATAGATTCTGCCTCTACCATTGTGATCGACGTTCCCTTGTATACAAACGTCCACATGCTCAGTGCAATTTCATGAATACTACTGGTTTCGGGGAAGGATCGATTATGGTACGGGGTGGAATATCTTTGACTGCTCGCACAGACCTAGTGGTCGTTGATAATGGAGCTATGAATGCTGATAGTGATGAAAGGAACATTCTTGAAGAGCATGTAGTGCCATTTGCCACATACATTGGTGAAAATTTCATTTTGGAATGGCCAGCAAGAAGCCCAGATCTCAATCCGATTGAGCAGGTTTGGGACAACCTCAATAGAAGGCTGAGAAGTTCAGTAAGTCATCCAGCTATTCTTAATGATTTAGTAATCCAACTCAGAGAAATCTGAGAAGGATTAGATCAGAACATTTTAAGATCACTCATTTTGAGTATGAACCGTCGTTGCCAAGCTGTAATTAACGCAAGGGGTGGAAATACCAAGTATTAAATCACTTATCAGCATTCCAGTATTTTTAAAATTGTTTATTTCTCTTCTTTCACATAAGATTCGGTGAAATCCTGAATATTTCTTCCATTCAATGTGTCTTGTTTCGTTCAAAACTTTCCCGAGAGAACATAAAAAAAAGTTATAAAGTCAATGTAGAGTTAACTTTCATTTAAATTGAGATTTTCAGAATGAGCGTTAATTTTTTTGCGCAGTGTATTTAAAAATGTTGACGTCACAATAGACTTGCCAGATGTGGCGTCCAGTGGCAACGTTGAATAGAGCCCTAAAGACTGGTTATCAGAGCTTCGTACTGTTGCCAGCGACAGCAATTCAACCAATAAGAGGATATATCAACAAAACTTCCCCTGACCCCCTCCTTTTGGTTTCTGGTTGTCAAAATCTGTCGCGACACGCCCCTTCTGTAGTTGAAATAAACCAACTTCACTTGTATTTCTGCGACAGCGAGGGAGAAAAAAGGAGTAGTGGGGATTGTCGCTGGCAAAACGACGAAGCTCTGAGAACCAGGCTTAAGGCTTCAATAACATTTTTAAAAATTATTCGTAATATAACATATTGTTGCACACCCAAGTACTTAATGAAGGCAAAGGTTTGATAGTTTACCCATCAAGTTGTAGGGTAGGCGATGTGGGCGATATTCTATGATCAAAATATGGTAAATTGTGATTTGTCAATATTAACTTTCAATCTCCCTTTTTGAACCAATCTTGAACATATTCTAGCAGGTCTTGTAGATTCTTCACACACTTAATTAGTGTAATAGCATGCGCCATCAGTATTGTGTCATCTGCATATTGCAGAATATATAGATTATTTGAGATCTCTACTATTATGTCGTGACAAAATATATTGAAGAGTAGCGTTGAAAGTGGGGATCCTTGAGGTGTGCCTTGCTCGGGGTAGAAATATTCAGAACAGCTTTTACCGACTTTTACTGCTAATTTTCTTTTCTCTAGAAAGTGTTTACACAACTTGATCAGCTTGAAGGGGACTTTAAGCTTGTTTAATTTGTACAATAAACCTGTGTCACATTTTCGAAATATCGTGTCGATATATCGAGGGTTACCTATTTAGCAAAAATGAGTCGAATCGTAAAAAAAATAGGGTTTTCAAGAAAAATCTTCAAAACTCAGTATTTCGATAAAGGTGAAATTTCTGAATGTACCTTTAAGAAGGAGTTTCTGGAGAAGGAGAAAGCCGAGAGGGAAAAGCTCTGGCGGAATCTCCCAGGAATGGATCATTCCACTGAGTTCCTTCGGAACTTCGAGACAGCGGGATCCAAAAGATATCTGGATCTTGGTAAGAACCAATTGCACCTTCTCACTGGCTTTCTTACAGGACATTGTCGCCTCAGGAAGCACCTGTTGAGGATGGGATTGTCGGACACTGACAAGTGTAGGTTCTGTGGGGAGGAAGAAGAAACCCCCATTCACCTAGTCACGGAATGCCTTGGCATTGCGAGCCTGAGGAAGGAATGCCTTGGACGAGAGACCTGTAAGAGTGAGGAACTAGCCTCGTTGAAGACTTCAGTTATTGGATTTCATTAGATCTCTGGAACTGGAAGGCGAGCTGTGAAGGGTTTTTTGGCCAGAACAGCTCTGTAAGGGGGCACAATAGACCTTAAGGTCGCAGTGAACTGTAACACCTCTTTAAACTATCAACTATCAACGGTGAAATTTCGGATAACATATTATAGGACCAAAGTCATCAGGACTGTTTGAATTTGTATACCCCCAGAAAACACCCATTATTTTTCAGGTATTTGACGCTAAGTATATGATTTTTATTATAATTTTCAGAAATCTTCATCATCAGATTTTCATGGGTTTTCTGGAGAACGAGCAGTGAAACAATACAAATTATCAGTAAAATTCCGCAATTTCAGATTTTAATCAATAATTAAAAAAATTTAAATACCCAAGATAATATACAATTTTTGATACAATGTTCTATAACATGGGCACTTTTGATTTCAAACTCTGATTCATTCCTTCAGATATTATCTTCAAAGCCTGTAAATCGGTGTTGATAATATTGATCAAATGCGAAATTCCAGTCTGTTCCATCTGCAGAAACTGCTTGATATCTTCTTGAACTTGAGGATCTATGTTATAGTGCTCATTATATTGACGTCCAATATTTCCTACTGTTTTTATACATGACATGAGCTCAATCAATTGACCCTGAAAAATAAATGAGCAATTGTAGTGAATTTGAATCAGTTTTTTTCAGAAAAACAAACCTTCCTATAAATGTTTTGTGGTCTAATAAGATGTATGGTGAAATATATTATATCGTAAGTTGTGAAATTACGATACACAGAATCATTTATAGCAAAACTTCCGTTTAAATTTTCAGGGGAATATTTAATATGAATCATCTCAATTTTTTGCACTTGTGCCACTCTGCTTCTGAGCAACTTAATTAATAAAACAAACGAAATTGGCGTATGAAGTTATGGTTTGAAAATAGAAATAAAAATTCAGTATTTTTATGCGAGACAGAAAAAGTCAGAGAGCCTTTGATCCTTTCTGACCAAGTTTATCTCAGCTAACCTATCTATAGTGATGTTATGATAAAAAAGAGAGCATCAAAAAGAACTTTAACTCGATGCTATCGAAGAAAAATTGTAGACCTGATGAAAGTTATAGTTTCGAAAATACTTTGAATTTAAAGGGAACATAACCTAAGGCTATCGGGACGATCTGGCCTATTAACAGACTCATCTGAAATATCCAGACCAGAACCAGTCCCTGAATATTCAAAGACCCTAAAGCATTAGGTCCCGCGATGTAGCCATTGAAGCCCTCGTATTATACAGGGTGTTTCATTGGGAGACGAAAAAAAAAGTGGAGGGTGGATAAAGGAACCTTAGGTGGTTTCAATTTAACTAACTATATTTTATGGGTCTAACAAAATTCATTACAGAGATACAGGCTGTTTTATCAATTTCGTCGATTTTTTTGAGTGGCTATAACATACAAACGACGGAAAATATTTTTATGATCTTTAGTACGAATGTGATGCTACTTCTAAACAAGCGACCTAACTATCAGTCACTTCGGAAATCCAGGTCTGGATTAACAAAAATTGGATATGCCTTCACATCTCAGAAACAACACTCTCTATTTTCGAATTATCTGCTGCTAACTCAAAATGATGAAAAGTGGACTTGGTACACTTGTATTCTGAACCCTCCATATATAAATGCAGAATCTCTAAACAATCGAAATTATATGATAGAAAATAATCCGAAATTGAAATAGGTAAAAAACAATTAATAAAAAAATAAAGTGTATGGTTCTGTTGATGCGATCCTCTTGAAATTTTGCATGAACATTGAGTATATCAGTTTTCATTCACAAAATGAAATTCAATTGAATCAGCTATTCTGTCAAGGAAATATGAAGATTCTTCTTTTCAATTTTCCAATTGACTTTTCAATGGTTCTGTTAATACTATGGCCTGAAAATTTTGCATGGACATTTAGTATATCAATCTTAATTCACAGAATAAATTTCAGTCGAATCGGATATCCTGTTATGGAGGTATAGAGATTCTTTTTTTCAATATTCCAACTGAATTTTCTATAGTTCTGTTAACACTATGTTCTCCAGATTTTTCATGAACATTTAGTATATCAATCTTCATTCAATTGAATTAAATTTCACTCGAATCGGATATCTTTTTATGGAAATATGAAGTTTCTTCTTTGCATTATTAGTGTGAGCATCTTAAAAATTGAGGAACAAAAATTTTGATTGACCATATTTTTTTGGAACACCTTGTACGATTCGGCAGGTTAACGAACTTAACCGAGGCATAGGAAACCAAACTCAATCTGAAAATTTCAAGTATCTAGGACAATCCCTTCGATAGTCGAACCCTATCGTTTGAGACCACTTTCGGCTCACAATTCGAAAATTACAGACATTTGGGCAAAACGATAAAGCACTCGTTTAAGTAGAACGAGCGCTCAAAATGTGCATTATCTGCATCAATTGTTATCCTAAAGTGAAGTCATAATTCCAGAATTGGATTAATAAAAATTTGAAAATAAATACAAAGTTTGAGGACTATGAGGATTCAAATAATATGGCATATATTTTTTTATTCCATGTTGTTGAGAGGAAATTTTTGAATAGTCAAATGTCTGAGATTTCGAATTCAAATCAAGAAGGCTAGATGATGCAGGAAAATAAAAATTACACCGTTGGTTCCAGATTTTTGTGTTGTTTCAAAATATCGAAGTATGTCTCAAAAATCCAAATACACAGGGTGTTTTATGAGTATTATGCTTTATCTGCTTTGAACTGGACCTGGAATTTTCCAGTGATTGAAACTTAGGATGGTGATGTAGAAATACTAGAATATGTATACCAAACTTCATAAAAGACTTCCGGGTGGTTAGTAAGTTATGACCGTACAATCTATTTTTGAGAGCTTGTTCCACTTAAACGAGTGCTATATAGGACTGCCCTAATATCTGTAGTCTTCGAATTTAGAGCCGAAAGCGGTCTCCCTAATATCTGTAGTCTTCGAATTTAGAGCCGAAAGCGGTCTCCAACGATAGGGTTCGACTTCCTGATCACGAATTCGTGGTCAAATTCAATTCTGTCCATGGGGCCGTCCGTTCGGAAGTTAGCACGATACTTTTCGAAGTGAATGTCCAAGAGCCTTGATATTTTCAGGATTTTAGGGTGAGTTCGATTCCCAAATGCTTCGGTTAAGTTCGTTAACCAGCCATATCGTACAGGGTGCTCCATAAAATATGGCCATTCAAAATTTTTGTTCCTCAATATCTCAGAAAATACGAAACCAATCGGAATGAAATGTTCAGGCCAAATGCAAGATGCTGATAACAAGCCTCATGCAAAATTTGGTGGCCAGGGTATATAAACAGAACCATAGAAAATTCAATTGGAAAATTGAAAAGAAGAAACTTCATATTTCCATAACAATCCGATTAGTATGAAATTCATTTTGTGAATGAAAATTGGTATACTGAATATTCAAGTGAAATTTCAAGAAGATCGCATCAACTGAACCATAAAAAGTTGAATTAAAATATTGAAAATAAGAAACTCTATATTTCCATAACTAAATATCCGATTAGGGTGAAATTTATTTTGTATATGAAGATTGATAAACTGAATGTTCATGGTCATTTTTCATAACCATAAAAAATTCAATTCGAATATTGAAAGGAAGAATCTTTATATTTCCATAACAGAATATCTGATTCGAGTGGAGTTCATTTTGTGAATGAAAACGGATATATTGAATTTTGCATTTATATACTTAGTATCAATCTCAAGTCCTATACAAAATTTTGGGTTAATAGCTTCATTTCTGCACCAATGAACGAGCGCTCAGAAGGACCTGCGGTAAATATTAAGATATTAGTGACCAGCAGATATCGACCAGATTTTGGTGTCATTGTATTCCTGAACAACATTAGTGAAACCAACAGGTGGCGGTCTATCTTAGTTTAGAAGATATGGGCCCCCAAAGTTCCAAAAATGTTCCATCTTCACGTCACTATTTCCACTATAAAAACACAAAAACACTGCTCCGATTTGGTCTATAAATCACTCTCGAACATTCACATAACGATTCGAATAGTTTCATTTCAGGTAAATTCAATAATTAACGCAAAAACATCGAAATTCTAGACGTACCACGTAACCACACTTTTGGGAGAAAGCGCGCCGTTCTGCAAGGTAAGTTTGGCACATATTAGTTCTTTCGGGAGTGACAACAGCTTCTTTTTGGGTCGACTTATTCCTTATTCGACGACTCCTTCTACAAGAATAATACAATGTGGAGATATTCAAAGAGCAGCTCTCCCCACATGTTAACTGCCTCTTTGAATACTCCACATTGTATTAAAAACTGCACTAATAGAAGAGTTGTGACCACTTAAACCGCTGACCATCGACTGATTGATAGAATAGAAATAGAAGGTTAGGGGTTGCCGATGGCGCGCTTTTCCAAGAATTATATTAACCTAAATTAAAATTCCTTTATAAAGTATGCAGATAGCGAAATACTCAGATTGCAATTGCCATGTACGAAATGAAGATCAACCAAATATGTATAAGTAATCATAAAATAAAATATCGATATCCTGGTTTTCTTATAAACAGTTTCCAATCAGCTGTTTCAATTATCGCGCTAAGAAACGTAATTCCCAAAATCATTTTATATGACATTTGGCAAATCGTGCGCACACAAACCCCAAGTCTTTGACAGTGCGGTAGTGCCAAACTTACCTTGCAGAACGGCGCGCTTTCCCTCGAAAGTGTGGTTACGTGGTACGTCTAGAATTACGATGTTTTTGCGTTAATTATTGAATTTACCTGAAATGAAACTATCCGAATCGTTATGTGAATGTTCGAGGGTGATTTATAGATCAAATCGGAGCAGTGTTTTTGTATTTTTATAGTGGAAATAGTGACGTGAAGATGGAACATCTTTGGAACTTTGGGGGCCCATATCTTCTAAACTAAGACAGACCGCCACCTGTTGGTTTCACTAATGTTGTTCAGGAAGACTCAATGAATACAATGACACCAAAATCTGGTCGATATCTGCTGGTCACTAATATCTTAATATTTACCCCGAAGTGACTGATAGTTAGGTCGCTTGTTTAAAAGTAGTATCACATTCGTAAGAATGATCATAAAAATATTTTCCGTCATTTGTATGTTATAGCCACTCAAAAAAATCGACGAATAGATAAACAACCTGTTTCTCTGTATTGAATCTTGTTAGACCCATAAAATATAGTATAACTGAAACCACCTAAGGGTGCTTTATCCACCCTCCACTTTTTTTTCGTTTCCCAATGAAACATCCTGTATAATACGAGGGCTTTAATGACTACATCGCGGGACGGAATGCTTCAGGGGCTTTGAATTTTCAGGGACAGGTTCTGGTCTGGATATTTCAGATGAGTCTGTTAATAGGCCAGATCGTCCTGATAGCCTTAGAGTTACGAGTATGTTCCTTTTAAATCTCAAGTAATTTCAAAACTATAACTTTCATCAGGTGTAGAGTTTCAGTTAATCCGGACCTGGATTTCCGTTAGTTAGGTCGCTTGTTTAGAAGTAGTAAAGGGTTTTCCAATAAGAGGTGTTATTTCTAATAGCCCGCTATTTCGGTAGATGTCACGTTTGAAGCTGTCATTTTTTGACATTTGACAAGTAGAAACTACGCCATCAATAAAAATGGAACGATACAAGCTTCAAGAACATTGAAATTATTATATTTACTATATAAAAATGGTGAAAATTTGGCAGAGACGGTTTGTAAACTCGAACATTTCTGGTTCGTCGTGAAGCACCTTGTCGGACCGCAATGAAGAAATTGGTGGAAAAATTCGAGCTATTGGGACAAGTTAGTGATGTGAAGAATAAAACCCGTGCACGTCGCTCAAGAACAGCCGAGAATATTGCTGCTGTAGCCGAAAGTGTTGAAGAAAACCCAGTGAATGGGTTGCGTTATCGAGAGATGATCATTGATTTTTTATGGCTGAAATTGGATAGTATTGATCAGGACAACATTTACTTTCAACAAGACGGAGCTACGTGCCAAACAAGCAACGACACAATTGATCTTTTGCGGGAAAAGTTTCCGAACCGTGTTATCCCTCGAAGAGGTGATCACAATTGGCCACCGAGATCTTGTGATTTAACACTTTGCGAGTTCTTCCTTTGAGGCCACCTGAAAGAAAAGGTCTACGCCAATAGCCCAGCGTCGATTCGAGACCTAAGAGATGGAATTCGTGAGGCTATCGAGGACATAGGGCAGCCTCTTTGCGATTTGGTTATGGAAAATTTCATTAGAAGGATATGGTCCTGTAAGCGTGGTCGTGGTGGTCATTTACCTGATGTTATTTTCCACTATTAACGGCATAGCTTCTTCTTTATAATGAAATAAACATCCGATCATTTATATCGAAAAATGGCATTTTTCCTTGAATATCAGAATAACACCTCTTATTGAAAAACCCTTCATCATGTTCGTACCAAATATCTTAAAAATATTCTGCGAGGGTTATAAGTTAAGGCTACTAAACGAAATCGGCCGATTTGATAAAATAGACTGTATCTCTGTAATTTGTTAGACCCTTAAAAATAGTATATTTGGAACCACCTTAAATTTACTGACTGTTACCACTCACCTTGAACTGTGTTGGAGTATTCAAATGAGCGTTAAGTGTTTCTAATCTTCCTTTCAATAACTCCTCCTCAGGTTGTATAGTAAAACCAACTTTCCTAGTACATTCCTGTTTAACTAAAACCTACAAAAACAGAAAGTTGTGAGAACAAGCGAAACTATTGCAGATTAGTATTACACTGAATCAGCTTTTATTTAACTTGTAATTATACACACATATGTAGGTTGATTTCTATTAATTTCGTTTTAGACCTGACAACTTACCGACAAAAATCAATAGAAATCAGCTTACATTTTATGCGTATTGTTTACTGAAGCAATTCAGTTAGCTGATTTATAACTTTTTTGATATTCTTGAATTATTTACTACTTTGACCAGTTCTCTATTTAAATCTATAGTTTTTGGGAAGGAATTGTTTTCTATAGTTTCATAGAGAATATTAGTTTGATAGTAAATATTTCTCGAAATATTTATTTGATATAAAGAAAAAATTTTTGTCTATAGTCCGTTCTCGAAAGGTTGAGCACATAGTAGGCGTTTCTTTATTTATCTGAAGTTGGCAGTATTTGCTGTCATAACGTAAAATATATTCAATGTTGCCGAATGTACCCGGCCTCGTCCGACGAGCTTGCGAGTTATCAGACAACTCTATGCAATATTGACAACATTGCGTATCAATCTGACAAGAAAATAAACATCATAACCTAAATTTTTAATATACACAGTGGAATATGTCAAATTTCCATGGCCAACCGACGGCTCAACCTTTCGTGAACGGACTATAGATAATATGTTAATATTTGTTGTGAATTTTATTCTCAGTATGTGTTTTGGATGATCCTAGAGTTTTATTATTGTTGAAACCTAACAATGGCTTATTATGGCGAAACCATTGGAATCTATGTTTCCCAAAAAAAAACATTAAAAACATAATTAAAGATGAAGAATCAATAATTTTAATTCAACGGAGGCTGAATATTGACTAATGAAAACATTAATACAACAAATATAAAAGTGAACAGAAATTTGTTTACCCTCAGTATCCTGTGTTGTAATTGTAAAAACTTCTGTTTCAAATCTGTGATTTGTGCAATAGAGGACGCATGTTTTTTTCTTAGTTCAGCTATATCCTTGTCCACTTTCTGTAAAAAAGCTTTGTGGAGACCAGTTTCATACTCCTGATTATGCATTCTGTTCTTAAGGTCTGTGAAACCATTTATAGCCACGGGCATATACTTCTTGGGGTTAGGATTGTCGATTTTTGCTGCTTCCCACATTTGATTGTCTATTCCTGAATTTGACAAAGAAATAATTAAAATATAGTATGTAAAGAAATCGAAAATATTAAGCTTATTATCAAAGTGAAATTCTTATATTTTTATTCAAAATATCTATCTTATTTCGAAGATTCTTTCTAAAATTTCGCGAAAGACTTTGCATCGCTATTTAGCAACTTAACATATATCTGATTGGATATGGAGTCTATAATAATTGAATTATTTTAACTCAAGTACAATTAGACCGATTTGGATCATTACCTTAACCCCGAAATTCCGACCCTACACCGACCTTGAGAACTTCAAGTATCTAGCTCATGTCTTACGAAAGTAAAACTATTCACGAACGGGCAACGGCCGGCCAGAATTTTTTTACTTAATCTTACCGAGGCGTTTAAGATTAGCCCCTCAAAATTAAATCTTTCAGACATTTAGGCAAAATTATGACACACATGAACAAGCACGCCAAAACTAGATAAGTTTAACATACTTTTCACAGAAAAAAGTGGCCTACTTAATCAAAATATAACTCAATTTCATCTTGAAGGAAACAACCTTAACCAGATCTGAAAATTTTAAATAACAAGACCTCTGTGACAAAATAATATTGATCAGAAATCAGATCCCAATAAATATGACCCAATATCGGGCACACTGCTCACAATCAAAATGCACAAAAATCAAATTAAACTACAAGATAGAAATTAACAACTTAATTGTTGTATTTTGGGTTACATAGGTAACAAGAAGCTGTGCAACTATTGGCTTCTGCTGACCAGTGGTACGAACTCTGCGGGCGGAAATCGAAATTGAGCTAAGATAGTAGTAAACAGCGTTGAATGTACAGGGTCTCTATAAATGATTGTAACAGCGCAGTTGGCTTTGGATTATGCGAACTACAGAATTTTGTGATCATGCTATGCTCTGATTGGTTAGAGATTGGTATTCTGCAATCCAAAGCCAACTGCGCTGTTACAATCATTTATAAAGACCCTGTATCTCGGTGTAATAATTTCGTAATTGTTCCTAAATGTTTGTGCAAAAGAAGTATTCAAGGGAAAAGTGAATTTGTTATTCTCTTGAATATGATTTCAGAAATAACTACTGTTGTGTGCCTCAATACAATGCATGGGCGAAAAAAGTGCCAAATTTAGGGCACTTTAGTTATCCCCTCAGGAAAACCAAAAAAAAAAATTTCTTTTGGAGATGAGTTTGGAAACAAATAGTAGAAGAAAGGCTTGGATCTCAGATACGTCAAAAATTATAAGGAAGTAATCCATATTGTTGCTTTAACCTCTTACGTCAGAATTTTTTATATAGGAGGTTTTGATATTTTACAGCAGATAAAGACAAGCTCTCTTTACTTATATTGACGCAAACATAAAACATATTATTTCACAAACCTATGCTTGGCTATCGCAGAATTGGTGAAGAGTCCATAGAATAGTTTAACATATCTTATTGATTTATACTATAGGACGATACAGCAAATTTTTCATAGACAAACTCTACATTTTTTTTAACAGCCTTCCGCTGATTCCTTTAATTATTTTTGTGTTACTTCTTCATGGTTATAAAGGTTTTCCCCGATAAAGAAAAACATAGCGAAGGAAGAGAAAAACCACGAGTTTTGAAAGATATTATGTGAATAACTTATTTAGACATGATTCTGTTATAAAAAGATGAGAATATCATGCACCTGATTAATTTAATTAAAACAGCTGTAATATTTTTTTTTATTTACAAGCTTAAAGTCTCATCAACCTCTCGGGTTATTAGAGACCACTTTACTGACTACAATAATTCTGTTAACAAATTGATATCACTTAAATAATTTTTCACTAAATTTATATCACACCTAAAACCTAAAGTCTCATTAATTGACGTCAAGTTGTAACGGTTTCGAGCGTCTAGATGCAGAGGACATTCTTCAAAATATGCTGTACTGTTAGGTTGGAGTCGCAGTGCTGGCATTTTGGTTTTTATTTCCCAAACATTTTATTTCTTGCAAACATATAACTTAAGGATCTGTTTCACTTAAGAGTACTTTGAGCATTTCTAGATGAGCGTAGTATCCGTTTATATTACACTGCAGTATAGTAGCCATTTTTATTGCGTGAGTGAAATGTCGCTTTCAGAATCAGAAGTTGTAATACAGTCGGGAGTTACTAGTTGTTTGGTTAGCTTGTTACGTATCTTAGTACATCTAGATTTCATTGATTTATCCTTTATATACGGATAAATAAGAGTTAGCAATTGTATGAGTTCTCCTATATCGTCTGTGTACCTCTTTGCCACGCTCAATATATCTGTGCTTTTTTGCGAATTATCGAAGAAATTCAAGAGTTGTTCGTATGTCAAAATATATGATCTATTATTTATTACTTCCTTCACGGGTTTCTGTACTTCGTCTAGTTGGGGACCTTTCGTTGAACTTATGGAAACTTCGGCCTTTGGTTTTTTCGGAGGTTTAGGTTTAACAAAAATTTTTTCTGGTGATTCATTTTCAGGGCTGGGAGTAAGGGTTTCGGAAATTGAGCGTTTTTGCCCTGGTAGAGTTTCTTTTGGAGGTATAAATACTTCCATATGTGATTCCTCCGCTTCATCTCTTGTGTTATGTAATGTTGGAGTTGGGATATCAGGAGAACTACTTTTTGGGGGCATTTTGATGCAAGATGTCCTTTTCTTTTGCATATGAAGCAGGAAGCATCGGCAGAAGAGAGGAATATACGATATTGAGTCTCCTCGAATTCCACTACAATACTTTCAGGAATGCTTTCTGGTGTTTGAGGATTTATAAAAACATATCTTCGAAAACTCATGACATGCGAGTATTCAGGGTCAGGAATATTCATTTTCACAAAGTTCATTGGAGAAATAATGTTTATTCCAACAGATTGTAATTGTTTCTCCAGGATAGTATGTGGAATTGATGGGGAAACATTAGATAGTACAAGTCTCATTGAAGTAGTTATTAATCTTCTAGCTGTGATTATCTGGTTGGAGATTTTGATTGATCCATGAGCAGACATGAATTTATCTACTGATTCAACGCTCGAAAGATAAATGCAAACTCTATTATTCGATATTTTTGAAGCATAGCTGATGTTGCTTTGGCCCATTAGTTTTCCTACTGCTAGTGTGTACTCAAATGTTGGAACATTTTCAATAGCATTAAAAACTATTGCTTGTTTTCTTGTTGGGAATTGAATTTGGCTGACTTTAGATGAATAGGTCGTTGGTTGAGATAACTGAGACTGCTGAGAGTCCATTGTAGTACTGTGACCAGTACTGTTGAGTTCAGTAAAATTTGGAGGATGATTG
Organism: Propylea japonica; assembly: GCA_013421045.1. NCBI lineage: Eukaryota > Metazoa > Arthropoda > Insecta > Coleoptera > Coccinellidae > Propylea > Propylea japonica. The sequence continues at coordinate 43,655,009 of CM024242.1, read as the reverse complement.
TTCATGGTCGGTTCCATCTGCAACCGACCCTGTAGCTTCGTATTCAGCTACAGAATTGTGATTTATGTAATTAATAAATATAATTACTTACAGTGGTAGTTGACACTGTGTTTATATTTATTGATATCGGAAAGATTATTATTTTCACTTGATAAAAAAAGATTATTGCGCGAATGCATGTGTTCACCTCACGGGTACCGTAAGCAGACTCTAGCTGTAATATGTTTACATTTTCTTCCTACTTAAACTTTATGAGAACCTATCGTGCTGATTAGTATTACTTTATCACTCTTGCCTATCAATGAACCATCAATTTTATGTGGTTCTGTATTAAGAGCAGTAGTTTTTGAACACAAAGAGCAAATGTCTATAAAACTGGACCCACGGTTTGTTTTACAACACATTATAATATGACATGCATTCAGAACTTCTTCTCCTTCTACTAGGGCTGTTGAATTAGATATAATATATTCCAAAAATTCCAACGGCTGCACTTCACTTCATTTGGTTCGATATAAATGAACTGAAAGAACTCAAAAATTAGAAGAAGAGAACAGAGTTAAAAGAATTTTCGAGGAAAGTGTTATCTAAAAGCAAAAACCATCCCTTATTAGAATTGGAAATTTAATAAAAAGGTTGAGAATATGTATTCGGAAAAGAGGATATCATTTCGATGTAGATTTTCTGTTGATCCTTATTTTTGCCTTTCATAATTATTTCGAATGTTTATACTGTGTTAGTTGCTGTAGATGAGGGATTGAAAATGAATTTCGAATTTGGAAAACCTTGGACATTGGACTATACATCTTTATTAGCCAGTTTAGAATATCTCACCTTCTTAGGAGCGAAATTACGATATTATTCATCTTTTAAAATTTTTCTGTGACAACTGGGCGTGTGCCAAAAAACTAAAACCGCCCCACTAGTGTAAACTTATGATAGAATCTAAAGCAGGTAGCGAATTTTTGAAAACGGAATGTACAGGGTATTTTTTTCAACCTGTAATTTCTATCTGAACTTATCATAATGCTCACCATGTATTTTCGAAAAAGTGTTAGGCTTTGGGTTATTAAAATGGCCGCTAGTGGAAATGACGTTGTACAGACGGCTCCAGTAAAACCGTGTAAAAAATGCAACAATATACCTGTAAAGGGGTTGAAGTGTGTTAAATGTGATTCTTTGGCTCACCCTGGATGCGCTAAATATATAAAATCGATCTCGTGGTGTAAGTATGACATGATAATTTGTTATGATTCACAGTCGAATGGAACAGAATCGTCTGACGTCTCGTTTGACAGTGTTAGAAGTGTTGATGAGGATGAATTAACAATTCAAGAGAATGTTTCAACATTACAGTCAGTACCATCTGTGGGAAATTCAATAAAAGACTCGAATATGTTGAATATGTCAAAACCACCTGCGGATAATGCAAACAAGAAGGTTTCTTCAACTTCAATGAAAGGGGGCACTGTAACACTACACCAAAATACGGAAAATAAACAGGAGATTACATTTGCGCAGAAAGCGATGTCAAAAACGATTTCGAATAAAAACAATGAAAAGGTGAAATTTCTCTGACTAATTCAAACAAAGTTTGCTTCAAAAAGAATATCTCTGAGGACAAAATCGATTTAGTTTCTTCTGATGAGAAGGAGTGGCATACACAAAGAAGCCGAAAACGAAGATCAAAGCCCATAACTCCGATCACAACTACTTCTGATGTATTGAATCACCTGGATACTTTTATATCTGGTACAAAACCGAAGTGTGACAAATTCCGTCGAAGCTACCTGAAGAATATTGCTCATTTATGGTTGAGGTTGACGAGAGTCAATTTGATCTAGTGAAAAATCCTGACCATTGGCCTAAGGGCAGAGACATGGTGCTCAGAGGCGAGTATTTCTAACGTAAATATTCCAGGATTTCACAGGGCGTCGAGTTTTTTCCGTTCTAAATTCAAGCATGGAGGTGTGGCAATTTGGTGTAGGGATCATTTGAAATCAACTGAAGTTGATCTATCGGATGTCATTATCAAAGGGAAGTATGGTGAAGAAATTTTAGTTATAAACTGTTAGAGATCTCCCGTGAGTACTGATTTTAGTTTGTTTTGTGATTCTCTGTCAAAAGTTTTAGATAAACACTTTAAACCTTCAAAAAAATTGTGTTAACTGGTGATTTCAATATAGACCCAAAAAGGGACTCAAAAAACTACCTGATGCTATGTGATATACTTAAGTCTTTCAATATAGAAGTTTGTCCAACTGGTCCAACCAGAGGATCCAACACATTAGATTATTTATTCACAAATATATTGGACTGTGTAGTTGATACACTTATTCAGATCATAGAGCCTTGATTGCTGACGTGGGTTTTTGTAAGGTTGACTCCTGCAATGTCGAGATCGAAAGAGATTTTAGTGCGGAAAATGTAGATCGTTTTCTTAATTGTTTACGACAAGAACAATGGCATATTGTTGATAATTCTGACATTAACAAATCTTTTAATGATTCCTATAATATTTTTCTCTATTACTTCGACGAATGTTTTCCGAAAAAAAAACAAATTTTATAAGAAGAAACGGCTGAATAACTGGTTGACAAGAGGTGAGACGGTCTAGCTCACAGTTAAGAGATCTTTTCAAATTGAAAAAAAAATTCCTTGCTTTGACAAAACATATGACAACGCAAAGAAGGAACATTTCAATCTAGTTTCTAAGACAAAAAGGGAATACTTTCGATCTAAATTGAATGAATCTGACAATCGATCAGGTTGTGCATGGTCAATTGTTCGCCAGTTAACAGGAAATATTAAAGGTCATAATAATATTTCAACTCGAGAGCCCTCAACATTTAAATTAGAAAGTGACCCTAAAAAGGTTGCAGATATGTTCAATCGATTTTTTGTTGAGACACCGCGGAGAGTGATTGAGGAAATTCCAGCCCCTCGTAATTCACAAACGAAAATGAAACAGCAGAGTTTCATCGGGAGCATGTTTCTGAGGCCTTTCACTGCTGACGAAATTTATAAACTCTTACATAAAAAACTAAAGAGTAAGAAATCTTGTGGTTATGACGAGATTCCTGCCTTTTTGCTCAGAAAAAGTCTGGATTTCGTTGTACAACCCTTGACTGAGTTGGTGAATCTTTCATTTATAAAGGGCACTTTCCCGGAGAAATTGAAAGTAAGCAAAATAATTCCTCTGCACAAAAAGGGCGATGCTGAGGATATTCAAAATTATAGACCTGTGACATTGACCTCCTCTTTTTCAAAGGTTTTCGAATACTGCGCTTCACGGACAGGTTGGTTTATATTTTTCTGAGCAATGAGTTGATTATTAAAAATCAATTCGGCTATTTGCCTGGCCGTTGTACATCAGATGCAATTTTCCATTTCTTGGAGAAAATATATTCGCATCTGGAGGATGGTCAGTGCTCTTTGGGGTTTTTTGTGACCTCAGCAGGGCATTCGACTGTGTGTCACATCAGAGGCTTTTCGAGTAGCTCGAGGGTTATGGGGTGCGAGGAAATGCTCTGCAGTGGATCCGGTGTTTTCTTGAGAATAGGCCACAGTATACAACTATTGAAAGCGTAAAGGATAAGACTAAGCATCAAGTATGCTCCGAGTCTATCACAAATGATATTGGGGTTGCGCAGGGGTCCATTCTGGGTCCGTTTCTCTTCCTCGTGTACATCAATGATATGGATACAGGGGAAGATTCAGATTTTACTGTGTATGCTGACGATTCTGCTTTTATCACTAAGGACCGATCGTTGAATGTTCGGGAGCGGAAATGTAATTCGGAATTGTCCAACCTTATGGATTGGTGCAATGAAAATAAACTTTTCTTGAATCTATCCAAAACGAATTATATGGTTTTTCACCATCCTCAGCAAACTAATGATTTGAACATGAGGATAGGTACTAATGACATCAATGTAAAGAGATCGCATTGTATCTCCCTCTTGGGGATCATTATTGATGACACCCTCACTTGGAAGTCCCACTGTGAAAAGCTTGCATCCAGAAAAAATAGTGCGTGTTACCTCCTGCGCAATCTTAGGGGTATATTGAATGAAAATGACCTGGTTGGCATTTTTCATGCACAGATAATGTCAAGACTTAGGTATGGTGTATGCTTTTGGGGAAATTCTGCGGAGTCGGGAAGCGTGTTTAGGGCGCAGAAACGTGCTATTAGAGTCATGACTGGCGTTCACTCGCGGATATCGTGCCGAGACCTTTTTAAAAAATATTCAATTGCCACACTTCCTGGTCTGTTTATAATTGAGTGTGGTGTGTATGTGCACAAGAACAAGGAAAAGTACACCATTAATGGTTACAACATAATTTCAACACAAGATCTAGAAACAACCTTAGAATACCTGCACATCGGCTCACGAAAACCCACAACTCTTTCATCGTGATGCCCATAAAAATATATAATATGACACCAGCCAATATTCAGGGTATTTCTGATCTCGTTCGTTTCAGGAGAAAACTGTGTGAGTTTGTTGTCAGCCAAACTTTTTACAGCTTGGAGGAATTTTTAGAGAGAAAAGATCTGAAAATTTGAAATTTTGAGTTTTTTTTTGTAACTATGTACATGTTACTAATTTTTGTGACTTTTTCTATACCTTGTTGGTCGATGGAGAATAAAGATATTTCTATTTCTATTTCTTACTGAAAGTACACAATCATATTATTTCACACTGGAAATTTCATCAAGATCCTTGTTGGTCGATGGAGAATAAAGATATTTCTATTTCTATTTCTTACTGAAAGTACACAATCATATTATTTCACACTGGAAATTTCATCAAGATCAATAAAGCCATAACAAAGTTATGAATGAAAGAAGAATCGGACAAATTGGACAAATCACCCTCAAATGAAATATTAATTATATCACAAAATAATTCAACTAAGATTCCAACTCAATATTAATTTCCAGATTATTCACAAAAATTTCGATAAATCTCACGTAACTTAACCTTCCGGAGCTGGCGCGCGGACTCACACTCCGCAGCGATATTAAATTCTCTGTATTTTGGAATTTACTCGTTCATTTAGTTGGCCGTTTTCCATACCTTCTTAAGGAACCATTATCTCTGTTGGGATGAATATCAGTTAAATTGTGACAATTTAAGTTAAGTTAAGTGTTTACGGAGATAGAGCCCGCGTGCCGTCTTCGGTGTTACACTGTGGTCAAATTATGCGCCACTCATAACTATGCACGACAAACAAGACGATGACCAATGGTAATTTTTCACGCGTTGTTGAATATAGCTGGCATAAACGCAATTTTGTGTCATTGTAATAATCCCGAAGTTCGTTTATAATGAAAAAACTCTTATATGATTCATTATTTGCCTTAGAACAGCATTTAAAATTCGTGCTTCGGAACGAAATATTTCTAGTATTATGGTTGCAAGAGTAGGAGAGATTGTTAAAATTGATACTACAGAATAAGCAAAACCAGATCAAAACATAACGAGAGGCCGATATGCCTTTTGTGACACAAAAAAAACAGATGAAAAACTAGAAAATTTATATACATATAAAACACTCTGTACATACTTGTTCTGAGTGCTATGAGGAACATTTTCTTGAGGAATATAAAAGAATAAATTATTTTCGGTCGAAAAAATCCATTCATAGAATATTAATACGAAAATTGATGTATTATCAATCGACTTCATATTTTTATATTAAGGACTGCTGCATCAATTTTTTTGTGGAATAAAATTATTGTCGATAGAGTAACAGAAATGTACTTAAACACACTATATATGATTTATTGTATTCTTCGTTTATCGATTTCGGAATTCATTACATCATCAGGTCCGTTGAAAGTATAAAATAGGAACATGTATTTGTTTAGGTAAGAGTATGAAACTTACTGTCAACATACATCTAAAGTGTTGTCAGAATTGTTTAAAAGGCTGTCAATTTTTTATTTTAGGTACATCATTTCTTGTAGGAATGTCAACTGAATATGGAATTGTAGCATATGTGGGAAATGTGATATCTAATATATATTGTTCAAAGATGATGGAATTTTTTGAAATTTTATATTTACTTGTTGTTTTTTAGGGATCTATGAGTTTGAAAATGGTCCTGTTAGATTCTATATTATCGTTATGTAAAAAGTGGTTGTCTTTATTTTTTACTAGTTTTTCTAGTGAAATTATTTTACGATAGTTATTTTCTTCATGTAGTATTTTCAGATTATCAAATGTGATACAGTAGAACTCCAATTATCCGAACTCCGACTATCCGAATCGCCGATTATCCGAATCACTTTCAGAAAAAAATTTGTCTAAAAAACAGCTTACATTGACGGAGATGTTTGAAAAACAATGATTTTTATTTCTAAACTTGTACATAAGTACATTTTATTTATATTTAAAACATGTGAAAATTTCATGTTTCTTTCATTTAATTCAATAAAAAAATAGTGCAATATCAAAACGTAGCTTTTTTTCTCTCTAATGGCAATATTTTTTAAAAAACTCCGATTATCCGAATATTTGATTATCCGAATGGGTCCCGGTCCCCATTAATTCGGATAATTGGAGATCTACTGTATTATGTCCGGTCTCGTTCAGATGTGTTCCTAAAGCGGAATGAGGTTGGTATTTTTTTTCGTTTTAATTTTTTATGAAGATCCTTGTTATATGGTGTGGCTAGGCTATATAATGTTTTCTGATGGCTGTGTGGGGCTAGATCTTTTCAAGAACCATTTTTCCTTTCATGGATGTTAGTATTTCGTCGATATATGATCTGGAATATTCATTTTCCCTGCCTATTGGTATATTCTTAGACAAAAGAAAGAGGAGACGCGGTATGCAATGATAAATACTGAAGCCAAGATTCCTACCTTCAGAACTGAACTGGACGACTGTATTACTACAGATTGGTAATTACGCCAAAATATGCACAACGTTGTCAAGTTTCCGAAGATATCAGATTTATTAACATCAAATCGCTTAGAAATACTGAAACAGCAACTTGGAATACCTACAATTATCTAGATTACTGATATATGATATTGATTTTGTAATCGTACAAAACGAGTACTAATAAAATGAAATATAAAGAATTTGAATGAATTCCATAAACAACCACAAACTACATCCACATAATTGCTCCTTTCGGTGGAATTTATACCCTCTTAAACCTTCATCCACAGAAAACTTGGGTAAAATCATAAAAAAGCTAATACCCAACCTATTCGAAGTCTTTTCCACAGAACTTTCAAGGCAGTAAGAACAGAATTCGTAGTTACAACCAAATTCAAGGATTTTTTAACATTCATCTTTCTTAAACGTGACAACACCGGTTTTCTCAGTATCATTCATAAATTTTTTCTCATCCGATCGATATAATTTCTCATAATTTTCTTTTAGATTTTATTGATATTGGGAGAAGGAATATATGGATTTCAATTATGGACTTAGCTGGAGATAAAAACTTGCCATAGAATAGTTATGTTCGAAACATTTTGAACCAAAATACAGTTTTCTACTAAAAGGTACCAAATTTCTTAATAATGATGCCAATCCTATTCCTGTGAAACCATTCTTCGAACTAACGTATTCAAGGTAAGATTACAGGAGCTTCCTGGAATTTTAATCAATCAATTAAATAGAGATCTTTCTGTGGAAAATCTTTCACAATTATTATGCATACAACAGGTATTATAATAGTGATGTAGTAATTTAGTAATGTTTCAAATGAACAGAATTTTATAACTTGATGGAATAGAGAAATTGGAGATATGTATCAGTAATCATTGTTATATGTATGCAGAAATCATTTGGCTTAATTTCATTACATTAATTGCAAACTCTTTTGCAGCTCCAGCTCCACTGCGAATGAAACTCCCACAAGTGCTTCAAGATAATTATGCAGTTATAATTCACACTACAGAAGTGAATATTCGAAGAATTATATTTGCGAGGATCAAATTTCATCCCTTGATGAAGAAATCTTTCCGAATGTTGATGCTATTGCTTGTTCTCCGAAAAGAGGGTAAAACTTGTATTTTTTGTTATATTGCTGACTAACCATATTTTGTGTGATTTTTTTTTCATTGTAGAAAATGTGGAATGTCCTGTTGTCAAACTGGAGCAAGCAGTTGAGAATACTGATTTAATGCCTTTCAGCTTTACCGAGAAACCATGAACATCTCAAATTAGAAGGGGAAGGTAAATATTTCATTTAACTGCTCCACTAGTTCATGATTACTTTTACTGTTTCATTTACGATAAAGAGCTTATGTGGGAGATACGCAAACTAGTGGTTTTCTACGCCTGAGGTAAGAAGAAGGAATATTAACATTATAAGCAAGAGAGTGCAGAGTCAAAATAAAAAGATTCGTTCATACCAGCAGTCTCTTCGAAGGATGAAGCATAAAATAACTTCAATGAAAACATTGCTGGATTGTTTGAGAGAAAAATCACTCGTATCAGAATCAACAGAAGTAACAATATCGGTATGTTTCCTTTTCGTTCATTGTTAAAAGTACATACATGAATATTATCAGGCAATCTGTCAGTCCTGGAGCTGCAGGTGATTCATTTCAAAGATTGTTGAAGGAACGACTAGGCAAAATTTAATCCGACATTGAGAGCCTTCGCATTAACTTCGATTCACCGAAAGGATATAACTTTCAACAACAGTTTACTTCATTTAGATGGTAGTCCTACCTTACATTCAAAACTTGAACACTACATTTTTGCTTTTTTTCTCTGATATCGAGTTGATACTGCAGAGTATTCAAATTGTTATGATTTCTTTATAAGAATAATTCAAAACCAATATTACTGATTTATGATTGTGAATCATGTGAATACATTCTGAGAGAGTGGAATAATGTCACTGTTGTTTTTATGTCCTTATAAATACTTTTTAAGATGTAATTCTGTATGTTAACTTTAATCGATGATTTGTCTCATTTTGTGAATACTGTTGTCAATTTTTTATAGTACCTTAATATATATAACATTCAAACCTTATCTACTGTCTTTTCCTAGTTATTCTCTAAGCTTGAGTTAGTACAATTGAATGAATAATATTCAATTCGATTCGAAATTTTTTAAGAACGGTTCAGAAGCAATATATTACTAATTTATGTCTTTGAATGCATTCTTATTTCTGAGAGTGAACTGTAGCACCATTGTTTTTTGTCCTGTAATAAATAATTCTGAAGCTATCTTTTCTGTATGGAAAATGTTTTTTTAATCTGCTTTATTATGTTAATTATGTTATGTTGAATAAATCTTCAAGAGTTTGAGTGCAATTTATAACCATTGAAAAGCTTTCATTACCTGAGCATCTGTTTTTGAGCGATCGTTCATAGGAGGAGCAATGAGGCTATTACCCCAAAAATTTGTATAGGACTTGAGATAGATACAATTAAAAAAATTATACTATGGTTCTGATGATTCGATCCTCTTGAAATTTTGCATAAACATTCAGCATATCAATATTCATACACAAAATGAATTTGACTTCAATTGGCTAACTTGCAATGGAAATATAGAGGTTCTCCTTTTCAATACTCCAATTGACTTTTTTATTGTTCAGATGATCCGATGTTCTTGAAATGCATGAAGATTTTCATTCACGAAATAAATTTCACACGAACTTATGAATGACATGCCGCATCTCCCCTTTCCTTTGTCTGAGGGTATATTATATCTTGTTCTTTCTTATAATTTTCTGGTGTTAAAAGTCTGTGAAACAAAAATCTGAATGCGGCTCTCTTCATAGTGGGTGCATGATATGAACTAAAAGCAATAATTATACCAGTCTGTGTTGGTTTTCTGTGGATTTCAAAATTGAAGGTATTATCATTATTTATGAACCTATTCTGTAAAGCGATGTAGGGGATGTAGCGCTGTAACCTTGAAATTTTACACCGATGTAGTGAAATTGCAATTCTGTAAGTTCGGCTACATCTGATGTAAATTTTACAGCGGCAAATTTGAGGGTGTAACGGCTTACATCGTTGTCAATTCGTGTTTTGAGGTTAGCTGGAAAATTTTTTCGGCCTTTTGACATATGCGATTGTTGTATGAAGGAGTATGTGGAGAAAATTTGCAATATTGATGAACGGACAATTCCAGCCAACGATATCCAATTAATAGGGAAATATGTAGGTCTAGGACTTTCAGCAAGAAATCATTATCTCGCTAAACAAATTTGATTTCAAACTACAGAATGTTGGGAAAACGAAGTTTCAAAATTTTGGGAGCTCCATATGAATGAAAAACTTCATATAAAACTGGATACGTAAATGAGATGTTTGAAAATAATCATAGGCGGTTTTTCAATTCAACTGAATACGATATTCTATTCATTTTATTTTTCTGAAGTCTTATTAACTGAACCATCGGTAATTGTTCTTCAGAAGGTTCGGTGGAAAAATTACAGCTGGTATTAAACATTTTTTTTTCATGTAATATCGTTTATATCTCCAAAACGACTTATTTGAATTTATTTTTTCATTAAAATTTTCACATATTTTTAGATATGGAATAAGTTTCCAAAATATTGAAATGTTATTTTTCAACATCAGGATGTCTTTATTAAAAAAAAATAATGTGTTAATGCTTTTAAGGCTAAAATAAATAATATAAAAAGCATTTCCAAATAATGATAAAAAATTCTTTCCAGATCACTATATCTTTATTATGGTATCTGGAAAAGATACGTAGACGACATCTTTTGCATATGGTCGGGAACAAACACAGAACTTCAAGAATTATTTCAAGAAATTAACACTAGATTTAAAATAAAATTCACACGCTTGATTGAATTCAATAAATTTCTCAGATTTAAACATAACACTGAATGATGATAATACCTTCAATTTTGAAATCTACAGAAAACTAACACAGACTAACAAAACTATTCCTTTTAGTTCATATCATGCACCCACTATGAAGAGAGCCGCATTCAGATTTTTGTTTCACAGACTTTTGAGCACCCCCTTAACACCTGAAAATTATAAGAAAGAAGTAGATATAATATACCAAATAGGCAGGGAAAATGAATATTCTAGAATCTAGATCATATATCGACGAAATACTAACATTCATGAAAAGAAAAATAGTTCTTGATAAGATCTACCCCCAATCACCCATCAGAAAATTTCACAAGGATCTTCAAGAAAAATTAAAACAAACTCTAGAACAATACAATTGTACACTTACAAGTAAACGGCACATAACTCCAGCAGACATACTAATTAATAATAAAAAGAAATCTAAACGTGAACAATCCAGTGGAGTCTATGAGGCAACGTGCACAAACTGCCCGTCTTTTTACATAGGAATGACTCCTAACGTAGGAAAAAGATTTAATGAACACAAAAGAAACCAACTTCATTCCGCTTAAGGCACACATCTAAACGATATCGGACATAATATCATATTTGATAATCATATCAAATTTCAAAAAATTCCCGCCACCAATACACAACCTTCCAACAAAATATTAGATATCACATTTCCCACATATCCTACAATTACATATTCAGTTGACATTCCTACAAGAAATGATATACCAATAATGAAAATTTACTGCCTTTTTAACAATTCTGACAACACTTGCATAATCTTACCTAAATAAATACATGTTCTACATTTGTATACTTTCAGCTGGCCTGATGATGGAATAAATTCCTAAATCGATAGCCGAAGAATACAATAAATTGTATATAGTTTGTTTAATTACATTTCTGATACTAATTCGAGGAGAACATACTATTGAAGAATTTATTCAAATTATTGTTGTTCATAAAATAGTGATTAAATTTCCGTTGTTTGATCTACTTTGAATGGAATATTTTTTAAATAAAAACATGCGGACTCTCAGTCCGCGTGCCAGTCCTTATATCCCAGATATGAGCGCCAGCCCCGCATTGTTAACTGTCCAAACCAACAGCGGCTAATATCACCATGGAATATGCCAATCAATATACAGCTTAAAAAGAGCAGAAGATTGTTTGTACTAAGAGACTAATCTCCTAGTATAATTGAACAGAAATATGAACTTGAATCATCTGATCCTATACTACTGCAAATAAAATATCCCATGAAAAATATTTAGCTCTGACGCTACTTTTTATTAACAACTAGAAAATAACATAGAAATGTGGAGATTTTTTTGGCAATGTGTTCGATTTAAAAATGTCTGAGTTGTATTCATTATTTCACACAGAATCAATGAAAAAACAATAAAAGGAAACGAGTCAAACTGAAATTACAGAAGCAAATCAAAGAGGAACAGTATCCAAAATAGTTTTTAATTTAATTAATGTTGAATCTTACATTATAGACGATTCCATGGTGACTTGTAATGCTTGGCTGCCTCGTAAACGCTGAATTGAAATCTAGTGTGTTCTTTTTCATGGGAATTTAATATTCTTGATTTGTTTTCTTTTTACCTTTGTTCAATTAATTATGCAAATAAATTTCATTGTTATTATTATAATTATAATATCATTTCATTCACTATACTCAACAACAAATTAGATATCTTTCAGATATTGCCACGTTACCAAGAGTTTGTTTACCTAATGAAGTAGTACAAAACTTTACAGTTGAAGGAAAGTTATTTGTAAGAATATTTCAACATACATTCGTATATGATAAATAGTGAATGCAGAAAATAATATTAATCGATTGAAATCAACCAATATTAAACTCATATTTCAAAGCTAATCTCGTCCTCGTTCAAGACAAAATGCATTTCGTTTCGAGATTAGCTCCGAAGTATGATTTTAATATTGGTTGATTTCAATCGATTAATATTATTCTCTGCTTTCACTATTTTAACATTCATGGCGATGTTACGCGTTAAACCTCTTCTTATTATTCGTACATGATATATATCATAACTGATAATAGGTACGCTTCTTTCAGTAATAATTGAATTCAAGGGACAAAAAAAATTCAAAGGAAGAGAGAATATTTTGTAGAAATAAATAATAAATCTTTGGTTTAAAGTGCAACCTCGTCGTAATGAAGCCTAATAATAGATAATTATATTACCTGGTGGTGGTTTGCTCAGGTATTCCTCTAATTCTGATTTGCTAGGTGTTACATATGCGCAAATGAAGGATACACCAACGTTGCTCAACTGTTGTTTTTGCGTGGGTTGATTCAAAAACGAAGCTAAATCTGTTGCTGGTATTTTTCTACTAGTCCCTGTTACACCTTTTTCTGACACAACTATCCTTACTTCTGTTTGATTATCGTTCATTCCCCTTATATCGTCTATAACAACAGTCAGATTAGGTTTATTGCCCAGAATACCATTTATTCCATTTGCAATTGCATCTTTTTGAGCCCTGTGGAAAATGTATAATACAGTTAAAATTGTATATTACTTATCAATAAATACATGATTCCTGTAGATGAGACTTTAACATTATGACGAATTTTGAATTTGAATTCTTGCTAGTTGGCATGAACATAGAAAGATTATTAAACTACTTCAAGCAGAAATGCTCTTTTGGAAAGTTATGTTGATAAAGTTCCGGAAACCAACACTTAGACCCCCCATGAAGAACGGGGAATGTCATATAATCAGCAAGTCAGAACATGTATGGCTCAATTCGTTTTTAAAGAGCGGAGAAGGAGTAAAAAAATATTCAAAGTCTCTGTATACCTCAGTCCGTTCAGGAGTTTTATATCAACAAACCTCACAATATGAAATCAAAATATCAATAATTATCAAATTATTTATTAAATTTAGGTTATATTGCTCGAGGATGATATAATGCGATCTGGGTATGTCGCTTTTTGCATACTCTATAAAAGATTTTTAATTTTAATCAAGGTTATGTTTGAGAATTAATTATGACCACCCTGTACATTCCAGAATTCAATTTTTTCTCTTTATGGGACTAGCTAATATGTCTACTAAAAAAACATTGTCTTTGTCACTTGCGTAACTGGTTCCTTTATGGATGACTATTTAAAATGACCTTATATTCAAAATTTTTCGCGATTTTCTCGCAAATGGTGCATCAAATGAATTTGAGCTGGCCTTTCTTTTTTTGAGGTAATTATAGGATGTAACATTGAAAAAATTTAGGAAAAGCCCTGAGCAGGACATTTTGATTTTTGATTTTCAGATTGATACCAAATATATAAATGTAGAATCTCAGCAAACTCGGAAAAATATTCTGGAAATTATTCGAAAGACGAAATATGTAAAAAACAAATAATTAAATCATATGGTTCTGATGATGCGATCCACCTGAAATCTGGCATGAACATTCATTATATCAGTCTTGATTCACAAAATAAATTTCACTCGAATCGGATATCCTGTAATGGAAATATAGAGATCCTTCCTTTCAATATACCAATTGAATATTCTATGGTTCTGTTAGCACTAGGGCCACGAAATTTTGCATGAACATTCAGTATATCAATCTTCATTCACAAAATAAATTCCACTCGAATCTGATATCTTTTTATGGAAATATTAAGTTTCTTCTTTTCAATATTCCAGTTGAATTTTATATAATTCTGTGTACACTATGACCTTAACATTCTGCACGAGGCTTATTATGAGCATCTTGCATATGCTCGCAACATTTCATTTCGATTGGTTTCGTTTTGTCTGAGATATTGAGGAACAAACATTTTGAAGGGCCATACTATATGGAACACTCTGTGCGATTTGGCTGGTTAACGAACTTAACCGGGGCATTTGGGAACCTAACTAATCCCAACCTGACCACGGATTCGTCTAACACTATCGTTTGAGATCATTTTCGGCTAAAAATTCGAAAACCACAGACATGAGGGCACCCATTTAAGTAAAACGAGCACTCAAAAATGTACCACTGAAGTACATTTATGACAATCATGCAGCCATATCCCATAGAACTTGTTTTGAATACTGCCTAGAAAATTGATGTGTGGGATATTGCAATAACATGAAATTCATTCCTCTGAAAAATTTACTTTAGAATATTATAACTCCAAAAGGTCCGACAAATTATCATCATAACACAAATGCAGCAAATTCAAAATAATCGAAAATTTTGATATCTGGACTTATTACTTATTATAAATGCAATATAATTCGATAATATTTCATATCTAGTATTCCTTGCACCATTTGCGGACGTGCTGGACGCTGATGCAAGCTTTGCCATGAACTTCTTCCAACTGTCTATGAATTTCAATAGATGTAAGCATCTTCGCGTTCAAAAATCGAATCACTGAACGGATTTCACACCTGGCGGTGACGGCGATTGCGGGCTCCATCGCGGATGGCTGTAAGACTGGCACTAAGCTTCGCAGTGATCTTCCGGAGCATACATTAAGGGCCCCCGCAGACTGCAGACTTTTTATCGGCCGATAGTTTGGTCGGCTTCTTAATCAGTATGGAGAGGAATGCATATGCGCACACTACAGCGATTCAGTATCGGCCAGTATCGCACTTTCAGCCCAACCCGACTAAACTATCGGCCGATAAAAAGTCTGCAGTCTGCGGGGGCCCTAAAACGCACAAAATTTTCGGACCCGAAGCTGATATGTTACAGTACGCCCAGACTACATTGAAAGGAGCGGGATTTTGACAGACAGAATCTGTTTACATTTTCGTCAGATATCAGATTGACATTTGGAAACATGGGTTTTCGCTTATTTTACAGTTATTTGTAGCTTGAAATTATGGGATTTCCAATTAAAACTCAAGTAAAAGGAGATTGTTGTACCCATTTGTCGTAGTTATTATATCGCTTTCGATTATGGTATGAATATATTGAAAATGGGCAAAGATGACTTTGCTTTTGAAAGGTAACTATCCCTAATATCAATTATTGATTATTTTTTCAAGTGTTAATTTCATTTTCAGATTTCATCTTATTTGTCCAGTATGTCAGGAAAGAAGTGCCATCAATACAAATTTAAAATAATGGAATTATGTACTTTGGAACTTGTTTGAGCCATCAAATTGGTTCCAAAAATGTATTCTTTTATTCCAATTGCCAATAAAGAATGAGAGAAATCCATGTATCAAGACAAAATTTAATTGATATATCTACATGATTCACAAATAGAGAAAATAGTTCGATGAGGGCTGAAGAACTTCGGTGTATAGTCATTTGACTCGGCATTTGATATGTCTGGTTTTTCTTCAGTATGTGTAAAAGAATAATATGGTGGAAATTGAATTAACTTGATTTTTACATTGTCCAGAATAAAGAGTAATTACTTAACTTGTGATATCTAATCATGTGCTGATCTTACAAGATATAAATGAATAAGTTGTTACGATGGATTTGTTTGTGGTTTATTTTTACTGAATTGGGTATAATATCAGCACTTTGTTTGTGTCATCAGATGACTGGAAAGTATGAATGTGAATAAAGCACCTCAAGTTTTATTTTCATAGGATAAGTGAACGATTGCTGATCAAGATTGAAAGTGTTACTGCATACAATTTCTATGGGGCGTAATTGAAATGAATGAACCAGAAAACTGATGTATGCAAACGAAAAAACATTATTTGAACCACTATCTAATATTTATTTAAAAAGAAAGAACAGTATCACTTTCTTGTCCTGAAAAATGAACAGGAATATTCGAAATCAATTGTTCATATTGATTTTGGCCTGGGATCTTGATGAACAGGTACTAGATATTTTGATATTCTTTTCGGAAAGTGGATCGAAGTCGATAACAATATTTTCATTTCAACCCACAACAAATAAGTTGAGCATGATTGTTTCAGAAACGTGTGAATTCTATATGCCTGATTCAGAGTCTACGTTTTACATGGAACTTAAGTTGGGTACTAACCATGATTTGATTAGTCGAAGTTGATTTATATATAATTCAATTGTAATATTGGTATAATCTTTCAGTGTCCTCAATTGTTGAAAATATTAATGTTGGCAAGTACAATGTGTTTACGATCAAAGGTACTATTGTACATATGCTGAAGGAATTCACTGAAACAAATAGAAAATAAAACAGGGTAAACTGATATAGAACAAAACTAGTAATTATTGATGGAATCTTCATAAAGCAGGAGGAAATATAGATCACAATTCATGGATAATATTTTTTTGTCAGTAGATCTGTAGTAGAGTAACTTCGCTTGATCTTAATTTTTTTGATAACTAACTGAAAAATGGAAGATAAAATTGAAACAAATGTGATAATAGATGCTGAAGGAAGTCTATGTTGTGTAGACAGATAGAAAACTATCAATTTATTTATGTGCATGTTCGTTTCTTTTTGAGAGCCATTACTCAGGCTCTTTATTGATGGCACATTTTCCTGGTTTGCTGGAAAAGATGAAACCTGGAATAATATCAATACTCGAAGAGATTCTCAATAATTAAAATTAGGGATAAAGTTACCTTCAAGTAGCAAAGTCATCATTGCCGATTTTCATCATCATCGAGAATGAAATAATTCCATCTAACGCAAATGCGTACAATAATTTCCTCTTACTTGAATTATATACTTATATAATTGAGAATCCCATAATTTCAAGCTCTAAATAGCGTTTAAAATGAGTAAAACTCGAAATGTTTTCAAATGTGAAGTTGACATCTGACGCTGACGAAAATGTAAACAGATGATGATCTCTCAGTTGCAGTTTCTACAGAACTCGGAGTAGCCGATTCACGAATATACCCGAATCATCGATCGTGTCCGAAAATTTTGTGCGTTTTAATGTATGCTGATCTTCCGGGTAGTTGGAATGGAGTGGAGGGGATTGTGGTGTAATCCGTACCCTAGATAACCAATTATAAAAACATTCAATTAAGAAAGGGTATTACAACACCGGGGCACCAAGTAGTTATAGTCATCAATTTATGTAGGTTAGAAATAGGTGAATCTCCGATGTCGAAACTACCTTGTCATCAATAATGACGATAATCCAATATGTTTAATATTAGGAGACAAGGTAGAGGAGATGAGCGGAGACAGTAGTATTGTACGAGAGTTCGACTGAGAACATTAAAGGAAATAGATAAAGTCTTGATGTGTTTTCTTTGGAACTAACCAGTTCCCCTCAGTTGACCACATGGCGATCCTGCTTTAAAGAGCCAGTTTGAAAGTGAAGAAAAAAAACAGTAAAGTGATTCAAATATAAAATGGGAGGTGGCCAAAGCAAAGAAGAGGTAATCATAGCTCAGGCCGGAAACAGTGGTGGACAAACGACCCCAGAAAAAGCTAGTTTCACCCCTACGGAACTTATGTCAATGGTTGCCTTCCTCATGGTGATGTTAGCGGCGATTTTTTGGACACTGAGAAGATGCAAAAAAGCCCTGGAAAAGAAGATAAGGGAAGAAGTTGGAAGAAGCCGAGGAACCATTTATTTGGGATAATAACGGAAGTAATACTGAAGTGATGGAAAATAGAAATATATGGGTGTGTGCAGCTGTGAGTTTTTGCTGTAGAGGATATTAATATAATGAATAAGGTAGATAATTTTAGATATATTTTCGAAGAGTTAAGAGTATTCCTTAGAAATTTAAACAAGGATCCAGTAAGTAGGAAAAATAGTTTGATAGCTACAAATAAAAAATTATTAAAAGTCAATAAATTAGAGATAGAACTTGCTGAATTGAGAAGCGAATTCAACAAAGGATCGAATAACTCGGAAGTTATAGCAAAAGTTAAGTCCTATGTGGATTCTAGTGAGGATATAATAAAAAAGATTAGGTCAATATTAGATAATAGATTACAAGAAATAACTGATAAGAATACATATCCAGACGTCGAAAATATGGCTTCAACTTTTGATTTAAAAACAGCATCTTCAATGCTACCGTCGATGGATGGTACAGAAAATACCACAAAACAACTCATAGACGCCATAGAATTATATGATTCTTTACTGGACGAAACAGAAAAAAAAACTTTTAACACAATATGTATTGAAAATAAAATTGTCACAAGATGCTAAAATCAGGCTCAATTCATCATACCCTTCAAATGGAAAATTAATAAATGATATGAAAAAACACCTTCTAACCAAAAAATCAGTTTGGGCTCTCTCTTTTGAACTTCATAATAGCAAACAGAAAAATCATTCAATCGAAGAATTTGGCAAATCCATAGAAGAATTGATGTTGAACTTGACATTAGCAGAAGCAAATGATGATGGAAATGTATTGGTTTTCGCTAACAAAAATGAAAAAATTGCTATCAACACATTCGCGAACGGGTTAAACGACGAAAGTATAAGAACCATCATCAAGGCCAGAAATTTTTCAAAATTAAAAGACGCGATTGTAACAGCTAAAGAGGAAGAAAGTTCCAAAATTAATAATAAACATCAAGTATTTTCGGCTAGGGGTTATTCTCAAAGGTTCCCTAGAGGTTATCGAAATAATTCCAATAGGTATTCAAGAAATAACGGTCAGAAAAATCATTGGCATTCACATAATATTAACTCCAATGACAGAGGTCGTGGAAACAGCAGAAATTTTAAGAGTCGAGGAGGTTACCAAAATCGTGGAAATAACATTGGTCATAGTAGTAATAGAGGTTGCTACATGAACACAGTCGTTGACACTAATACTTCCACAAACTCGGATAACTTGACGGATCAAAATTCATCGCGAAATAATAATGAACGGTTTTTTCGATTCTAAGGCCAGAGGAATATGTCAAAAGTTTTCTGTAAATGGATTGAATTATGTCAAGATCAAATACAAAACAAAAGATTTGTACTTTTTAATTGACACAGGTGCATCAATCAGCATATTATTTCAGTCGAGTTTATTAGGAAATGAATTCATCAACAAAAGCGATCAAGTTCAAATAAATGGAATATCGGGTAATACATATTCGTCCGGCACTACTAATATTTCGTTTGTCATAGGTCAAGCACAGCTTAGTCATGAATTTCATGTCATGGATGACATTGAAGGTGGTATGCACGGTGTTCTAGGTTCAGATTACCTTTCGAAATATAAAGCAAACATAGACTACGAGAGATTTTTATTTAGTTTTATCTATAAAAGCAAAAGATTTACAATTCCTCTAGAATCCCAGCACAACAATTTCATTACGATACCACCTAGATGTGAAGTTTTAAAATTTGTGTCAGTTAATCTGAATGACGGAGATGAGTGTGTTGTTTTGTCTGAAGAGTTGGGGGAAGGCGTTTTCACTGCTGGAATACTAACTAAACAACATCAAAATGAAATACCAGTTAGAATTCTAAATGTCAATGATCGGGAAGTAAAAATAAGAAATTTCAGGCCAAATATTCAAAAATTAGAAAACTTCAACACATATTCAAACAAGCATAGTGCCTTCAATAGTGTTGAAAGAGTAGATAGATTATTGGATTTAATAAACACAAACTCACTATCCCATGAAGAAAAGCAATCGGTACATAAAATATGCGCAAAATTTTCTGACGTTTTCTTTCTGGAAAATGATTCATTCGAAGCTTCCAAAATTAATAAACAAAAAATTCAATTACAGGGGAATACAACACCTTCTTATTCCAAACAATACCGTTTACCGCAATCACAAAAGGAAGAGATCCACAAACAAATAAATAAAATGCTTAATGATGGAGTAATAGAACCATCAAACTCAGAATGGTCATCGCCACTTTTATTAGTACCAAAAAAACCTGATAGCAACGGTAACAAGAAATGGAGAATTGTCATTGATTATAGGAAATTAAACAAAAGTATAAAGAACGACAGGTTTCCTTTACCAAATATTGAAGAAATTTTGGATTCACTTTCCGGAGCAATATATTTCACTCATTTAGATCTCTATCAGGGTTATTATCAGATAGAATTAGATGAAAATTCAAGGCCTTTCACTGCATTCACAACTGATCAAGGCATGTGGCAAATGACTAGATTACCTATGGGACTGTCCGTCTCACCAAACATTTTTTCCAGAGCAATGACAGTTGCTATGTCTGGTCTGAATTATCAAAATTGTTTTGTGTACTTGGATGATTTGATTATATTTGGAAACAGTCTTCAAGATCACAATATTAATTTAATAAAAACTTTAAATAGATTGAGGTCACTGAATTTGAAGTTAAATCCGACAAAATGTGAATTTCTGAAAAAACAGATATGTTATCTAGGACATACTATTTCCAAGGATGGTATATTACCCAATCCAGATAAAATTTCAGTTATTCAAAACTATCCCACTCCACAAAATTCAAACGAAACTAAGAGATTTGTTGCTTTCACAAACTATTACAGAAAATTTATTCCAAATTTTGCAAATATAGCCACACCATTAAATAGATTATTAAAAAAAGGAGTCACCTTTGAATGGACTCCAGATTGCCAAGTGTCTTTTGAAAAGTTGAAAAATGCTTTAATCAACCCACCGATTCTGGACTTCCCAAATTTTTCAGAGGAAAATATTTTTACATTAAAAACGGATGCTTCAGGATATGCCATTGGAGCTGTTCTGTGCAATAGTAATGACAGACCTGTGGCATATGCAAGTAGGGCATTAAATAAAGCTGAACAAAATTACTGTACCATTGAAAAAGAGTTACTCGCAGTTGTTTGGGCGGTTCAAAAATTTCGACCCTATCTTTTTGGAAGAAAATTTCTTATTTTCACAGACCATAGACCATTGGTATACTTATTCAGTTTGGCAAATCCATCGAGTAGATTAACGAAATTTCGACTAAAGTTAGAGGAATACCAGTTCGAGGTTCATTATCTAAAAGCTAAAGATAATGTAGCTTCAGATGCATTATCCAGAATAATTCTCAATTCGGAAGAACTGAAGGAGATAAATACTAAAGAATATGTAAATGTCACAACAAGAGCACAATCAAGAGAAAGGGCACAATGTTCGTCGAAAGGAAATTCTGAGTTCTCAGACAAAATCAGGCTTGATCACCCTGGTATTGTAGAACTTCTGAAGCAGCCTAAGGGGAGCATTGCTGTCAAATTTGTTGATAACACAAAATTTTCGAAAATTAAAAGTCGTCTGCAGAAGAATCTGAAAAGTAATGAAGAAAAGTTAGCATTAATTGAAAACGTAATATTTGATAAGGGTACCCATACAATTTCGATATGTCAGGATATTCGATCAATGTTAGACTTAGGTAATAATAATAATAATAATAATAATAATTATTGATCCCTTCAGACATAACATTGATGTATGGGATAGGTCAATTAAGTACAGGGTATCCCATTTTGGGCACTTTTACGGGATATCTCCGTTATTTTTAACGTTAGCGGGATGCGGTTTTCGCGACAGTGTGCTACTTTTTTGTGAAACTAAAGATGGCGCAATCAGTTTTTGCATAGCCCTCTTAGTTTTTGCTATACAGAGGGGAAATGAAAAGTATCACTTTTTAATGACCCCCCGTATCTCAGTTGTGCTTAAACTTGGAGGAATGGTTAAAACGCATTCCTATAGATTTTTTTCCGTAGAATCCAGTGGCGTAGTCAGTTTTTCAATTAAATTTTCCGTTTTTGAGTTATTGAGCAAACATATGTTTTTTAAATGGGACACCCTGTATATTATTTTTTATTCTGATTAAGCGCAATCTCAGCTTTTCAAAAACATATTATTTTAGGCATTTATTTTCTAAACCAAGCTCAGAATTCAAGATTTTGTAATTCAATTAGCAGTAGTAGGCTATGACTGTTTATTATAAACAAAAAATAAGTGTCAAGATTTCGTCAGAAATCGAAAATAATGTTAACATAATATCTACATCACATGATCTAATATTTAACTTAATTTAATTTGCAATTTCTTGAAAATTCAAATAATTGAATCATTAATATAATATAATAAATAATAAGAACTGAGAGAACTGTAAACTTTTAAACCAACCGACAAAGCTTTGAGATTAATTATTTGTTTTTAATAAACAGTCATAGAGCCTTCTACTAAGTTATTGACAATTGAATTACAAAATCTTGAATTCTGAGCTTGGTTTTGAAAACAAATGCATGAAATGATATGTTTTTGAAAAGCTGAGATTGTGCTTAATAAGAATAAAAAATAATATACAGGGTGTCCAATTTAAAAAACATATGTTTGCTCAATTACTCAAAAACGGAAAGTTTAATTGAAAAACTGACTACGCCACTGGATTCTACGGAAAAAAATCTATAGGAATGCGTTTTAACCATACCTCCAAGTTTAAGCACAACTGAGATATGGGGGGTGATTAAAAAGTGATACTTTCCATTTCCCCCCTGTATAGCAAAAACTAAGAGGGCTATGCAAAAACTGATTGCGCCATCTTTAGTTTCACAAAAAAGTAGCACACTGTCGCGAAAACCGCATCCCGCTAACGTTAAAAATAACGGAGATATCCCGTAAAAGTGCCCAAAATGGGATACCCTGTACAGTTCACTATGCTAGATTATAGAACTATAGTGCTTTCTATAGAACAAAGAACAATGATACACATAAATTCATATGGTATAAATAAATAAATACATAGATGTATAAAACATAACACAGTAACAATAAAAACAAAATATACAGTCACAAGGTATAAGAAAGATTTTAAAATGATTTTACAGCTTTATCACTCAGGTATTCCCCAACACTATAATAGGCTTTCTTCAATAGAAGTTCTTTTATTTTATTTTTGTAGGAAACTAGTTTCATGTCCTTATAGACAGATGGAAGATGGTTATAAATCAATATACCTTGGTATAAGGCAGATGTTTCAAATTTTTTCGTCCTATGGACCGGAATACTCAGTTGATCTAATTGCCTAGTTGGATAGTTATGGAAACAGGAATTTTTCTTTATTGAGCTCAAATTCGATCGTATGTACATCAACACACCATAAATATAAATACATGGGAAAGTCATGACCTGATTTGCAATGAAACAGGGTTTACACGATTCCATTGGTGGGATCCCGAATATTAGACGTAAAATTCTCTTCTGAGCGACAAACAATCTACTGCTACTTGATGCGTTACCAAAAAGAATTATATTGTATGATAGATGACAATACACAAGCCCATAATACACGCTCATAATAGAATTCAGAGGCATAGAGTTTCTTATGCGGGATATGGCATAAAAGGACTTGTTTATTTTTTTACACAGATTATCAATATGCTCATCCCAGCGGAGGAATTGATCAAGATGTATTCCAAGAAATCGAACAGAACTCTTGGACTGGATTTTCACATTACGGTACCGCAACTCAATATTTCTGACTGAGGTGATATTAGTGGCAAAATAAATACATTCGGTTTTATCCACTTTAACAATAACTCCATTCTGGTCACACCAGCGGACAAACCTATCCAAAAGATCCTGTAAGTACTCGACAACAGCCTCCATGGTGTCAGCGGTCAAAATCAAAGAGACATCGTCAGCAAACATAATAAGTATATTGGCTCTTATATATTCCGGCAGATCATTCACAAATAACAGAAACAATAATGGTCCCAACACAGAGAGAGGTAAAACATTGCGGAACCTGAAAAATGTGTGCACAAATAATTATATTTCAGAAATTGTACTAATGAAAACGGAAGAAATATTACCAAATCTGAAAGAAATACTGCAAATGCTAACAGAAACCGGGTTAAAAATAAATGTAATTAACAATGCGCAGCATATTGCTAACAGAGAGACTAGACAACTAATCATAAACGATTATCATATTTTACCGACCGGAGGTCATGCTGGAATAAACCGACTATTTAACAATATTCGAAGGAAATATTTTTGGCCTGGTATGCGAGAAGATATTATAGAATTCGTAAAGAGATGCGATGATTGTCAAAGACATAAATACAGTAACCTAACAAAACAACCCCTTACTATCACGACAACAGCCACATCAGCAATGGAAAAAATTTATGTAGATTTAGTTGGACCTTTGCCAAGTGACTTTAATAATAATAAGTACATACTGACAATACAATGTGAAATTTCAAAATTTGTAGAATGTTATCCACTGATTAATAAAGAAGCCGAAACGGTTGCGAAAGCTTTTACAGAAAATTTTATATTGCGTTTTGGTATTCCAAAGGAAGTAGTAAGTGATCAAGGAACTGAGTTCATGTCGTTAAGTTTCAAAAACACGTGTAAGCTGTTGAACATAAACCAATTAAATTCGACTGGATATCACCATGAAACTCTAGGAGCACTTGAGAATTCCCACAAAAATCTGGGCGCTTACTTGAGAATTTATGCAGCCAAGAATCCATTAAAATGGAGTTCTTGGGTACCATTTTGGAGTTTTGCATATAATAACACAATTCACACCGAAACAAAATATACGCCATTTGAATTAATGTTCGGGAAAAACAGTACAATTCCATCAAATCTAGTTAGTAACATTGAACCATTGTATAATTTTGATGATTATCCCACTGAGTTGAAATATAGACTACAAACTGCTTGCACTCTTGCACAGATGCAAGAAATAATCTCATAGAATCGAAAACTAGAAGAAAAGATAATTTCGACAAAAACGCGAAACAAGTGGAACTCAATCCGGGAGATAAAGTGCTAGTGAAAAACATTATGGATAGTAAACTAGACTCAATTTTTAAAGGACCATATAGTGTTGTGAAAGACGAACACCCAAATGTAGTGTTAGATATAGGAAATAAGTTAAGTAAGGTCCATAAGAATAGGATTAAGCTTTACAATGAAAAAAAAATTAACAAAAATGAAAAAAAAATTGATTTCAAAATTTTTTTTTTGTTTTGCCCGGGGAGGTGTGGTGTAATCCGTACCCTAGATAACCAATTATAAAAACATTCAATTAAGAAAGGGTATTACAACACCGGGGCACCAAGTAGTTATAGTCATCAATTTATGTAGGTTAGAAATAGGTGAATCTCCGATGTCGAAACTACCTTGTCATCAATAATGACGATAATCCAATATGTTTAATATTAGGAGACAAGGTAGAGGAGATGAGCGGAGACAGTAGTATTGTAGGAGAGTTCGACTGAGAACATTAAAGGAAATAGTAAGAGTCTTGATGTGTTTTCTTTGGAACTAACCAGTTCCCCTCAGTTTACCACAGGATCAACAATGAAGGCGGTGTACATCGTTGGGAACCTTATTTTTTACTTAAGATATTCAAATAGTTATCTCAATTCATGAGTTTATTGGCAGAGAGAATATCGATCGAATAAATCGTATAACAGAAGAGCATTCAATTGAAATCAACTCGTTCTTACCTTATTTCTGATTCTTTTTTATTGAAAGTCATCTTTACCATTCCTTCAGAATTATCCGCATCAATTATTATGTTGTAACCAACAGCCTTGAAACGAAACAGGGGATTCGCACTGGTATATTGGACTTGCTGATTTTGGCCGTAGTAGCCTTTGCCATTTCCCCAGCTGGCTTGTAGCATATTCCATTTTTTCACGATATCGTCTCTTTCATCATTGAATATGTTCACTGCGTAAAAAGAGGCCAAGACTTGCTGAAGATGTGTATCTGCTGATGAGGCTTAAAATTGATATTTTTATGAACTTCTGTTTCACAACCTTCAATTTTGAATTTAAAATTAATTTAATTTATTTAAAGAGAAAACAAATTAAAACTAAACAGCATTTATTTGACGATGGAATTAGGACGATAAAACAGGTCTGGCTTTCACAGTAAAAGCAACACCAGAATCAAGAGAAAAACAAACGCTCGATCTCTCGCATGTTCATATTAATTTCTCTAAGGCATAAACGTTGACAAATACAAATATACATTTTAATCATGTAGAAATAAATGGAAAGAATAAAAGGATCCAATAAAATGTTCCATGTCCACAATTGAGGGCTTAAAAAACATAAATTTTTATAACTGATATAGGCAAGGCGCAATTTGTGAAGGTCGACTTTGTATACAAAAGTTGTTTGGACTGAGTGCTATACAATTAATTTATTCATTAAAGAATATACAAGGTGTTTCGCAATACGGTTCCGCTAATTCGGGATTTTAATCCCCAGATGATGTACTGGGGCGTTCAATATATAATAAGCCTTCGAATAGTCACAAACGAAAAATCGAAGTCATTTTTAACTTTTGGCGTCCTTCAAACACTTACTGTCAAAGTTTGAGTGAAATCTATCCATGAATTCATTTATTTTGAGTGTTAGAGCCAACCACTTCAGTGATTGTATGAAAATGGAAAAAGCTGAATACAGAGCAGTGATTAAGTTCCTTCATTTGACAGTGGACAGCTGAATTTAGACGTGGCCATACGAGCATTTTTGATGAAAACCGACAAGGTCGTTCAAAAGAGGTTTCAACCGAAGAAATGATCGAAAAAGTACACGATATTGTATTGGACGATCCGAAATTAAATGGGTGTAAGATAACTGAGACCGTAGGCATATTAACTGGGTCGGTGGTTCCAATTTTGCATTTCGCTTTAGGTATGAGAAATCTAACCGAAAAATGGTTGCCGCGGTTGCCAACAATCGAACAAAAACTTTGGAACTTTCAAACCGTAATTGAACTGATTTTTCCGTCGGTTAGTAGCTATTGATGAGACATGTATCCACCTCTACACACCAGAATCGAGAGAATCGGCAAAAAAATGGATAGGATTGGCCCCGTATTTTGGACAAGTGATCTTTCAAAGCGCATACGAACTTCATTGCGCGACTCCCTCTTTTATCTGCAAAAATGCACACCGCGCAATGAAGTTCGTATACACATTGAAAGATCGCTTGCCGAGAATTTATGGGGCTTGGGTGGAATCGCACCAAAGCGAGCAAAGAATCAACCATCGACCGGGAAGGTAATGGCGCCTCTTTTTTGGTATTTCAGTGGTATTGTCCATAGACTCTTTGGAAAAAGGAAAAACAATCCATAGTGACAAAAACTGTGCACTATTGGAACGATTGAAATCCGAAATAGCAAAAAAATGGCCACATTCATCGAAGAAAAACTGCTTCTTTTCGCAAGACAATGAACCAGCATATAAAACGATAAAAATGAAAATCCATGAACTCGAATTGCTTCCTTATCCACCGTATTCTCCAGATTTAGCCCCAAGCGATTATTATCTATTTCCAAACTTGAAAACACGTGTTTCAGGATTTTGCCAGAACTACTGGCAACATTGAAATGAAATTTTTTATTTTATACGAATATGTTTGTGTCTGACTCTAATAGAGGGCGCTAGTTACACGGTTAGTACCAACTAGAACTGAACATGACTTCTTCAATATTAGATTTATGGAACAAAATTTTGAGTGAACACATTTTTTATACCCAAAAGGAGCTCTTGAATAAACTCGATAATGTGTTCCGTGCTCGAAATATTTCGATTTGAAAATTATGACGTGATGTTCAATACTAGCGCCCTTTATGAGAGTCAGACATAAAAACGAATGTATCAGCTTCCAAAACATATTCGTATAAAATTTCATTGCAATGTTGCAATGTGTATAATTTTTTCTTCAACACCCTCTTTCTTGTATACGGATAGCGCAATGAAATATTTCAACTGAACGAACCCCAATTATTTTTCGGTTTTCTATCTATCCTAGAGAAAGGGCTACCTCTCTTTGAAAAGCTCTGTCACATTAACATATCCACAATGTTGTCAAGAAGGTCGTAGAAATTACCTTGAGTTTGCTGTTCTTGTGGTTTAGCTCCGAACGGTGCTCCAAGATTCGATCCAAACAGAGATGGCGTAGTACCTGTTGTACCAAATCCAGTACTACCACCGAACCCGGTAAAACCAGTCGCAGCTGAAGCATACTTATGTTAAACGAAATGAAAAATATTTTCAAAACAATTCAACTTACTCGTTGTTGATCCAAATCCACCAAATAGATTGGATGATGGAGTACTAGTACTTCCAAACAATCCAGTTCCGGTCGTACCTGTGCCGAAACTAGTCCCAAATAAAGACGGCGTTGAAGTTGATGTTGTTGTTCCAAAGAGGCTAGGAGTTGTAGAGGTTCCGAAGAGATTTGGAGCTTGAGTTGTAGTTGTACCGAAAAGACCAGCTCCTCCTGAATGTACATTTATTCGTTTACAGTAAATCAAAGAAAATATAATGAACATACACTGCGCACAAAAATTAATTACACATTATGGAAATCTCAAATTTATTCTACAACTGAAGGTGTTCTCAATGATGATTTTTTTTCAGATTATGCATGCATATGTTAAAGGGGCCCACTCACTAGGAAGGAAGAATGCGCAGTTAAGTAGCTACACGTTAGCTGTGAAGTAAACTAGTGCATTCATATTTCACACACACATACACTTTTGCTTGTTGAGTGAGGATGTGCGACAAGCGTGAGATGACGTCGAAAAAAGATCTGATGTTAATGGCAGTGGCGTGTGTTGTTATTAAGGAAAAAATGTCCAATGTATAAATGGCGAAGCCGACACTGTATTGCTAAAAATATGAAACGTGCACAGACTTGTTGCCCATACACGGTCGTTATTGGTCATTCTTCCACGTACGATGAGAAATGCACACGTTAAAAATCAAAACTATCTTGATTCCGACGGAGATAATTGCGCATTCCAAATTTCGAACGGCGGAACGCCATACACACACTGTTTTCACTGTACCACGTACCACGCGCATTGAAACCTTCGCGCTTCCTTCTTAGTGAGTGGGCCCTTTAATTCATTTACAACGTTTTACTTCAATACAGATGTTATTTCCCAGCATTAATAAAAAAGATGATTTTGAATGTATTGGCTCCATTCTGAAATCAGTTATTCTCGATCAATTCTAGTGATCGATAGTTTTTCTTTCGTTTGATTTTCTACACTCGATCGCTATGCAACGCGAAACACGCAATTTGACCCAAGAGGAATGCGCCCAAGCGGTAGTTTTACGAGAAGAAGGGTGGATATACACAAGGATTGCAGAAGGGTTTGGAGTTTCCCATACAAGTGTGTCCAGAATGTTGCAGCGATTCAGGGAGACAAGTATGAATGTCTGAAGACTAGGACAGGGTAGACCACGGGTAACAACAGCCATTCAAGAACGTTACTTGAGAGTTTCATCGTTGAGCCTGTAGTGTATGAGTAATATTTGTAACAACATCTGATGATAAATAAAACCTGATTACTCGGAGTTACGAGAGAGATCTCGCAGCGTGCAGGTGATATCGGGATAAATAAGAAATTGTTTTATTAACTCGTTCCTAGTTCCTCGAAATCGATTAGAAGATACTACAAATTGGCGACGAGGATAAAAAAGAAAACAGTAGCTGACAAGGAATTCAGTATATCAAAAGGTAGGAACTCCTCATATTTTATTAGACTGAATTCGAATATTCATGATCCAATATATGAATTCAATTTCTATAGTGTTTATCAGAGGCTGTCTTTCGTGATTAACTTGATATCAACAAATA
The DNA here is from genome assembly GCA_013421045.1 of Propylea japonica. Taxonomy (NCBI): domain Eukaryota; kingdom Metazoa; phylum Arthropoda; class Insecta; order Coleoptera; family Coccinellidae; genus Propylea; species Propylea japonica. The sequence goes on along the minus strand of CM024242.1, from coordinate 43,624,651 downwards.
TAGAAATTGAATTTTGTTAACATCTTGATATCCAAGGAAAATAAATTCAGTGAATTGTCTGTATTCCGTACATATGTAAGAAATATAAAGATGTAGGTCGAATACAAATGATATATATTCAGTAATATTTTCTGTGAATATGATACACAAGGAAATTATTAAATTAGTATGAACTCACATGAATACGATACAAAGGAACGTTCAAGACCTTATGAATAAGATACTTGGTCTAAAACAAATGAAATAATGCAGTAATATTTTCTGTGAATAGGATACACAGGAAAATTATTAAATTAGTATTAACTTCCATGAATATGGAAAGTTTAAGTTGAAATGAGACTATGAATAAGATACATAGGTAGAATACAAATGAAATAAATTCTGTAATATTTCCTGTGAATAGGACACACAGGAAAATTATTGAATCTGTACTACATTCCATGAATACGATACATAGGAAAAGTACAAGAGGAAATGAGATCTATGAATAAGATACATAGGTCTTAAACGAAATCAACTTACAATGAGTATTATTTTTGTGAATACGATACGCAAGAATCTTCATTGAAAAAAAAAAGTATCATAAATCTCAATTCACTGAATTTATGTATGCCTGGTGATCGTATGAAAATATATATATATATATATATATATATGCAAAATGAGAACTTGTATGTAGTGAGTCATCCGTCTTCTGATCAAAAATCCTTACAGATGTCAAACTTACTACCACTAGAACCTTTCAATGGCGAGGGTGAAGTAGGTTCTGTAGGATTAAAATGGGAAAAATGGAAAAGGGCATTGGAAATATATTTGGAAGCTGCTAATATTAATGAAGCATTGAGGAAGAGGGCTACTACACTTGGGAGGATTAAGCATCCAAGAAATTTACTATAACTTGCCAGGCGCTCATGTAAGCGAAACGAGTGAAAATATAGATGTTTACAAAATCGCAGTAGAGAAACTGGACGAATATTTTGCTCCTAAGCAGAGCAAACTTTATGAACGCCATGTATTCCGATTAATGAAACAAGAATCTGGAGAAAAATTCGAGAAATTCCTCATACGCCTAAGAAACCAAGCTCAAAAATGTAAATTTGTTTGCACAGAAGAAAATATAATTGACCAGATCGTCGAAAAATGCCAATCTATGGACCTGAGGAAAAAAATATTGACTATGGGTGACGCAGTCACGCTTGATCTGATTCTTGCAGAAGCGAACGCATTAGAAGCTGTAACAAGGCAAATGGAGAATTTCGATGAAAAGAAAATTTCTCTAGGTGATGTACACCAAGTGGCATCAGGCAGTCGAACTTCGAGAAAACTTACACCAAAATTACGACAAGGAAAATATTGTTATCGCTGCGGAGCTCATGACCACCTTTCCTTCAAATGTCCAGCAATAAGTTCAATCTGCAGTAAATGCAACCTGAAAGGACATAAAGCTCACTGCTGCAGGACAAAACGAAAAACAGCCAAAGAATACGGAAAAAACAAGACAAAAATTATGAGATTGAATAGATCCGGTCCTGATGAAGATGATAAACGCGTAGACTACGTTTTTCATCTGGATAGTGAAAACGAAATCAAATGCGATATTGGCGGTGCTCCTGTACAAATGGTAATTGACTCCGGATGTAAACATAACCTCCTGAATGACACAACTTGGGATTCCTTGAAAAAATCAAGAATCTTTGTAACCAACCAAAATCCAAAACCAAATAAAGTATTTATGGCTTATGCTAGTAATCAGCCATTGAAGATTTTAGGCAGTTTTGATGCGGAGATCAAAGTTCATAATGTAAGAAAAACAGCTACCTTTTATGTTGTTAAGGATGGTTCAAAAAACTTGCTAGGCAGAGATACATCAAAATCTTTAGGTGTCCTGAAAATTGGTATCGGAGTTTATGCTATATCGTATCGGCTTCTCAGCCTTTTCCAAAAAATTAAAAACGTTTTAGTTACTATACCTATAGATGATTCCATAAAACCAGTTGCACAACCATACCGACGCATCCCAATTCCACTAGAACAAAAAGTCAATGAAAAAATACAAGAACTCGTTGAATCCGACATAATTGAGCAAGTGGACGAACCTTCGAAATGGATCTCACCAATGGTTCCAGTGCTGAAACCAAATGGCGAGATCAGATTATGTATAGATATGAGGAAAGCAAACACAGCAATACTTCGAGAAAATCACCCTCTGCCAACCATAGATCAGATGATACCAAACTTCAGGAAAGCTAAACTCTTCTCAAGGTTAGACATAAAACAAGCATTTCATCAAATAGAAATTTGCGAGAAGTCTCGATACATAACTACATTCATAACCAATAAAAGCCTGTTCAGATATAAAAGACTTATGTTCGGGATATCTAGTGCCCCAGAAATTTTTCAAAAAACATTGGAGCGACTCCTCATTACATGTGATGGTACAGATAACTTTATAGACGACATACTTGTACATGGGACGAACGAAATTGAACATAACCAACGACTTCAGTTCACACTTAGAATTCTGGAGGAAAACAACGTACTTCTAAACACTGAAAAAAGTTTATATAACATATCTGTCATACAATTTCTGGGCCATGAGTTATCTCCACAAGGCATAAAACCCCTGGATAAGTATGTCTCAGTTATCCAATCTTTTCGATCACCAAACACCATTGATGAACTTCAAAGCTTTTTGGGACTCGTGAACTACATCGGAAAATGGATCGCTAACTTAGCCACACTAACTGAACCTCTTAGAGAGCTTTTGAGAATGAAATTAGGAAAACACGCCGAAATATGTAGATATTGGAAAGAAGAACAACAAAACGCCTTCTCCAAGCTTAAGGAATCCTTAAGTAAAATAAAATCACTTGGATACTATGACCCAAAAGATAGAACACAGGTTATTGCAGATGCAAGCCCAGTCGGACTAGGATCGATATTAATTCAATACGACGCAAACGAACCACGAACAGTCGCTTATGGAAATAAAAGTTTGACCGATTGTGAAAAACGATATTGTCAGACTGAAAAAGAAGCCCTAGCACTCGTCTGGGCAGTTGAACATTTTCACATTTACCTATTTGGATTATACCAGTTCGAACTCATTACTGACCATAAGCCTTTGGAAGTAATCTTTGGCACAAAATCAAAACCCTGTGCTAGGATTGAAAGATGGGTACTACGGCTACAGGCATACAACTTCAAAGTGATCTACAGACCAGGCAAAACAAACATAGCCGACCCTCTAGATTGTGCGTCGGCAATAATCAAGAAGCATTTGACAACGAGGAAAACATATATCAAATAGTAGAATATTCTCGACCAGTAGCTGTGACCTTATCAGACATCAAGAAGTATTCTGGATCAGACGAAGAAATAATAAAAGTTTATAGATGGATTTACAACAACGAAATTCACGATTTGATTAAGCCTTACCAAGCATTTCTGCCCGAACTCTGTTTCCATGAAAATATTCTACTAAGAGGGAACAAAATAGTCATACCACCTAGCTTACGTCGCACTGTACTTAGCGCAACACACGAAGGACATCCAGGAATTGTAGGTATGAAAAACCGATTGAGAACAAAAGTTTGGTGGCCTAAAAATAAATAGACTCAGACGCCGAAAAGGTCGTTCGAAGCTGTAGAGGATGCACCTTAGTGTCTGCACCGAATCCGCCGGAACCATTAAAACGGCGACTGCTTCCATCGGAAGCATGGATAGATATAGCAGTAGATTTTCTGGGACCTTTACCTAGTGGCCACTACTTATTCGTGATTATAGACTACTTCAGTAGGTACAAAGAAATTAAAATCATGACAACGATTAATGGAAAAAATACCGTCAATATACTAAAAGAGATGTTCTCTCGGCTCGGATACCCAAAGTCGATAACAAGCGATAATGGTAAGCAGTTCGTATGTGAGGAAATTAAGGAATTCTGCAAAGAAACAGGCATTAAATTATTCAACACTATTCCTTACTGGCCCCAACAAAACGGTGAAGTAGAACGCCAAAACAGGGACATTTTAAAAAGACTCAAAATAAGTCAAGCGATGAAAACAGACTGGAAACAAAATCTTCTAGATTATATGATTATGTACAATTCAACTCCGCATTCTACGACAGGAAGAACACCAGCCGAGCTATTTTTTCGTAGACAGTTTCGAGACAAAATTCCATCGATTACAAATTATGAAAACGATATTGCCACTGAAGAAACGAGAGATAAAGATCTTGCACATAAAACGAACGGGAAAATTTACAGTGACAATAAGCGTAAAGCTCAGGAAAGTCCTCTAGTACTTGGGGATAAAGTTTATCTAAGTAGTTTGGTCAAAGAGAACAAACTCACACCAAATTTCAATGGAACGCCCTATACGGTGGTGAAAAAAAAATGGAAGCGATGTTCAGGTTAGGAATGATGAAACAGGGCAAGAATTTCGGAGAAATGTCGTTCATCTGAAAAAGGTAGAGGGAGATTGGAAGGTTGTATCTAAAGAACAAGATGAAAAGGGGAATTGAATTTATTGCCCCAAATTGATATAATTCCCTCACAATGTGATTCGAATACTTACATTATGAAATGGTTGCTATCAATTCAGTTATCCAAATAATTTACAAGAAATTATAATTATTATGTTCAATTCATTTAATCATGTTTAATTTTCAGAGAAATATTAGGAATGAATGAGATTGATGGAGTCATTTAAGTAACTAATAATTGTAATTACATGCAGTAAATTCTCATTATATTGTATCTAAAATAAAATTATTTATATGTTATTCACTAAGAGAAATTCATTATGTTCGATAATTATAATTGTTGTTGTTATATAAAATTGAAAAAACTGTTGTAAGCAGAAAAGTTATTTGTTCGCAAGGAAGAGATGTAGTGTATGAGTAATATTTGTAACAACATCTGATGATAAATAAAACCTGATTACTCGGAGTTACGAGAGAGATCTCGCAGCGTGCAGGTGATATCGGGATAAATAAGAAATTGTTTTATTAACTCGTTCCTAGTTCCTCGAAATCGATTAGAAGATACTACAGAGCCAACGGTTTGCAACCGCTCGCCTCCTTCAAAATCAGCTTGAGCAAACTCATGGGCTGCAAATTAGCACTCAGACAATCAAAAATCGCCTCAGACAATATGATTTGAGGCCTCGTGTTGCGGCAAGAGGCCCAGCTCTTACCCCAGCCCATCGAAGGGCGCGTTTGGATTTTGTGCGAGGGCATATCCATTGGGAAGAAGCTGATTGGGAAAGAGTTCTCTTCACAGATGGGTCTATATTCTGCTTTTACCATTGTTATCGACGTTCTCCTGTATACAGACGCCCACATGAAAGATATGCTCAGAGCAATTTCCTGAATACTAATGGTTTCGGGGGAGGATCGATTATGGTATGGGGTGGAATATCTTTGACTGCTCGCACAGACCTACTGGTCGTTGATAATGGAGCTATGAATGCTGATAGGTATACAGGGTGTCCCGTAATTAGACCGACAAACTTCAAGTGGACATTATAAATCATATTTTAGACAGATTCGACCCAAATCATATAAAGCAAAATTGCTTCGATGAGGAGCTAGTGCCCTTTAAAGATGACGTCCTGTCCACACTTTTTGCCACATATTCGCAAAACGGAGTAACATATAGTGCTGAAAGTTTACACATTGGCTAATATCGAAAATATGCATCGATTAGATTGAGTGCATTTCTTTCATTTCAAGCACAATCGTATCATTTGGGGGGGGGCAAGGGTATTTTTAGTTGAATCTTTTTTAACTTTTATTATTTCGCAAGATTTACATATTCATAAACTCTGATGTTTTTTTCTTGAAAAAAGATGCTCTTGTATAATAACGCATGATGCAGCATTTCGAAAAAAATTATTTTTATCATTTAACTCTTTCAAGTATGTACAGTGGTTCAAATTTTGAACCAGGCTTTTTTTGTACGGTGCAGAACGGTAGGGTAAGATTTAAACCACCATATATTCAGTCTTCTACCTAAAAGATACACGGGTTTAAATCGTACACCACTATTGCGGACCGTTTATTGGGTTATACAGAGTATTATGACTCATTTCGTTTTGACTGGAAACGGTTGTTCATTCGAGAAATGCTTATGATTTGTATAATTCCGCCGCGGCCGGCTTACGCGATATTCTTTTAGTGTGAAAATGTTCTTCTTTTGAAAGATACTTTAGAAAACTAGTGGAATATAGTCTACAGGACTTATTGAAGGTATGTGTATATTTTTTTTTGGTTCTGTACTTTGATTTGGTGCGTTTTGAATCACAATTTTAGGTGTTCAAAAATGGTACCACCGTACTGCAGTGCATTATGAATGGAAGGAGTGAACCTTCCCCATTCAATTTGGTCGGAAAGTCAGTAGATGAGTTTTACGATGAAATTGAGCAAATTGAGAATGGTGACTGTGTTTCGATAACTTCCAATAATGTTTCGGACAACGAAAGCTACTTGGAAGACGATACGGTCAAATTACTGTAAGAGGAGTATGGCAATGCAGAACTGAGCTTTCATTCAGATGAGGATGAATGGAACACAAGTGACAATTTGCCATTACAGACATTGGTCTAAATGCATAGGTCTCTAAATATAATAGAACAGAAAGTACACATTAACCAATGAGGACAAGCCGCAGAAGATGTGCGCATTGCAGCACAAAGAAGTCAGATGTGAGGACAAACTGGCAATGCAGTGTATGGCAAGTTCCCCTATGTCTAGGGAAAAATAAGAGCTGCTTTCAAACTTTCCATAGAAAATGATTTTATATAAATGTTATTTGAAAATAAAGAAATGCAGAATTCAGTTTTATATTTTTTTTCGAATGAAATCACTCACATAAGTATGCTGGTTCGAGAACTGCACCACCCTCTATTTTTTTGTCAATTGACTTCAGACTTTTTTTCAAGCTTGATTTACTTTCATTATGATGTAACGAATCAATATGTCCCATCAATCTTCGTTTTTTCGAATAAAAATTTTCTTGTACTGTTAGGGTTCTATTTTCACTGGAATTCCTGTACCGCAAAGAGACTAAAGACTTAGTGAGAAGAAAGAAAATTTCAAATATATTTTTTTCAGAAATGGTGCATCTGGACGTTATTATACAAAAGCATCTTTTTTCAAGAGGAAACATCAGAGTTCATACATATGATGTAAATCTCGCGAAATAATGATAGTTAAAAAGTTTCAACTAAAAATACCCTTCGCAATCCCCCCCCCCCAAATTATACGATTGTGCTTGACATGAAAGAAATGCACTAAATCTAATCGATGCGTATTTTTGATATTAGCCAATGTGTAAACTTTCAGCACTTTATGTGACTCCGTTTTGCGAATATTTGGCAAAAAGTTTTGACAGGACGTCATTTTCACAGGGCACTAGCTCCTTAACGAAGCAATTTTGTATTATATGATTTGTGTTGAATCTGTCTAAAATACGATCTGTAATGTCCACTAGAAGTTTGTCGGTCTAATTACGGGACGCCCTGTATAAAGAACATTCTCGAAGAGCATTGTAGTGCCATTTGCCCCATATATTGGTAAAAATTTCATTTTTATGGACGATAATGCCAGACCCCATCGTGCGCGCATCGTTCAGGAGTACCTTGAAGAGGTTGAAGTCTCACGAATGGAATGGCCAGCAAGAAGTCCATATCTCAATCCGATTGAGCAAGCTTGAGACAACCTCAATAGAAGGCTGAGAAGTTCAGAAAATCATACACCTACTCTTAATGACTTAGGAATCCAAATCAGAGAAATCTGGGAAGGATTAGATCAGAACATTTTAAGATCACTCATTGTGAGTATGAACCGTCGTTGCCGAGCTGTAATTAACGCAAGGGGTCTAAATACCCAGTATTATATCACTTATCAGCATTCCAGTATTTTGAAAATTGTTTATTTCTCTTCTTTCACATAAGATTCAGTGAAATCCTGAATTTTTCTTTCATTTAATGTGTCTTGTTTCGTTCAAAACCTTCCCGAGAGAACATAAAAAATAAGACATAAAGTCAATGTAGAGTTAACTTTCATTAAAATTGAGATTTTCAGAATGTGCGTTAATTTTTTTGCTCAGTGTATTACATTATACCAGTATTTCCGCCGACCTCAAAATAAAAGGTGATTTTAATGTGCTTGAAATTGAACATGAATGACCCATTTTAATGTTCAATTTATGCTATTTTAAAGTGCAATCCTCAGGCAACCGCACACAAACTATTCAGAAGCACTACGAGAAATGTCAAAACTCTACTGGAACAAAGAAACATAGAATTTTTATTATGTCAAATATCTATCTTGTGCAAAATGAGAATGTATTTCAATAAAAATCTATACACAATTCACATTGTAATATGAAGATTACCAAAATATACTACAACATATTGTTCTTTTTGTTTTGAAGAAAAATTTATGCAAAATTTGAAATTAGTATTAGCATTATAAAACCGTCGTATTCATGATATTTTTCTATTTATTTGGCTCCTAAGGAATCATTATTTCAAGTACAATGATTAAATTTGATATTATATTTCGAAATTTCAATTTGCCCGAATTTTCGTCGTGGGTTATGACAACCCCCAGAACACTCATCATGTGATTTTTTTCTGGAACACTAAAGAAGGGTTAAAAACACCGAGTCATAAAACTATACATAATATGAAGCACTAAGTAAATGTTTCTCACACAATTTTTTTAGATCTCATAACTTTATTATTAGGGGTTGAAAATAACAGCCCCCTTATGATTTTCGTTCAAAAATTGTTTGCGTGGGATAGATTTCCGAAAAATAAAATTCTCTTATGGTTTCCCATTCAATTCTGGAGAAAAAAGTCTCCTGCGAAATTTCGATACCGTTGATACTTTTCTCGTAAAAAATAAAAACTTACAAGCAGTTTTGATCACTGTTCATTCCATTACATCGTATAAGTGTTCCATGAAATGAATATTCTACATCATGAGATCCGTAGATTTCTGTCTATTTTTCATTTCTGATTTTAAGGTATCATAGTTCATATAAGATCTATATTTCTCTCTGGCAAGTTCCTCCTCAACTTTTTGATCATAATCGAAACCGATAAAATTGGGTAATGGTCTGTTTTTTTAGCATTCATCTATGAATTGAAACCGAAAGAGCTCAGTACATTTATGTACCCTTCTATCTCACGTGCGTTATCCTCGAGTAAGTCTATATTTATATCTCCAAGAAAAATATGAAACTTATTTAGCTTTCTTTCCTCCAAATATTGTAATATTCTACGTTGAAATGGTCTTTGTCGGTACTGGATTATCTATAAACTGATGTCACAATTTACTAACTGTGGTTATTATTGATACGCACTTCTATAGCAACAGGAACAATTTCCGAGCAACAGGAACAATTTTATATTCACACCGAATGTCAGAAATCACATAATACTTTACCTGTAGCAGGGGTTGAAAACAAACTCGGTGTGGACGTAGAAGGTGCTCCGAATAGACTGGGTTTGCTGGTGGTTCCACCAAACAAACCACCACCTGCGGTACTTGTAGAAGTACCAAAGCCGAATGTAGGAGCTGAAGTTGCTGTCGCTCCAAAGGTAGATCCAAAGGCTGGAGCGGAAGTAGCTGGAGCTCCGAAAGAAGTTCCAAATGCCGGTGTAGTACTAGCGCCAAAAGAGGAACCAAATCCTGAAGTCTGAGAGGTAGCGCTGAAGTTTGGAGTCTGTGAAGCACCACCGAATGCCGGTGTTTGGGAAGTAGCGCCAAAAGCTGGTGTTTGGACCGCGCCACCAAAGGTCGGAGTTTGTGATGGTGCTCCGAATGCCGTATTTTGTGAAGCTCCGAATGCTGGTTGAGCTGTTGCTCCGAAAGCAGGTGTTTGAGAGGCTGCACCGAACGCTGGTGTTTGCGAAGTGGTGCCGAATGCCGGTGTTTGAGATGCTCCGAAAGTTGGATTTGTACCGAAACTGAAACCTGATGTAGTCGTTGGATTAGATGAGAATGCCGTGCCAAATCCAGTAGCTGAAATAAAAACAAGAATAAATTTTTTTAAATATCTGAGAATCTCAAATCATAAGAACGAATAGTCTTAAAAATTAATTGAAATTTATAAGATCACCTAACGGACTTTGTGTTAATTTTGTTTCAAGAATCAGTGAGTTGGCTCCAACTGCAATGAATGCAACTTGACAATGTTTTCAAGTCTATTCTATTCTCACTTGAACCCTTTCATATTATGATCAAAGACATCAAAATGAACCTACTCAGGATATATGATACCACAATATCAAAGTGAAAATCTATATTAATAAAACAGGATCTATGGTTACTGTTAAAACACAATATCTATTAAACGACTGCACCAAATTCGACAATTCTTTTTTTGTTGTGTTCATTATTGTTAGGGCAAGGTTTTTTCAACAAAATATTCAAAAAAAATTGTTCGGAAGAAAATAAAAGGCTTTCCTTTTATTTTTCTTCTTTGATGTATCTGGGTATCATAGAGTACTTATAGTGTTTTTGACATTTGAACGAAAAGTGAAGTTACATCGAGTGAAACGAAAATTTTAATTAGAAATAACGTATGAACTAGCATATTATACAACAACTTTTACTTAAAGGTATCATACGAGGTAGGTTATATATTAGAATTTGTTTACTATGATAACATGTGATATATGTATTATTATATTAATTCTACTATTGTTATTCAGGAAGAGGATATTTGCGGTTCAGATATATCAATAGAAAATGACCAATTTAAAGTTACATTTTCAACCCAAGAAAAGTAAAATACAAGGTTCAGATGAAGTTCTCAAGGTGAAGCAAGGAACCAACGAAGATAAATCCCATTGAACTCCTCGCATAGGAAATAATAAGAGGTAGGTTCAACTTATTCGAGTTTGTGTAATATAATAGGAGGAACATGAAATATCAACACATATTAGTGTATATCAATGCTGCTATTGTTATTCAAGAAGTGGATATTTACATTTCAGATAGATTAATATAAGATGGTGAAAGCAGTGAATCCATCCGGTGAATAGAAGAACACTGTTGAAAAATCGAAACCTTTGGGGACGTGTGAGTGTTCAGAATATATAAACGATTAATCTAAGTAACAGTAATTCATGATGATAATGCTACATTTCATTGAGGTTTTCTCATATCTGTAACTTTAATATCAATGGGTTTCCCCACAATAGTTCCATATATAGCCTATTCGTTTTGAAAAGTTTCGTGCTCCTGAGTAACTCAAAAGCTCGAAATACGGCTTGCCATTTGCTGCGCACAAGCACTGGTACAGCTCAGGAGCTCGAAACTCTTCAAAATGAATACTATAATAGAGTAAACATAGTACACAAGGTTGCTCTAATCAATTCTACCATACATTTCAACAAGAGAGTGGATGTTTGAAGACTCACCTATTCATTGTTACAATTAATGATATTTTTTGCAGGTTCGAAAAGGTTTATATGAATTGAACAATGACTTTAAATGAATGGATTTGGATTGTTGATAATTTACTGAATGTTTTCAAAATTAAGAAGCTACTTATGAAGAAAAATATATCTGGAATCTAAGGTATATGATATTATGAACTATTGTAGCACACATCTGATTATTTTGTCTGTGCATTATACTCATTCATGGTTTACCGAGAGACTGAGAGATTAAATGGTTTGCTTAGATAACTACATTGATGTTCATAATTTATTTCATCATATTGGCAAGAGAAATGTTAGAATAATGAACAATTATTATTATGCGAAAAATGTAAAATATTGATTTGAATTTTGCCTGCTTTCATTAAAATGTAATCGATAGAAAACTCGAAAATAAAAATAAGTAATTTTTACTCCTTGATCACTAAATAGTAATTAATATATCTTTTTCTGCAGGTCCTGAAGATTTGATACGGAGTGCTCAATAAATTTTCACTGCTTGGTTAAATAAATGAATTTGGACTGTTGATAATTTACGGAATATTCAAAAAATAAAGAAAGCTACTCATGAAGAAATTTAGGTTCACAAAACCAATCCTCTTTACAATATTATTTGGATTTGATTTAACAATTTCATTCATGCTTTGAATTTACCTAAATTTTGAAGGGCAATTATAAGGACTTTTAGGGTCATTCTAATTATATGTCAATTCGACTTTGCCGTTCAAACCATAAACTCAACTTGAAATTTTCGTTTTTTCGAGTTGTTACCGTCGGAAGTCATTTGGCTTATAGGTGTCCAATAGGCCACTCCTGAACTTGATAACTTCCAAGAGCAACAACTGGAAATATCGAGATTAGCTAAAATCGATTCAAGGTTTTGAACAAGAAAGTGGAATCCTCATGATAATAGAAATCTCAGAATTGTTTTCTACATGACTACTATGAGAAGTAACATCTCGAACTTTTGAAATCTACACAGGCCGGGTTTACTTCTTCAAGAAAAAATACTACAAAAATATATTAAATCGGATGGGCTGCTCTCCTAATATTCTAATTATCCTTTCCAAGCAGCTGTTTTCATAGAGCCTTCAGCATTATCATTTTTTTAACGTGTCACATATGAGTTCTGTGTTGTTGATGTTTCATTTGATTTGTGAAAGATTTCATATAAATTTTCATAAACAGGTTGTTCCTATAAACATGTTGAATATTCTGAATTTCAGCCTATAGATATAGATAGATATTTTCAGGGTACTTCTATAAATCTATCACTCATTTCAGATTTCTACTTTATAACAAGATTAAATAATTTTTAAATTGGCAAAACTAGGTTTGCCGGGTCAGCTAGTTAAAAATATTTGAAAATTGAAAATAGTTTATGGTGAGCAAATTTAGATATTTCGAATTGCTCATAATTATAGAGAACCAAAATAAGCTCCAGATGAAAAATATCGCATTTAGTTTTCAGTTGTTCCACCGTGTGATTTCTTATTCTATCATCAAGACTCATCGTCTATTGACATTATTATTTTTCATTCATCATAATAGCTCAATTTTTGTTGAAGATACAGGATTTTCAGTAAAACATATCACAATTCGCTATGGCATAAACAGTTTTCAGTTGTTCCACCGTGTGATTTATTATTCTATCATCAAGACTCATCGTCTTTTGACATTATTATTTTTCATTCATCATAACAGCTCAATTTTTGTTGAAGATACAGGATTTTCAGTAAAACATATCACAATTCGCTATGGCAATAACAGTATTTCACAAATTCAACCTCAAGTCCGAAAGCAATGAAAAGAATCTGAAAACTAAGTGAAAAACATAAAATACTCAAAATTTCCTCCCGAGCACAGATAACAGCTGCAATTCATCTTGGCATGCCATCAATAAGGTTTTGAATTAAAGGGACTATTTCAGATGTTGATTCCAATAATTAAATTGGCCTACTCTAAGCCCAGATTTGAACTCAATTGAGCATGTTGAGATGCTTTTAGTAAAAAAATCAAGTGAAGCTTTTACGAAAAATGATGCCCAATCGACCAGGCTTTCATTCCAAACCCCATTGAAATCATGCCAAGACAAATTGCATCTGTTATCCGTGCACAGGGAGAAAAGCTTCTTATTAAGTGGTTTGTGTTTTTGACTTAGTTTTCAGTTTATTTTCATTACGTTAGAATTTATGGTTGAATTTGTAAAAGTACTGTTATTGCCATAAATTGTGAAATAAAATTTTCCACTGAAAACCTTGTATCTTCAACAAGAATTGAGCTAATAGTAGTGTTCTTTCGTACTGATTGAACTGATGGAACTTATTCCACGATTAGAATAATCACTTGCAATCACTTTAGAGTTGTGGAAGGGGGAACTGATTGAAAACGAAAGAACGATCGCTTCAACTGATCTTTCTGATTGAAGTTATATAAATCACTTCGTTCAGTTCGAAAGAACATCACTATTATGATGAATGAAGAATGAAATTGTCAAGAGAAGATGTGTCTTGATGATAAAATAGAAATCAAACGGTTTAACAACTGGAACAACCATTGGTAAAAAAGTAAAAAAACAGATGTCGTTTTACCCTGTATAAAATGACGTACGCTAAGTTAAATTCAAAATTGGTGATCGAGTTCGGATGAACATAACAACAATCTAAAGAAATTCAATCAAATCGGACCAAAAATCAATTATTTTGCCGGTGAGTGTATGAACCTGAAATTTCATAACTGACCTCTCAATAACTATACAAAGGCTTGTGCAAAATTTCATGTTGATCCTTAAAATAGAAAATTGATAAAAAAAAGTTTCAAAATTTACGATGTTTCGGAAACTATTCGACATAACACCGCTGATGTTTTAACTATTCAGTGGCGGCAAGCGAAAAGTGAACGACTTTACAAAACATGTTTGGCTTTTTCTAGTTGATTAAATCAGGCTTTTGCATAGGATGGTTATATTCTGTAGATTTATTTAGACGTTGGTTGACAATTACGGTGCGATATAATCACTGTAATAATATAAATGAAGCCCAATTCACAAAAGTAAAAAAAAATCGTTCACATTTCGCTTGCCGCCACTGTTCATATAACATCGATATGAGATATGACTTAAACGCCCAGCGTGTTCGCAATAAAATAGGGAAAAAACGGGTGGATACATTCGAAATAATATTCATAACTTCCGTAGCATTTTCAGTTCTACAAGGAATATAATAGAAAATAAATCAAATAAGACAGTTCGATTAGTTCAAACTTTCGAATGATTAAAATTAAAATTATTTCGACAGTGAAAGTTTGGATCTCCATGATCTCCATTATCATGTGATCTTGGAGTAATACAGTAAAGTAAGGAAATGGAAAGATTTATAAAAGAAGGCAGTTGTAATTATACGATTAAAATTTTGCTTTTTCTCATGAACGATGGAAACCATAAAAAATTAAGTCTCTTAGTTGGAAAAATCTTTTTGACAATTTTCTATTATTTTGATACAAATCAAACGATATATATTTTTGAAAACAGTGAAAATTAAACTTGAAAAAATAGCATAGTAATCTACTCATCTGAAAAAACATAACTTTGGGTCGTAACTTCGTAATTCACCCTGATGAAAATACGAGCATGCTATTTGGTTTTACGTAAAAGAGGTGGCTGTTTTATGTTTTGATATCAAGCTCTATCATCAGTAGGTTTGAGCGTAGATATAAATTTTTTTCGATATTACCTAATCCAAAATAATCGTAACTGGTCAGACTGTGATCAAAAACTAAAACTGCCAAGTCATTTGTATCAATATATGTATCATTTTGAAGGTTCCTTTTCAACACTTGATTGAAGTGATTTTCAGTCATGTAAAAGCTATAGAATCATATGAGGTATTCAAAAACTTAATGGATGATAAATAATCATAATAATATATGCTGAATTTTACCCCAGTTCAACATATTTCGCCAAAAAACTAAATTAGGATGACTTAAAATTCTTATTCGTATTAGAACATTCTAAAAATAAAATAAGTTGTATTTTCCTTCCTTTCCCGTCCAGACCTAACGCTATCAAACAATATTGTTATTTACATACAGGAAATTTGATAAACAATATTAAATATTAAAATTTTTACTTCTTTTCCTTAAAAACAATGCCATGTACGTATGTAACCAAAATTCATAGTACATGATTGGCTCATATCAAAAGGAAAATAACGCGTGGAAATTTGAAATAATTTTTTAGGGTTTACGCATCAGTTCTAAAAGTAAAGTGGACAGTGAAAAAGTTTTGAAGTACCAAAGGACAAATTGCTGAGATGAGGATGTTGTGATTGTGATCAGTTGGAATTATTGCTCACGATGCTTGGTTTTTCAAAGGTGAATTAATATTGAATTAATAATGAATTACTTTTTCTGTCTATACTACCCATTAATTACTTTGTTATTTAGGGGTCAGATTTAATAAAATACTTGGTGATTCAGGAATTAGGTTTTTTGATATACTTAGTGATATTGATAAACGTTTTGTCTATGCTTGAAACGCTTCACCAGAATATACTGCTTGTGTGCATCTGTGGAAAACCAAAGGATCAACAAACAAACTTCATTATGATGTGAAGTGGATTTTAAACTGATTTTCAATAGCTTATTGGCTATTGCTTCAATGTTTCAATCATTATCAATAATTTTACAGAATGTGGTTATTTTGTATGAGTATTTCCTGTTCGGATGAGGTCATTTTGAAATTTATGAGTTATTGCGTTTTCGGGTATACATACTGCGTATTTCGAAAACCTCTTATGTTCTTATGATAATTTCGAGATCAAAACTGTCTTAAATAAATATTTTTACGTACAATTAATTGGCTATCATTTTCGATTTATGATGATTTTTTCAATCGGACGCCCTTTAATTGCAGATTTTCCACGGATTGAAGTTATAACCAGAGTGTGCCGAAATATATGCAACAAAATTTAACAGGACATTATTGAAGAATATTTAGGAGACCCTTATTTATTATTTTTTGAAATCGTTTCATGTCAGTATCTCAGAACATGGGGAACATTTGTAAACAGAGAGACAACATCAAATGTGACTTATATACATATATTATACAGGGTGACTGGTGACGTAAGGGACAACGGCTAACTGGAGATAGAGGACCTCAAACTGAATGAGGATTGGGGGTTTAAATGTCCCATAAGTTTCAGAGATACAGGGTGTTTTTTGCAAAAGTGCTAAAACTATAAACTGCCATATCTTCGTCAATATGGCAAATTTTTCGCTGATATTTGGCAAGCTTGTTAATATAGGTACATATTCTCCATCAGATCGACAAGAAAAAATTCCCAAAAATTGCAGGTCCGTATTCAAAATTTTGTATATCAGGACTTGAGATGCATGTTAACTAAATGAATGCAAAATTTAGGTACGATCGGAATCACATCCTCAAAATTTTTCAAAAAATGAAATATGAGAAAAATCAATAATTAAAAAAATATAGACGAAGAATCTCAGCACATTCGGAATTATGTTCTGAAAATTATTCAGAAAATGAAATATGTAAAAAATATAAATTAAAAAATTTAAGAATAATAATATACCAAATATATAGATGCAGAATCTAAGCGAAATCGGAATAATATTCTGGAAATTATTCAAAAAATGAAATATTTAAAAAATAAATGATTGAAAAAATTAAATCTTATGGTTCTGATGATGGGATCCTCTCGAAACCTTGCATGAACGTTCAGTATATCAGTCTTGATTCACAAAAAAAATTTAATTTGAAACGGTTATTCTGTTATGGAAATAGGGAGATTTACCTTTTCGATATTCCAATTGAATATTCTATGGTTCTGTTAACACTATGGCCACGAAACTTTGAAAGAAAATTCGGTATATCAGTTTTCATTCACAAAAGAAATTCTGTTATGGAAATATAAAGATTCGATTTTTCACTATTCCAATTGAATTCTCTATGGTTCTGTTAATACCATGGCCACAAAATTTTGCAAAAACCTTCAGTGTATAAATCTTTATTCATAAAATAAATTTCATTCGAATCGGATATCTTTTTATGGAAATATGATTCGTCTAATCAATATTCTAATTGCATTTTCTATTACCACAAACTGGGGGAATTTCCAAGCCTTCTACCCGTGATGTCCCAAACATGCTCTATTTGCGAAAGATCGAAGGATCTAGGCGGCAATGACAATTCAAAAAAGTTTAAACTAACTCTGGCAACATGAGGTCGAGCATTATCTTGCTGAAATATTGTATTCTCGTGCCGTTTAAGGTAAGGGAGAACATATGGCACCACTTTTTCATTAAGATAACGCAGTGGTGCCATGTTGTGTAGAGAAAAGACTAAAGGTGACACCTAGCATGTGCAATAGCAAATAATCATTCCTTAACGCCTTCTGTCCGATGTACATGACGCTCCATATCAAACTGAGGTTCACGTCTTTCCTCCCGACATCGTCTAACCCGTCTTCGGCCAGCATGTGCACCCCAGTAGAATCGATTATTATCATCAGAAAAGATCATCTGATGCCATTCCACATTCAAATGTTGAAGTTCTCTGCACCACTGTAATAATTTGCCGGCGATGCTCAACCGTCAAAGGTAAGACAAGATGGTGTTGATAATGCTGCAGTCCAAAAAGTGGTTAATCGTTCAGACAGTTACAAGATGGCCTTGTTCTCCTAACCACTCAACAAAGATCGAGTTGTCGTAAATCGGTCTCTAATAGCCATGAGAAATTTTTGAAAAATCAAACTCTCCGATTTCGCTTGCTAGTATCATTGTTTAAGTTCTCCTTGAATAATGCTAGTATTTATTTTTTTCTGTGCATTAAAATTTTGTTCAATTCAAGAAAACATTTTTGTACATCAAATTGATAGACATGGATTTTCAAGGCGGCCATAATCTTGCGGAATTGACCGATGATGATTTTGTGGAAGCAGTGAATTTTGCAATGAATTCGAGAAGAAGGCCAAAGAAATATAGGGAGAGAATAAATCATTTCGAGGTGTTGAATAAAACTAAATTTTATTCATATTGTTATCTGTTTTTTTATTTTCTATTACACTACTATATTTTTTACTAAATTAATAAAAATGTTCTTTTCGTAACAAGTGAAATAAGCACTACGCTTTACGTCCGACATGATTCCCGACTCTTTTAATGAAATTTTAACAATATAGTTTATGAAACTTCGCTCCCTTGTCATAAAAGAATGTTTATTATTCTTATTCTTCTTAATCTTCTTTCCATTTGTCCAAAATTTGTCGCAATTCGTATCTAAAACGCATGTCTCAAAGGAAGCGACGTTGCCATTTTCTGAAGAATTGTAATGGGGGAAAGTTCAGTAGAGCTCGGCTCAAACATAACCTGTAAAACGGTATGACGTATCTGAACCTGGTTCGATCGTGAGCCGAGCTCAGTTGAGTTTCGATTTGAGCTGGCACTGTACAACCGGGCCTTAACGTCGATCTTGAACTTCATTAGTGTCCTTCGACGTCAGGTGACTACTCTTGTTCTATTTATTACATTATCAAACCACGTTTGTCAATATTTCACAATAGCTGGATTTCTGTCCGTATGGTTAGCGATTTGTCAAAATAACAACACCGCCTTCCGAAGACCAATAATTAGACCTCTTTCAAATTCACTTCGCTGGCGATAAATTGCGCGTACACGTGCTCTAGGCATTTTAACAACAACTAAACATCGACTCTGGACCTGCTCGAATAGCTGGTTTGTTGTAAAATTTGCAAAAAACGACTACAATATTGGAGTAACAAAAATGTTTACATGAAAAACTTTCTCGATTTTTTCCAAATTTTAATTATTCACTCCTTACTATACTATTAAATATTAAGAAAATGTCCGAAAAAAACTATAAAATGTTTGAATGAAAAAACTTTCTCGATTTTTTTTTCAAATTTCAATTATTCACTCCTCACTATTCTATCTATGCTTTACAAAAAAAATTTAAATTCAAACAGTTTCTTCAAGCTGTTGCAGTTTCTTTGTCAGTTTATTATATAAGACTCAAACTATCCTGGTATGTATATTTGAATTCAAAACTTTGAGATCTAATTCTAATCCAACTTTTCAATTTACCCCACAGAAAAATGATGAGAAAGCAGCTGGTGGCTTCGGACTACCAAGTTTATCATTTGGCAAAGTTGATAAAGCACTTGGCCAAGGAATAGGACAAGCAGGAAATACACTGAAAAATACTGGCGAGAAGGTAGATGACTTTTTGTTTGGACATTCCAAGAATCAAAATGATAAAAATGCGGTATTACCAGTAAGTATTAAAAAAAGGATTTTATACACGTAAAATGTAATTATGAGATATGCATCTGCAATGTTAGGAAGTTTTTTCTTTTTGGATTTTTAAATATTTTTTCCAATATTTCTTTGTCAGTTAGTATATTACATACCATTGAAACTATCCTGGTATGTATATTTGAATTCAAAACTTTGAGATCTAATTCTAATCCAACTTTTCGATTTACCCCACAGAAAAATGACGGGAAAGCAGCTGGTGGCTTCGGACTACCAAGTTTATCATTTGGCAAAGTTGATAAAGCTCTTGGCCAAGGAATAGGACAAGCAGGAAATACACTGAAAAATACTGGCGAGAAGGTAGACGACTTTTTGTTTGGACATTCCAAGAATCAAAATGATAAAAACGCGGTATTACCAGTAAGTATTAAAAGAAGTATTTTATAGACGTAAAATGTAATTATGATATATCTGCAATGCTACGAAGTTTTTTCCTTTTGGATTTTTGCATTTGTCTTCCAATATTTACTTCAAATAAATATTTTATCAAACGATAAATACACCCTATCTGGAATGTAGAGGTAGAACAATCGGCCTTTGACTTGTTGAATGGAAAGTGCATTCATCTCAATAATAAAAATACATACACTGTGGGCCAAATTCGTTCGGAACCCAATTTGTCTCTGAATAATTGTTTTTTAATCAGGTGGATTTTGCTGAAATTTTGTGTGAATATTAGAAAGGCCTTTTCTCAATTGTGGAAAAATTATCTAATCAATATGTACCGGGTGTCCCACATTCGTTCTTTGTCAGTTAGTATATTACATACGACTCAAACTATCCTGGTATATATATTTGAATTCAAAACTTTGAGATCTAATTCTAATCCAACTTTTCGATCTACCCCACAGAAAAATGATGAGAAAGCAGCTGGTGGCTTCGGACTACCAAGTTTATCATTTGGCAAAGTTGATAAAGCACTTGGCCAAGGAATAGGACAAGCAGGAAATACACTGAAAAATACTGGCGAGAAGGTAGATGACTTTTTGTTTGGGCATTCCAAGAATCAAAATGATAAAAATGCGGTATTACCAGTAAGTATCAAAAGAAGTATTTTATACACTTAAAATGTAATTATGATGTATCTGCAATGCTAGGAAGTTTTATCGTCTCGGATTGTTAAATATTTTTTTCAATATTCACTTCAAATGAATATTTTATCAAACGATAAATACAATTTTCTCTAATAGTTCGAAATCGGTTTGATTTAGAAGGTTGCGGTTTTCACCAAATGAATTCTCTTAAAAATCGAGCCCGAAAATGTGCCACTCATTTTGTTCTAGCTACGTATAAGTCCATATGAACATTGCAGCAAAAGCTTCGTTACGGAGCTACAGGGTGTTAAAATTTCCAAAAAAAATTGTTTTTTCTTAATAACTCCTGCAGTTTTTGAAAGATTCAGTCGAAATTTGGAATGCGAGCTATTTTCAACAGTCTCCATCATTGCACGACCTGAATCTTAACTAGAATCTTCTCTTCCGGAGCCATGTCTCCTTTTTCCCTCTCAAACTTTTTTGTGGTACGCCACTGATCAGCGTAAAATCAATTTTTGATATATTCGTTCAATTTAAAAATTTTTTTGACTCCTGTAATTTTTTTCGTATCTCTTACCTAACCTTACCGTTTTCGAATAAAAAATTATTGAACAATTGTATGTTATTCGCTAAATAAAAAAAATAATGAAAATACTCGATAGGTTGCTTTTATCCTGATAGCTGGTCATCTGAGACTCAACTTAAGCTCATTCAATATCAAAGTAAAAAAGAAGAGAACAATTATTGTAAACTAAACTAAACTGCAAGAATACAGGCTTCTGCCCTTCTTCGCATATTATCATGCACTCTTTGAAATATTCCTGGGGTATTTCTTATCGTGTCACAAGAGGTTATTATTCGATTTATCAATTCTACCGTGTTCACTGGAGTGGTATAAAGTTCAAACTATTCAAGTCAGGGGACCTAGGCGGTCATAGTTGTCGCCCACCCCGACCTATCCATAGATTATTGAATGTATTATTCAAGAATTCCCTGGCTTCTCCACTGAAATGTGCTGGTGCCCATCATGCATGAACCACAGTATGTTTCTCACCAAAAGTGGCACATCCTGTAGCAATAAAGGTAACTCCTCCTCAGGAAATTGCCGATAAGCGGCACCGTTTATTATGTAAGGCAAAAAAATGGTCCAATCAAATCATTTCCAATTATTCCGACCCAAACATTTAGTGAGAATTGTTCTTGATGATGAGATTCTTTTATCACATGGGGGTTTTCCTCAGCCCAGATTATTGTGAAAATTTCTGAAAGCGGTTCTCGAAAAATTAGTTTCGTCTGTGAACATTATTTCACTATCAAAATAAGCATTTTGTCTTATTTTATCTAAGAACCATCAGCAGAAATTCAGTCTTGAAGGAGAATCTCGAGGACGTAGAATTTGGACGCGTTGAATATATTACGGGTACAATAAAAAGTCGTAGAGTATCCTCCAAATTAGAACTCCTTCTTACCACGCCTGCAATAAGAGTGTTTTCTGCACTTAGACTCTTTCATCTTGTAGCAAATTTATTGCGCTTTCCGAATATGTGGTCAAATTTTTAGAGACTACAAGGGAACTGAATAATGATCTTTGTAGAGGAAATTCTTGAAATTTTTCGTGAAATCAAGAAATGTTAAATTGAAGATTAACCGTCAACATTTCGACCATGTGTTATATGACATTTTTTGTTGCAAATAACTTGTATAATCACCCCTCGAAGTTTGTCCACTTTAAAAGTAGACACCCTGTATAAACAATGTTTCCAGGCGATTGACGTCAATAAATTAATTTTAGATTCCTCAGACTTGTGGCTATCCAAAAATTCCCCATGTATATAATGCGATTTTTTGTAGTTCTCGAGTTATGACTTTTTGAATGTTTCTTCAATGTATTTTGCCAGCTTTATTTGAAAACTTCATATCTTCCCATGCAGTAAGTATTTTGCAGTTTTTATTTTTTTTACATGGTCATCCTGAATGTTGCTTCAATAAAAAAAAATGTTCAGTTTTTGAAACCCTTGCAAGCTACCCAAAAAAGACTTTAAACATAGAACTTCATTTTTCAGTAGGATGTACTCAAACATTAATTTTCGATTCAGAAATATGATAAAAAACGTGTTTTTCAGCTTTTTACTAAGTTTAGAAACTTTGCGGAGTCCTAAGCTACGAAAGTCATAGGATAAAAAAAAGGTACTTGATCGGACTTTTTTTGTTGTAATCAGCCTTAGAAGGCGGATAGGCTGAAAATCATTGAAACTCGATAAAATGTGTCTTTCTTTTTTTCATTTTTATGGTAAATTGAACTTAAAAATGGTATTTGAAATTGATTTTTATTGAAATTCCCGTGAAACAAATGTAGCTCGAGTAATTTATACAATAATTTTGATCTCACCACTCATGGAAAATATTAACATTCGTCAGAATTGCTAGTTGTGAAATCAACTGTTTTGGGATGGAAAATAAAAAGCCATAATACTAAAAAATTTTATTCACTTCAATAATTTTTCTAAATCCGTGCCTCCAATTGGAATACATTATCGAAAACGTTCTAAACAGTTACGTGTCAATTGCCTGAAGCTACTCGAATTTTCTTGTTTTATTTTTCATCCCGCTTCTGAAAGTTTTTCACTCAATTCTGTTTCGTTGTTGGTTTCCTACGCGTACACCAGCTCTTTAAAATCCCAATAACAAAATCGATGGGGTTGAGGTCTGACGAACGCGCGGCCATTCGATGAGCCCTGCACGCCCAAATCATCTTCCTGGAAACGATTTTTTTATTGGAAGATTTTACAAAGAGCTGGTGTACGCGAAGCAAACCAACAACGGAACAGAATTGTGTGAAAAACTTTTAGAAGCAGGATGAAAAATGAAACAAGAAAATTCGAGTAGCTTCAGGAAATTGACATGTTACTTTTTAGAACGTTTTTAATAATGTATTCAACACGGGCACGGATTGTGAAAAATTATTGAAGTGAATAGCAATTTTCAGTATTATGTTAACATTTTCCATCAGTGAAGAGACCAAAATTATTGTGTAAATTACACGAGCTACATTTGTTTCACAGGAATTTCTATTAAAATCAATTTAAAATTCCATTTTCGAATTAAATTTACCATAAAAATGACTAAAAGAAGAAAAACAAATTTTATCGAGTTTCGATGACTTACAGCCTATCCGCCTTTCAAGGCTGATTACAACAAAAAAAAAGGCTTACGAAAGCTACGAAAGTCATAGGAAAAAATGTTTAAAAACTTTGTGGATTCGTATTACGTCTTTTGATCGTCATTTATATTACCATTTTGGACTGCAAAATCGATTCTAGCACTTTTCATTCTCGTCATGGCCTGAATACTATAATTTTTTGTCGTTCACACGGAGTCCAAAGTTACGAAAATCGATGTGTTCTAATGAAAACACCAATATCTGGAATTCTTCTGTTGGGATAACGTTTTCGATATTTACTAACAGTCGCTTCTGCGTTTCCATAACAAAAATGAATTAGCCGTGCATTCCTCGTTATTAAATCTAAAAATCATTATTCAGATGAAAAAACAACCGATTATTATAATAATAATCCGAAAATAGCCTTGTCATACATTCATGGTGAATTATCATTCCAATATGCATAGGATTACATTATGCAGAAACATTTTGAGCGTTCGTTCTACTTAAACGAATGCTATATAGTTTTGCCCAAATGTCTGTAATTTTCGAATTTTGAGCCGAAAATGGTCTCAAACGATAGGGTTCGACTCCCTGATGAAGAATCTGTGGTCAAACTCAATTCTGTTTGTGGTGCCGGCCGTCCGGCCGTTAGCACGATTACTTACGAAGAGATGGCCCTAGAGACTTCCCAAATGCCTCGGTTAAGTTCGTTAACCAGCCAAATCGTACAGGGTGTTCCATAAAATATGGTAATTCAAAATTTTTGTACCTCAATATCTCAGACGAAACGAAACCAATCAAAATGAAATGTTGCGGTCAAATGCAAGATGCTCATAATAAGCCTCATGCGAAATTTTGTGGCCATGGTGTGAACAGAACCATATAAAATTCAATTGGAATATTGAAAAGAAGAAACTTCATATTTCCATATAAATATATCCGATTCCAGTGAAATTTATTCTGTGAATGGAGATCGATATACTGCATGTTCATCCAAGATTTCGTGGCCATGTTAACAAAATCATAGAAAATTCATTGGAATATTGAAAAAAAATCTTTAAATTTCCATAACAAGACATCCAACTGGAGCGAAATTTCTTTTGTGAATGAAAACTGATATATTGAATTTTCATGCATGAAAAAACAATACAATTGAAATAACTCCTTACTTCGAGGTTATTCAAGGAAATAGAAAAAAATTAAGAAAAGCCCTGAGCAGGAGCGTTTGAGCGCTCGTTCATTGGTGGGGTAATAAGACTATTACCTCAAAATTTAATATAGGACTTGAGATTGATACCAAATTTATAAATGCAGAATCTCAGCGCAATCGGAATAATATTCTGTAAATTATTCAAAAACTGAAACTTGACAATTTAAAAAATAAAATTCTATGGTTTTGATGATGCGATCCTCTTGAAATCAGTTTCACCTGAATCGGATATTCTGTTATAGAAATATAAAGATGCTTTCTATGGTTCTGTTAACAATATGGCTACAAAAATTTGCATGAAAATTCAGTTTATCAGTTTACATTCACGAAAGAAATTTCACTCGAATCGAATATCCTGTTATGGAAATATGAAGTTTCTTCTTTTCAATATTCCAATTGAATTTTCCATGGTTTTATTCACACTATGGTCACAAAATTTTGCATGCGGCTTGTTATAAGCATCTTGCATTTGGCCGTAACATTTCATTTCGATTGGTTTCGTTTTAGGAGATATTGAGGAACAAAAATTTTGAATGGCCATATTTTATGGAACACTCTGTACGATTTGGCTGGTTAACGACCTCAACAGATCCATTTGGGACCCGAACTCATACTGAAAATTTCATGTCTCTAGGACAAACCCTACGAAAGTTATTGTGCTAACGGACGGCCCCACGGACAGAATTGAATTTGACTAGGAATTCGTCATCAGGGAGTCTAACCTTACCGTTTGAGACCATTTTCGGCTCAAAATTAGAAAATTACAGAAATTTGGGCAAAACGATATAGCACTCGTTTAAGTAGAAAGAGCGCTCAAAAAGAACGAAAAAAAGAAAAAGCCCAGAGGCATCAATATAAAAAGAATAAACTTCAGTATTGACAACTTAAACATTTATGCCCTCGTGATGCCGTCCAACAGTTGGCATTGATAGGAAAACATTTATATCGTTTGGAAGAAAATTCGATTGTTTCAATACACTAAATACATTGTTTCGGATTAAGACAATCATGTAAGATTAGGGACGTACTTTATATTACGAGTATAATGTAAATTTAAGCTTCACTTGAAGCTATGTTTCGCGCAAAACAAAAATAAACTAATCAGATATCCGAAATGCTTTGGGGAGAAGAAACTACGAAAACCGGAGAAAGTAAAACATGTCATGCATAGTTTTTAATTTGAAATATCGACGTTTTTTTATTTTTAGGTATAAACGGTACCACCGTTATGATTATTGTAGATTGCTACAGCAGTAGTTACTGAACAGTCTTATAAAAGCCTATATTACTAAATGTATAATCTTCCATATTCGAATGTTTTAACACGGTTGGTCTGAAATTTGAACTGTGGGTGTGGAGGAAACTGTATAGGCGAGATTCCTTGAATAATCTTTAAAAGATCCAATAAACATAAATCAGCAAAAAATCCGTTTTCGAGAAGCAGTGTGTTGAACACTGCCGTTTCCTTAACATTTACCGGATTCGTGATTTAGGACCAATAATAAGTGAGTGCCATATTTGTTTTCTGAGAAAAATATGCGCTATATGTGCGCTCCGTTTCCTTAACATTTACTGAAGTTTAATATTTCTTTTAAGTTTTTATCATATTATTTGCACTTCACTAGACTTTCAACTGAATTATTTTGACAACTACATATCCCCTGGGCAAATCGGTAGATTTTTTCAAAATCGGACGTAGAAACAAACAAGCTTTGTTGAGTGTTTTCAAAGAGTAACTCTCCGAAAAAAACAGAGGACATTTCTCAAGAGAAATTGCAATAGGGATTGGTATGACATATGGTATTAATTAATTTAATGTCTAAGTCAAATTTCAGTTCAATATTTTGTGATGCAGATTCTATAAGAAAAAAATCCCCCTGTCTCGGAAACGAAATTTTTGCGGCCCCATGTTATGTTCTCTGAGATTATTCTAGGAATCCTACTCTTCGTTTCTAATTCCACTTCGGAGCTTTCTGTATATTAGGCTATGTATATTCCAATTATAAACTGATACGGTTTCAGCTCTAGAATATGTTTATCTATTGGTATCCCAACTCCTCGATTTATTTTACAGAGAAATGATGGAAAAGCATCTGGCAGCTTTGGATTACCAAGTTTATCGTTTGGCAAAGTTGATAAAGCACTTGGTCAAGGAATTGGACAAGCAGCAAACACACTGAAAAACACGGGCAAGAAAGTAGATGACTTTTTGTTCGGACATGCCAAGAATCAAAATAATACAAATGCGATATCAGCTGTGAGTATTCAAAGAAGTATTCTGTTCACGTAAGAACCCATTAATATTATCAAGAAATCGACCCATAATCTTGCTGTTAGTAAAATTCGTTAAGATGTCAAACATTGTAGAAGTTCCTTTCCTTTTTGATCTTTAATTAATATTTTAATATTTTATAATTTTTTTCAGAATACTTTTTGTTACGAAAAAATTACTCAACTGTCGATAATTTCAGAGTTAGCTCTAAAACAGCGAATTTTGATATTGAAATTGCGAGATTTTCAAATGGAAATCGCATATTTCTCAACTGCATTCGATTCTTCACCTGAATAGTGCTAGTGTCGAAAGCGCAATGACCATGAATTTTTATTGGGATAAATAATAAATGACAGATTTAATGAATTATTCGGATGAAGTTGAAAATAACACTCGCAACAATGCGTTACGCAGTTCGGTTAGTAAATATGCCTCAGGAATAATAGCAATCATTATTGACTGGTTGTACAATCTACTATAATACTTCATGATCTGGATTCCACAAAAATCTCATGCAAAATCTAGTTTATTTTTGACCTAATGATTGATTTGTTTGATCGATTTATTTTTGTGAAAACTATCAATATTCCTCAACATTACCATATCAACAAAGGACTCAGACAATAATAATACAAAATAACATATATTAATTATTTTCAGGGAGCACCTGGATTTGGAAGTATCTCCCTAAACACTGGAAACCTAATAAGCGGTAGCTCATACCTAACTGGAACAGTTAATGAAATTGATCGAGGTTTGAATAAAACAGGAAATCATTTAAAGAAAACCGGTGAAAAGACTTTAGACTACTTGTTTGGAAACAATAAGAATAAACAAAAAGCGGCTACGGGAAAGTTAAACCTGCCTGCCCCGAAACTTCCAGGTTCATTTTTTGCAGGTGCCAATATTTCAGATATTGAGAAAAAAATTGACAAAGATATTGGAAGTGTTGACGATGGTGTTCAGAAAACCGGAAAAAAGGTGGTCGACTATATTTTTGGCAAAGGAAATAAAACTCAAGCTGTATCAACAGAACTATCGTTAGGGGGAAATGATCTGAATTTAAGGCTTGGTGGTGATTCAGGTCACCTAGGAAAAAATACAAAACCAACGTTTACCAATTTATCTTTGGAAGGTAGTAATAATATGCTCGGCGAAACTGATGTCGAAAACAAGGTGAACAATAGTTCGAAAAGCGTCAGTAATGGGTTGGAAAAAACTGGGGAGAAGGTCGTAGATATTCTTTTTGGTGGCAAAAACCCGAAATTACCATCCGTTTCACCTTCAGGGGGCATCGCAAGCACAACTGGTGCTATGAATGCAACAAAAAATTTGCATACCGGTTCGGGGAAAATACAAGGTGGTTTGCAAAACACAGGTGGAAAAGTTGTAGATTATCTTTTTGGTGGGAAATCAAACAGAACAGTTCAATCTGGTATTGATTTAGAGGGAAAATTCGTAGAAGGTGGTTTGAAACAAATAAATGATAAGCTTCCTGACCAAAGCGGAAACCTAGAGTTCTTGCAGAATCCAAATAATACCGGAGCAAATGGATCAATAACTATACCCAACAAGATGAAAGAAGATATACCAAAACTAGATATAAGTGAAGCTAAAACTGGAGGAAGAGTTATCGATTCGCTTTTTGGGGGAAGCAATGCAAATCCTACAAATGCACCTCACGAGGAAGATAAAACATACAAGAGTTATACAAGTACTTCCTTATCCAGTTTCCCTCTCGATGCAACCACTCCATCGATTGCTTCGAATTCTGAAGGCATATCCAACATAAAATTGTCCAGTGGCACAGACACTGAGTACACAACAGTTAACGACTTGCCTGTTTATTCCGAAATAACTAATATAAATAGTTTCCAAGAATCTACCACCGAAGCGATTGGTATTTCTGAAATGCCAAACAATCAGAGCACACAATCCGAAGAAACTTTAAGAAAAATAGAAAACATTCTACAAGGGAGCGGACAACTCACAACTGAAGCCTCCTTAAAAACTGACCTGAACTTTGACAAAAAAGTAAGTGTTCCTCTTCTTCGCTCTATCGGAATCGTATTTTCTTTCAGACTCTTATACAGGATGAGTTCTCTAGTTGTACGCTAATTCGTTAACTTCCAATCAACTTGTTATACAGGGTGGCCGGACGATTGACGTCCAAAGGAAAAAAACAGGTCCCTCGTCTCATGGGGTATTCGAATCCCCCCCATGTATGTTAAGCGATTTTTCACGGTTTGCGAGTTATGAATTTTTTTATGAACTTTTGAGAATTTTCAACTTGACCATATTAAAAAAGATATTAAAAAAAAGTACAAGAGTTTTCTGATATATTTTTTTTGTAAATAAATCGCCATGAAATTTACTTTTATACATAAAATAATCAGCATCGTAAATTTGAAAAAAATTATAGAAATGTTGGTCTCAAGTGAAAAAGTTACGTATTTCGGATAATGATCTAAATTTTCAAATTTAAATTAAAAATGTAAACAGGCTACTTCATGGTTTCTCAGTAGGCTTAAAAACTGTGCTCAACACTCAGCTTTCAGAATCATTAATAAAAAATGGTACTCAACAGTCTACTTCTGCTAGAATTAGCCTTCAAAGTCAGCGAGGTGGAAAAAATCAAAGAACTAGACATTTACTCAAGAATTATTTTTTGCCATTTTAAGATTTTCCTGATCAAGTTATGATATAAAATGCTGAAAATTAATGAAAATTAGCATTAGAAGAAATGTTTTAGATAAGAAAAAGAAAAAGGTATGGCAATAAATCACACATCATGTAGATAAAAAAAAATTATGTATAAAATTTACAATACGTTTTCAAAAAGGCCACCTCCATTCTACACCTTCGCAAAATTCATTTATTTTTTTATTGTAATTTTTATAAATAAATTTTTTTTATCTACATGATGTGTGATTTATTGCCATACCTTTTTTTTTCTTATCCAAAACTTTTCTCCTAAAGCAAATTTTCAGCATTTTCTATCATAACTTGATCAGAAAAATATTAATATGGCAAAAAATAATTTTTGAGTAAACGTCTAGTTCTTTGATTTTTTCCACCTCGCTGACTTTGAAGGCTAATTCTAGCAGAAGTAGACTGTTGAGTACCATTTTTTATTAATGATTCTGAAAGCTGAGTGTTGAGCGCAGTTTTTGAGCCTACTGAGAAACCATGAAGTAGGCTGTTTACATTTTTAATTTAAATTTGAAAATTTAGATCATGATCCAAAATATGTAACTTTTTCACTTGAGACCAACATTTCTATAATTTTCATCAAATTTACGATGCTGATTCTTTTATGTATAAAAGTACATTTCATGGCGATTTATTTACAAAAAAAAATATATCAGAAAACTCTGGTACTTTTTTTTAATATCTTTTTTAATATGGTCAAGTTGAAAATTCTCAAAATTTCATAAAAAAATTCATAACTCGGAAACCGTGAAAAATCGCATAACATACATGAGGGTGATTCGAATACCCCATGAGACGAGGGACCTGTTTTTTCTTTTGGACGTCCATAGTCCGGCCACCCTGTATAAAATATGCATTGTGCTCAGCTACCTGCTTCCAAAATGTTGAATTGGTGGAGTAACGTCAAATGAACTAATATAGATAATATACCGGGTGGTCCATCACTGACGCGATGCTTATTTTTAGGGAGTAACTGATAATATTTTGAAAATCTTTTTTGTGGTGAGTGTAGGGTAATCGAAAGCACAATTTAATTTTTTTTCCATACAAGTATACAGGAAGTTCCAATACAAAGATATAGACCAGAGTTGCAGTTTTTTAAGTGAAGGCAACTCTCAAATCACTCTGTACCTACATTTAATGCACCATTCATGAGAAAAACGGGAAAAATTCAGAATATGAAGTCATTTTAAATAGAAATTTATGAAGAAACCAGTTACGCAAGCGTTACAGACAATGTTTTTTTGGTAAGACCTATTAGCTAAAAAGAAAAAATTTAACTCTGGAATAAAGTGATCATAGTTAATTCTCAAACATCTACTACGAATAATGGTCAAAAAATTTCTTATTTCAAATGACACTCACGGTATTTCCTCATCTATAACTTATTCCTATCGTTTCTCAGCAACTCTCGATTTTCAATTCACTACAGATTGAACAGGTATTCTGATTAAATAAATCTCTGAGATTTATTCTGCAACTGTCGAATCACTCAACAAAGACATTTTTTCTGTGATTACCAATACTCAATATTGTTGGTATACTAGTTTTGAATGAAAAATAGAAATTGCTAGGAACTGTCTGGTTCAGATATGGGAAAATCCTATGAAAAAAGTTTCGAAATTAATTTTTGCGTTCAACGCGATGAAAAAATAGCGGGCGTGCCATTTGAAATAGAAAAGTTTTTGATCATTATTCGTAGTAGATGTTTGAGAATTAATCATAATCACTCTGTACATTCCAGAATTCAATTTTTTTTCTCTTTATGGGACTAGCTAATATGGCTACTCAAAAAAACATTGCCTCTATCGATTGCGCAACAGGTTCATTCATAAATAACTATTTAAAATGACTGCATATTCTAAATATTTGGCGATTTTCTAGTGAGTGGTGTATCAAATATGCAAAGTGATCTGAAGAAACTCATCATAATTTGAGCCTGCCTTTTTTGAGGTCACATACAGGGTGTCCCAAAACTCGACGTCAACCTGGAACCGGGTAAAAGGGCAAGTTATGCTGGTTGTCAGAAAAATATAAAAAAAATCTAACTTGCACGATTTTAAAAATATTCTAATGGGCGTGAGGTTTTCCAAAGAGTCGTAAATTGAAGCTTGAGATGAAGTAGTCATTCTAAGAAGTGTAAGCGAGTAAGGTATTGACGCTTAAGTGATCGAGACGATTCGAAGTTAACATGTGGACATGAATTTTTAATGGTCAAATAATTGGTCTTTTTGACTGCATATTCTAAATATTTCGCGATTTTCTAGTGAGTGGTGTATCAAATATGCAAAGTGATCTGAAGAAACTCATCATAATTTGAGCCTGCCTTTTTTGAGGTCACATACAGGGTGTCCCAAAACTCGACGTCAACCTGGAACCGGGTAAAAGGGCAAGTTATGCTGGTTGTCAGAAAAATATAAAAAAAATCTAACTTGCACGATTTTAAAAATATTCTAATGGGCGTGAGGTTTTCCAAAGAGTCGTAAATTGAAGCTTGAGATGAAGTAGTCATTCTAAGAAGTGTAAGCGAGTAAGGTATTGACGCTTAAGTGATCGAGACGATTCGAAGTTAACATGTGGACATGAATTTTTAATGGTCAAATAATTGGTCTTTTTGAGCTGTCTGATGCGTTGAATGGCGAGGTCTTCTTGGGCTTTCTATAGAACCATCTACCAATTTACTAGAAAACATCTACATCTACAGAGAAATATGGCTAAAGCTTACAGCATGATGGGTGCCCAGCGCGCGTTCGAGAATATCTCGATTATCGATAATATCTGTTCTGTTGAAAGCCCAAGTAGACCTCGCCATTAAACGCATCAGACAGCTCAAGAAGACCAATTATTTGGCCATTAAAAATTCCTGTCCACATGTTAACTTCGAATAGTCTCAGTCACTTAGGCGTCAATACCTTTCTCGCTTACACTTCTTAGAATGACTTCTTCATCTCAAGATTCAATTTACGACTTTTTGGAAAACCTCACGCCCATTAGAATATTTTTAATCAAGTGAGAAAATTTTGCTCGAAACTGGGTTTTTCACTGAAAAAAATTTTTGTCCACTATAGCAGTTACAATTTACCAAGTTTTATACCATTTTGGAATCCTCACTAAATGCGCCAACTTTTGACATAACATGCCAAACTTGCGTAGTACATTTTTTCCCAATACAGTCAGCTAAAACTAGTCAATTTTTTATTTTGAAATTTCTTCTGCGAAATAAGTCCTATTTTCATGAAACCTAGAGCAGCTGGTATAAAAATTTTGATTACAGCTTAGACAAGCATTCATTATTCAGGGTTACACAGCAAAAAAAAAAGTTGGAAAAAGTTAATATTTGTGGCAACAGGAGTGAAAAGACTGTCACAGGGTGTGAAATTTCGCGTGTTTTTGTAAATGCCTATAATTTAAAAATCATGAAAGAATGATTTTTTTATATTTTTCTGACAACCAGCATAACTTGCCCTTTTACCCGGTTCCGGGTTGACGTCGAGTTTTGGGACATCCTGTATAAGGTGTTACATTTGAAAAAGTGTAACTTTGGGATCTATCTCTTAGTTTTGGAATACCATGTATATATGAAAATAATTTTGAATTTCGCTTTTGATTACCTTACTTTCATACAAGGTGTCCGGCGAATAACTGTACATACTCTTACCAGGAGTTTCACTAGCTGACTACTGATTGGCAATAAAAAATTAATTTCTGGGTTTCCCTAGAAAACCACAGGGTGTTTTTCCAACTTCATGGAAATACTAAGACCATCATAAAATCCAAACTTATGGACGGATATTATTGAAACTTGGGGGGTTATTGGCATTATTTCATTATTTCAGGGCCGGACTCATTAATCTTCATTTAAAGTGTTCAGGGTAAAAAAAAAAATTTTGTATTTCGAATTACGAATAATTGATTCACTTTTTAGAAAGAAGCTAAATTATGCTTCAATTTGTGGTATCGCTTAAAGTTGTCAATAATTATTTTTTTATGAATTTTTGAATTTGGAAAAAGTTCAAAAAATTCAATTTATACCTGAACAGGACTTAGTCACCTTGTGGAGGTCGAAAATAAATAATGAATTTTCTTTAAAAAGTCACTGAGGGTGAGAAAGACTATAATAATTTGTTTACATACTGAGTGGCCACCCTAGACGCGGATCTCATTGCGATGAAGTGAATGAAGGTATATTGCGAAAAAAAAATTATTATCGACATGTATAAGGTATAAATAAACATATTTCAAAATTATTCGTATATACCGGGTGTTCATTGGAAAAAGTGTCACTTTGATCTATATCTTTGTTGTCGAACACCAGGTATACATACGAATAATTTTGAAATATGCTTATGTATACCCTATACATGTCGCCAATATTTTTTTTCGCAATATACCGTTATTCACTTCATCGCAATGACATCCGCGTCTAG
The DNA here is from genome assembly GCA_013421045.1 of Propylea japonica. NCBI lineage: Eukaryota > Metazoa > Arthropoda > Insecta > Coleoptera > Coccinellidae > Propylea > Propylea japonica. The sequence goes on along the minus strand of CM024242.1, from coordinate 43,590,010 downwards.
GGTGGCCACCCAGTATATCAACAAATTATTATAGTCTTTCTCACTTTCAGTGACTTTTTAAAGAAAATTTATTATTTATTTCCGACCTCCACAGGGTGACTGAGTCCTGTTCAGGTAAATAAATTCAATTTTTCGAACTTTTTCCAAATTCAAAAATTCATAAAAAAATTATTTTTGATGTGACAACTTGAAGCGATACCACAAATTGAAGCATAATTTAGCTACTTTCTAAAAAGTGAATCAATTATTCGTAATTCGAAATACAAAGTGTTTCTTTTACCCTGAACACTTTAAATGAAGGTTAATGAGTCCGGCCCTGGAATAATGAAATAATTGATGTATTTCTGATTCAACCTTAGCATGTGCCAATAACCCCCCAAGTTTCAATAATATAAGTCAATAAGTTTGGATTTTATGATGGTCTAAGTATTTCCATGAAGTTGGAAAAACACCCTGTAGTTTTCTAGGGAAACCCAGAAATTAATTTTTTATAGTCAATCAGTAGTCAGCTAGTGCAACTCTATCTCTGGTAAGAGTATGTAGTTATTCCCCGGACACCCTGTATAATGAATTGTTTTCAAATTCGAATAGATATTCTCATATCACTTTACAGCATGACATTCCACACAAAGAAAATTTTTAGAATAACATTGTTTTATCGAAATAATATATGTATTGAATTTAATTTTTATTGCGAGCTTTATGATAATTTCAATGAGGTTATTTATGCCTTTAAAACGAGATCAATATGTCTGCCAACAAATATAATTAGTTCATAATAATTATGAAGTATGATGCAATTACAACTATGATAGCATTATGAATGCAAATTTTCGTTTCAAAATGATCGAATTTTCAGAAATTATTAAACTGACATTCAAAAATTAGCAGAAGCACTCATAGATCTTATTTATTTTTATGTCATAACCTATTATACAATTTTACGTAGCAGATAGATCATCCAGTTAATGAAATTGTAAAAACGAACTTCTTAGAATAAATGCTCACATTTTTTAATTTACATAAGGTGGTAGAAAAAATATTGTTCCTATCTCGAGTATAAAGATCTTCACCGCACTCGATTGCTTGCCCGACTCAGCTTCGCGTCGTTTGGGCAACGGCAATTACGTTGGAGAAAGTACAACTTTTCGCTCTAGATAGGAAAATAAGTATTATTAAACGCGATCGAGACTTTGAAAATCCCGATTTTTTTCTAATGACTATTTCAATTGTTTGAAATTTAGGTAGTGAGTTCTCATGGCGACAATTGTTTCAAGTCGATGAAATATTGACCACGGTATGTTACCAGTATGGTTTTGCAACGATCAAATTTCGAAAAATCTCAAATTGAAGATAGCTCAAAATATAACTACTTTTCCTACAAAGTATATTCCACACTCCGAAATAATATTCATTCTCGCACACATTTGATAAATATTTGTTTTCGAACTATTTTTTCGTGAAATGGCTATGTCGAATACCTCTCGAGATATTATACAACTTTAACAATTGAAATTTTTTCCTTGTACCATAAAAGTTTGAAGATTTCGGCAATTTTACTTATGTGTAAAATCATGAGCTGAGTGGCATTAATTAATGAGGAGCCTAGTAACAATGGTGGACATCTCCATTTTTGTCGCGAATTGAGTTGGTGTGTGCATATTCTTCGCTGGTTCAAAGCGTAGCGATTGGCCTTTCATAACAGAACTGGTCGCAGACAATGTAAAATGTATGTAAAGATACGATGTTCCTACGAAATCGGACATATCTATCAATATTCATTTACAAATACGGACATCTCCACTTTGACCAATCAGAAGAGAGGAATCTTAGTTTGTTGTCGTCATAATATTGTAGCCTAAGACATTAGTGTTATGTATCTTGTGAGCTCTGCTTGTGTGCGTCTATTCAAAAGAAAAAATATATCGAGAAATTGTAGAGAAAAACGAACGATCAAGAAGGAAAATTAATCCCAATGATTAATCCAACTCCGACAAAAATCGGTTGATAACCTCTAACTGGTACAGAAGAGTCCTTCAAGAACAAGATAACAATTTTCCAGAGCCAAAGAAGTAATTGAATAACTTTGCGAGTGCCTTGCGGAGGACTATGTGCCAGAAGAGTAAAGGGTATAGCCGGGTTTCAATGGAAATCTGCCCCCGCGGCCTTTTCGATTTATATTGAGGGGATCGATTAGGCATCGAATGAAAATAATTCAGCCAACTTTTTAGCTTTTTATCTCTAGCCATTTTTGAGATTTTTGTAAAAAACACTTTTTTCGATTTTATTTCTTTTCTCTTGTGAAATGGTGATTTTTTCTCTTGATTCTTTGCTATTAAAGGAATGGACGTATAATTTTTCCATGAATTTCAGCTGAAAAATCGATTTTTAGAAAAACAAATAAAATTATAGTAATTTGTTTTTCGGTGTTCTTCAAAAGTGTCCACCGCCATTTTTGATATAAATTGTTTTTTTTTGTCCTTTATACCTTGGATTTTTTTATTTTTTAAAATTGGTGGAACATTTTGAAAAAAATTTATATATATATATATATTGAGCAAGAAAAAATACAACAAATATTTTATCTTATACAGCTAGTTGCCGTCTGCTCAATCCCTTCCTCCAAGCGTTCCTGTCCTGTGTGATTCCCTCATCTAGACCTCGTTCCTCTATAGCTTTCCTGACGCCCTCATTCCATGATCTTCTCGGCCTTCCTCGTTTTCTCTTTCCTGGTGGTTTCCAGTTAAAAAGTGTCTTAGGCCACCTCTCTTCAGGCATTCTCATAAGATGTCCAAACCAGCGTAGACTTCGTTCTTCGATCCTTTCTACAATTGTTTTTTCGGCATTCATTTGTCTTCGGATGACATCATTGGGAATATGCTGTAGCCTAGATATTCTGGCTCCACGTCTTACATAATCCATTTCTACCCCCAGCACCCTACGCCTCATTTCAGCATTGAGTGTCCACACTTCACTTCCATAACAGAGAACAGATTCCACCATTGTTTCGCCAATTCTCTTTTTGACGCGTTTAGAGATGTTCTTATCCCACCATAACGAATTGAGGCATCCAATAATTCTCTTGCTTTTCTGGATTCTGTTCTTTATTACCTTCTCTCCTATTCCACTCTGATCCACAATAACTCCGAGATATTTGAACTCTTTTACTTGATTGATTGTTATTTCTTCAGTGAGAAGCACTTCAAACTGTGCGTCAGTATTAACCGCTAGGTATTCAGTTTTCTGTAAACTTACTTGTAGCCCCCATTTTGATATTCTTTATACAGTCTTCTCAATATAAATTCTAGGTCGTACGAGTCTTGTGCCAATACTACTGGGTCATCTGCGAAGTTAAGTGTGATGAGATAAGTTTCATTTACTGGTATGCCCATCCCGATACAGCTCCTTTTCCACTCCCGCAAAACTACTTCCAGATACAAATTGAATAAAATGGGCGACAAACTGCATCCCTGGCGAAGCCCTTTTGTTACCTTTATCGGTCTAGACATCTGTTCTCCATTCCTGACATAGGCCACATTTCCACTATATAGTCGAAAATATTCGAGGGAAAGCCCGCCGTTTCTTATGGTAAGTTTGACACTACCGCACAGTTTTTCGGCAAGTGACATAGAAAATGATAGCGGGATTCACCAGTATCCATCGTATCTTATTCGCGCGAAACAATTCGCGTAATTGACGGTAGTGTCAAACTTACCATAAGAAACGGCGGGCTTTTCCTCGTATTTTTCGATGTCACTTTCAGGTGAAATATTTTTCGGACTTTGGGGGCCCATATCTTCCAAACTAAGACAGATCGCCAATTGTTTTTTTCACTGATATTGTTCCAATCTGCGGAATCCCAAAATTCAAACAGTTTCCACCAATTTAAAGAATGTGAAAAAATTCCAGGGTGTAAGAGACCAAAAAAGACATTTTATGTCAAAAAATGGGGTGGACACTTTTGAAGAACACCGAAAAACAAATGACCATAATTTTATTTTTTTTTCTAAAAATCGATTTTTCAGCTGAAATTCATAAAAAAAATTATACGTCTATTTCTTCAATAGCAAAGAACCAGGAGAAAAAATCACCATTCGAAAATTTTGGATTTCACAAAAGAAAAAAAATAAAATCGAAAAAAGTGTTTTTTACAGAAATCTCAAAAATGGCTAGAGATAAAAAGCTGAACAGTTGGCTGAATTATTTTCATTCAATGTCTAATCCATTCCCTATATGAATGGAAAAGGCCGCGGGGGCAGATTTACCATTGAAACCCGGCTATACCTTTTACTGTGCTACTCGATTCCAGACGATATTTGAAAAATTTGTATTTAATATTTCTTCTTTCATTATTTTTATTATGGAAACGAATTTTTGAATGAACAAAAAATTTGTATTTTCTGATGTAGCTGGTTGGATATAATGAAGATAATCAGTAACAGTATCGAATATTTTAAATTATTTTAGTTACGAAACCCGACATATCCTCAATTATCTAACACAGGCGGACTCCTGAAGTTACTTTATTTTTCGTTTACACGTCCCATTATCTCATCATAGTTAAGATGTTTAAAAAATATGAGTACATACCATTGACTAGATTATTCTGAGTAGAAAATCGAGCCTGGTGAATATTTGCATGCAACGGAGACGTCCGTCTTTGTAACTCTAATCAATTATTTAATAATTGATAAGCAACTAACTCTCATTCGTCGGCATAATTTCATCTTCTTTGGTATAAAATATGAAAGAATATTGACTAAAGTAACAAATACTCACGAAACATAACGTAGGAAACACAACACAAGCAATATTTTTGCTCGCGCTATAGATTATTGGGTAGAATTAATTTTGTTTCTGATACGAAAGGAAAAGCGGAAAAGGGAATATATAAAATATGATATCGTTCGCCATTGAGTTTTATCACAGGATATTAATATGTTCTGTTAAATCGAAGTATAATTCCTTGAAGTCTAGGAAAATGTTATACGTTATTGCAAATTGTTAAAGAAATGAACCTGTTCAGAATAAATAACTTTCGTGATCATGAAAAGTTCTGTGAATATTGATTTCCTTTATTGTGAGTATTTTTAAAATGACATCTGCATGTGGATTATAGAATTCAATTCAAAAATTTGATAAATCGTTAAAAATACTTGTGATGTTTTCGGTAGAGAGGCAATTCGGAGGTGAAAGTATATGACAGTAAATAGAATATATCCTAAGAATTTGTTATGAACCAGGTTTCGTCATTTGTGTAATCGAATTTATATTCTACCGAATGAAAACTTTTTTATGGAAACACCCCTAGGTGAGAAATTCGCAGAAAAATCAATAAATGAATAAATACAGGTTTTTCCTTTTCCACTTTTTATGATCTCAAATATTGAATCTACTTCAATGAGTTACCTCATAACCATGAAGCCATTTCATCGTGAACGCGAAGATAGATCATGACTATAAATACTGAAATATTCGCTCCGAAAATGTGGAACTTAAAATTGAAATATTTCGAGATTATCAAATGGAACCCTGATATTTATTTTGAAGCATTCGATTTGAAATGAAAAATGAATGGCATTCTTCTTACACACAAATTTTTTATTTTGGGCAGTGAAAAATACTGAAATATTTCTGTAACTATAGTCATGATCTATGGTCGTGTTCACGATTATAGTTATTTAATAAACTAGGTTATTAAAGACAGCGACTAATGGTCGAGATATTTTAATGCGTGAGCGGAGCGAACGCGTTAATAGTTCGAGACCATTATTCGCTCGATTAATAACCGAGTTTATTACAAGATTTTTCCGACGATCTCAACATGAATAGTGTATAAATTCTTGATTAAAATACATTCTCAATTCGCATAAAACATACATTTGACGTAAAGGATTTTCTTTGTTTCTATGTTTCAGTAGAGTTTTGACATTTCTCGTAGTGCTTCTGAGTACTTTGTGTACCGTTGCCATGAGGATTGCACATTAAAATGGCTAAAAAAATTGAGCATTAAAATGGGTCATGAATGCTCAATTTCGTACCCATTAAAAGTACCTTTTATTTCGAGGTCGGCGGAAAAATGGTTTTATGATTATGAGGTAAATTATTGAAGTAAATTCTATGATAAGGCTCATAAAAAGTATTCGATGATCATGGAATTCATAGAAAAAAGTTTACCCTTGTTATTCAAACCCGAGTGTTTTACCATTCAATGGGAATGCCAAATAATTATTGAAAGGATCTGTAGGAACAATCGTTACTCACATCAAGCAAGAATGACTGACAAGAAATTCCGAAAACTGTTTTGGCTTTCGGTAATCCTGGTCCAATGTTTATGACCTCAACCATAGAATTCATTCCGATTATTAACTTTATTATGACACACAATAATGCTGTGTCATAAGACCATAGATCATGAACACAGGGTGATTCAGGAACGTGAATTCGGGATCTCTATCCTCTGATGATTTTATGACATAAGGTTCCTATATGGACTATGGGCTTCAGGCGCATTGTTTCTAGATACAAGGTGTTGAAATTTAAAAAAAAAAAAGAATTTTTTTTTGCGTTTTGGTAGGTTATTTGTACGCATCAATATACATTTATTTCCATTCACTGAAACCCGAAACATGTGAACTGTTTTTGAATTGTATAATGATGACAACAGAAATCTGTTCATAGATGTCAACTTATAATATCGACGACATACAACATTGTCATAGTAAGATTGGGAACTATATATTTTAAGTGTGGATATGTGTTCTGATCACAAATTTTTTTTTTAATTGAAAAATTAATCATTCGTGATTTAAGAAATTTGGCAGACGTGTGAACATCAATTCGTATTAAAATACTGAATTTCATATCGACCGGATAATCAGTTATTGAAATTAGAAAAATATTTCAGTGACAATAACTAATCAACAGAAGTCCAGACCAGCAATACTAGCCAGAATTTTTATTTTTTTTGAAATCTACTGTTGATTCTGATGAAATGTAGGACAAATATGAGGGTCGCTGTCCTAGTTCAAAATATCAAGTTTGGCATTGATCCGATCCCATTACCGGCCCAAAATTCGAAAATAACAGTAATTTTGGTGAAACGATAGCACGCTGTTTCCCTAGGAACAAGCGCACAAAAAATACTGCCAGAATGATAGAAATTACGGCAATTGGTAGATACCAGATACAATTCATTAGTCGAATCTGAAAAATTCAGAACTATACGAGTACCTGCTGTGGGATAACGTGAAACTTGTAATTCATTTTTTCTTACACTTGGCAGCATTATCGGGATGAATACCTTTTATTGCTGGTTATACACATTGGGCCTTATTCCCTGAATGCACTTTAACACAATTATTGTCGATATTTTCTGCATTGATTTGAAACTTTATTTTGAAGAAATTCCAAATGTTATAACTGTAGTAACAGAATATTAAATGGATATCTATGCTTTGAACAACATAATATTATGTCCAATGCATATTCGTTCGTGAGTTGTTTTCTCCATTTCATTTAAAACTTGCAACCATTATAACTTTTGAGCACTGTCACATATTTTCATTGACAATAATAATAAGTTGGGACCTACAATATGCAGTCGTAGTTGATGATCGAGAATAAAGATTTGTAGTAACAAAATTATTTTTTTAACCGAAAAAAAGCTCAGTCTATCATATATAAGAAGTTGATCTATACTTGGCCATTTTATAGCGCGATTTTCTTATTTTGATATGGAATTCACATGGGCAACCGAACATAAAATATTAAGAAGCAATACGAGTCTACTCCACTGAAACATGGAAATTTATATTAAGTCCAATGTATGACATATGCAAAATAAGAATCAATTTCTGTTAAGAATTAATACTCAATGTATACTGCGTCTATTAACGATTTTTAAACAAGTTTATTTAATAACTATTTTATATTACATCTAGTGTGATATAGTGTAACAACTTTTTCAACAAATAATATAAGGTCATAAATTACATCGAACATTTCACGTAAGGGAATTTCTTTCGATTACAGTAACATTTGAAAGCCAAATTAGGTTGATAAATGGAAATATGTATTCTGATTTTCCTGAAAATATAATTTGAAAAACTCGACTCTACTAAATATGGGCGAAAGACACAAAATGTGGATATTCGATTCAAATCGAAAAGTACATGAATAAACAAATGAATTGAACACAAATCTGGTAGGAACGAGCACAAATATACTTGGGGCCTATTGCACCAAATACTTTGCAACTTTTCAGTTTTCACTTTGCACTTTTCAAATGAATAATGTTGACGAAACGCATTCATAATTGAAAAGTGCAATGTGGAAATGCAAGTGCAAAGTAAAAAACACATTGAATCTTGGGAGAAATGTTGTGCAACATAATTAGTTTTCAATTTGTCAGAATGCAAAGTGAAAAGTATTTTGGTGCAATAGGCTCCAGGCCCTTCAATATACAGGGAGTCTACTTTTAAAGTGGCCAAATTTCAAAGGTTTATTATACGAGTAATGGCAACAAAAAATGTCATATAACACATGGTCGGAATGTGGACGGTTATTCTTCAGTTTAACATTTCTTGATTTCACGAAATATTTTTAGACTTTTTCGTTGTCATCATGTTAGCGATTATATTATGGCGGAGAATCAGCACAAAAGTTGATATATCATTCGAAAGTACACTAAAGGAGGTTTTTATACTGAAAAGAAATCGTGTGTATAATAATTATTATTTCATCGAAAAAACCATTGGATAAATAGGACTATTTTGTTAACTTCAGAATCGTGATATTCTTCTCCTTACCAAGCCCGCAATAAGAGTTTTTTTGCACACAGACTCTCTTATCTTGTAGCAAATTTATTGCGCCTTCCGATTATATGGTCAAATTAGATGAGAATACAAGGAAAACTGAATAATGATTATTTTACAGGAAAAACTCGAAATATTTCTTGAAATCAAGAATTGAAAAATAACTGTCAACATTTCGACCATGTGTCATACGACATTTTTTGTTGCAAATCACTTGTTTAATCACCCCTTGAAGTTTGGCCACTTTAAAAGAAGATACCCTATATGTATAGCATAGAGATAAGATAGTAACGAGTTGCCATCATTGAAATAAACATGGTATCAGATCCGAAATATTACTACCACCTAACGTCAAATTTGACAATCGTTGAATTTTCTGTAAAAATAGTGATTTTTGCGCCTTTTTCTAGTAAAATTGTGATTTTTTCTGCTAAATAATATACAATAAAATGGTATCGTGTGCTGTAAGGCTTTCTTCAAGCAGAGAAGAGAAAGATATGAAGAAAATTAAAGGAAAAACATATCACAGGTAGGGATGAATACTGAACAGATCCGCATTCGAAATTTTTGCAAGTCTGTATTTGTAACATGATATCTTTTTATATGTCTGTATTATCGCCTGATGAAAAATTGTTTATTTGATATTCAATTGACCTTATTTGAACAGGTTTCCTAAAGACCCAACACGTCCTATTTTTTGGGTGAAATCTGTGAACAGAAAAAACTGGCAACTTAATTCAACCCTGAACATTCCGCCATATTGGTCCCCGACTAAGCCCCGCCCAGTGGTATTATTTTTCCTTACTCGTTTTATGTCATAGCGGCTCTTCTCTATTATATCTCGATGCTGTATAGTGAGCCTACAAATCATGGACCTATAATACTAACTGGACGTCGAACTTCCTAACTGTCACGTAGAAAAAAGTGAGGCAAGGGCCTCCATTTGCAGTTTGGGATGAAACTGGAATATTTTGATGTTCTATGCCATTTGTGCTCGAATTTTGATTGAAACATAGACGTTCCTTTGAAAAAAATGATGAAAAACGAACTCTGTATATTAGTGTTCTGTGAACACTGACATTTCAGTCTAGATTAAACAATAAACATTTCCGATTCGTGTCATTAGTTATTAAAATAATGTACCATTATGATGACTATACACTATAGTTCCCTTAAACACGGTGTAATGTCAGTAATTCTGATATTTCAATTCGTTGAAAATTGACAACTCTCAAATTCACCCCAAACTACAAATGGCCGCCGTTTGCCTCAAAATTTTTGACAGGTTCGCCATCTAGTTAGTATTATAAATCTATGCTACAAATAGGTAGAGCCACAAAGGAAACACTGAATTTATTTGTAACATTCGTCATCCTTCAAACGCTTATTGTCAAAGTTCAAGCCAAATTTGTTAATAAATTAATTTGTTTTGAGTGTTTAAAGCGAACCACCTCAGTGATTTTCTGAAAAATGGAAGAGGTTGAATACTGGCCAATGATTAAGTTCCTTCGTTTGAAAGGAAAAACGAATGATGAAATCAAATCTGAACTTGATTCTGTTTATGGTAACCGTTCGCCTTCGCTTACAACAGTTAAATGGAGGACAGCTGAATTTAGACGTAGCCATACGAGCATTTTTGATGCAGCCCGATCAGCGCCTGTATTCTGGACGAGTGATATTTTGATGCGAATACGAACTTCATTGCACGGAATGCACTTTTGCAGATAAAAGATGGACTCGCACAATCAAGTTCGTATATACATCGAAAGATCACTTATCCAGAATACGGGCCCGGGCTCAAAAGTGGATATGTCATTCTGAAGTACACTAAATGAGGTATTTTTTACTGAAAAGAAAGCGTGTGCATAATTATTGATATTTCATCGATAAAAGCATTGGAAAAATAGGACTGATTTTGTAAACTTCAGAATCGTGATTTCTTCTCCTTACCACGCCTGCAATAAAAGTGTTTTCTGCATATAAACTTTCTCATCTAGTAGCAAATTTATTGCCTTTTCCGACTATGTGGTCAAATTTGATGAGACTACAAGGAAAACTGAATAATCATCTTTTTAGAGAAAAAACTTGAAATTTTTCGTGAAATCAAGAAATTTTAAATTGAAGAATAACCGTCAACATTTCGACCATGTGTTATATGACACTTTTTGTTGCAAATCACTTGTATAATCAACCCTCGAAGTTTGTCCACTTTAAAAGTAGACACCCTGTATAAAAAATACACGATATTGTATTTAACGATCCGAAAGTGCGTAAGACAGCTGAGACCATAGGCATATCAACTGAATCGGTGGTTTCAATTTTGCATTATTCTTTTTGTATGATAAAGATAACCGGATGATGGTTGTTGCGTTTGCTGACAATCAATCAAAAACGTGAACATGTTCGCACTTCTCGGCATTGTTTGGACCTTTCAAACCGTAATCGGACTGATTTTTTGCGCTGATTCGTAACTGGATCCATCACTACACAACAGAATGAAAAGAATCTGCAAAAGAATCGGCTGGAAAAGTAATGGCGTCTGTTTTTTGGGATTCCAGTGGTATATTGTTCATGGGATATTTGAAAAAACAATCAATAGTGACTATTACTGTGTGTTATTGAAATGATTGAAATCCAAAATCGCAAAAAAACGGCCACATTCATCGATGGAAAAATGCTTTTTTTGCTAGACAATGAACCAGTTCTCAAAACAATTAAAAGAATGGTAATGATACATGAACTACGCCTTGAATTGGCTTCCTCATCCACCGTATTCTTCAGATTTAGCACCAAGCGATAATTATATGTTTCCAAACATGAAGGGATGGCTCCAGGGAAATAAATTTGGGACGGACGATTAGGTCAAATAGGGAATGCGCTACAGTACGGTAACCAATTTTTTCAATCATAGGAGATTAATTGACAAATAATATGATGTGTTATTGAGGATATAATACATTTCGCACAAGCATCCGTCGAAGATACAATATATATTCATAACTCTGAAATGATTGATCAAATTTCGCCTTTAACATATTCAACTGCGGTAATAAAACTTTCAGTTTACACTTTTTCGAGAGTCATTTTATTACAGATTTCAAAGACAACTGAATATGAAAACATATTTTATTTTACAGGTGGAAGAAGGCAGTAAAAATACAAACACTAAATTTCACGAGGACTCGACTACTGTGAGACAAAACACTCTATTAGACACTGTTTTTGGAAAGTCAACTACACCCGTGGAACAAAATCCATTTTTCCTACTTTCCAACAACACCAAGGCCACTGAAGAACAATTCACACCAGAATTGCCTCCTAGTATCTTTGACAAACCAACTGGTGGTAAGGCTCCATTTATACCTATATTACCACCTCCAATGGAATCTACCGTGAGAAATATTATAACACCATTGCCAACCGTAACTTCTCGAACACTGTCCCCCCCGATAACATCAGCTGCATCTAGAACTTTGACACCTGTGGAATATGGGGCAATAGGCATTGGTGGAGTTCTCATTTTTGCACTACTGGCGTATATTTACCAAAAATATAGGCAATTTAGAACCAGCAGCACAGGAGGGTCATATTCACCAAAAGCTCATCATAGAAATACGGCTGGACGAAAAAGGTCTACTAGGAGTAACGATAGCGAGGGAGGTCAACCTTTAGATGTTAACGAAACTGATAAAACTATGATAACACAATCAACCATGAATGGAATAAACTCAGAGGTCGTCGTAGTTGAAATTGCGCCAGACTTCCAAAGAACCGATGAAGTTGTCGAAATGCCTGTGACGAGAACAGTAGTAAATGGCCTCCAGAAATCTTCGACGAGTCATTATCAAGTACCTCCATATACTTCAGAAAACTGTGAAGATTCCATTGAAAAAATTTCAGAAAAACCAAATTCTACTATAGACAAACCTCCTAGAAAAACAAAAACTCCATCTAATTCGCCAGAGAAATTCACGTCAGACAAAACGTCAGCATCTCAGTTAAACGGAGATTCACTTAAAACAGTAAGTCACGCCATCGGTGGGATATTAAGAAGCCAGGTACCTAATAAAGAAGAAACTGAGAAACAAACGTCTTATCAAGAACCTGATTCAAGCGGGTCTTATAGCGGAAAAAATGAAAATTCCTTGGGTGGACGAAATAGCCCACTGTCGTCGACAAAAGCTCCTGAAAATATCTCAGAGAGTGACACATTAGAAGAACCAAACTTAAATAAGGATATACGAGTAACACAACAAACCAACCATAGTGCCCCGTTAACTGCCAGCCTTGACACCGAAGTTGATGCAGGTAGCGAATATTTTTCCGCTGACGAAAATTCTGAAAGTAAGAATTCACCTCCACCTTCACCTTCATTAGAACACCAATTTAAAAATTGTAAGTCCAAAAATTTAAGAGCTGAAAATGTTTACAATACTGAGATTATAACAGAAGACGGAAGGAGGATGTCAATCGAAGAAGACATTGCCGAGTCCATTAACAGAAAATTATGTGCAAATTTCTTGGATACGACTATTGTTGCATTATCTGCCGAAAAAAAAGATAATATCGAAAATGAAGCCCTGATAACTGGCGAAGACCTTCCATATGCAGAAGTTGCTTCTGGAGATGAATACATAAAAAGAAATGATTCTGGACAACCAAATGGGATCGAAACGCATGCAAATGTTTTGCCGGGAAAAATTCACCGTGAGAACTTAATAAATACTGAAAAAAGTAACACCCAACAATACCAAGACAAAAAAGCCGAAGAAATAGTCGACGACATATTGCGAGCCTCACAACTGGATTCACTTGCAGTTCCATCTATACGGCAAGACTTGGGTGATTCGCCAGTAGTAAAACCTAAGGTGACATGGTCTGATAGTATTGAGGTTTCTGAAATAATGAAAGACGACCCAGTTATAACTGACGTTGAAGTAGATAAAGATATAAATACTGAAGAAGATAAACCTCAAATCCCCAACTATGCTGGGTATATTCTAAAAAATGATATCAATACAGTTCTTAATTGCAATAATAAAATGAAGAAAGACATTGAACATGCTGAGCTGGATGATTTTAAATCTCAACATATGACAAATACAGGCTATGAAATTAATGAAAAGAACATACTTATTAATGCAGAACGTGAAAGACAATCACCAAATGTGAAGGGTTCGACAAGCGCAAAGATAAACAACGAAACAATTTGCATTGAAAATCTTGAAAATCAAATTGATCTTGTTGATGAAGGATTTCCTGAAGAGCATAAATTTGAATTCATACCACCAAGGCGACCAGAAGTATATGAAGATGACATGATTGTTTTCTCTAATTCTGATCGAGAATCAATTTCTACCTTGTCAACTTCAACCGCTGAATCTAATCGCCAAAATGAAGAACATTTGAGTACAAAGAACAGAAAAGAGGAGATTACGGCAACAAATCCGAACTACAACATATGTGAAGAATGTGGTGGAATTCAGGATGAGGAATTGGTAACAGATAAGTTTAAAACTTTGGATTCCATCAATACAAAAGAAACTGAAGACCAACAAACCCGCACCAAATGGTACGTGCCAAACGATGAGACAACTGATCTGAAAATCAATGCAGAAGAAAGTTTGTACATTGTTACATCCGACAATGCCGTAAAAGCACCTCATCATGCAAATTCTGTAGCTACGGAAATCTTGGTTTCCAGTAATGGGGTTAATAAAATTTCACCTGGTAGATCCAATAGAGAGAGCAAGTATTCCTCTAATATATCCTATGCGTACTTAGAAGTAACCGATGATCCCCGAAACGAAGGATGGCCTGGCCATTTACCTAAAAATATTCACTCGATATCTGGAGTTGGTTTGATTAAAACTGTTGATGACGTTCTAAAGGAAGAAGAATTGGAGACACAACCATCAACATCAATGGATACCAAATGCGGTGAAAACAATATTGACGGAAACGGAAGTAGCAGTTCGAATGATACTAATAAAAAACCTATTCCTAAATTCATTATACCGAATATGGACGCAAGGTTGACCAAGAAGAGGTCTTCTAGGAGAAGACAAATTAAATCTCTTGACTCCGGAGTTCATCATTACTATGGCGAATATCTGAATCTGGCGGAATTTCCAGATATTGAAACAGAAGACGCTGGTGAAAAGATTGAAAAAGTTATAGAGGATGTTATAACAATCAAGCCAGATGGAACGATAACCGAGGAAAAAATTATCATTCAAAATTCGAAATGAAATGATCATTATATTATGTGATAGGTTTCTACTATTATAATTTGGTTCAAATAAGCTCTGAATCTAGTAGCAGAACTTGTTTTTAGATTTTTGAAAAAATTGCATCCCTCGGGGGAGTTCTTTTGTGAATGTCCATGTTTCATACTGTTAAATAAAAATTTTAAAAATATTCTATTTACCTTCTTCCACTTGCTAATAGAGTGCAATCTTTCAGATTTTTTAATATTCAACTATTTTTTCTCTTATGCTGAAAACTAAATGAAGGTAATCTTTTGATGGGGTCTCTCAACTATAAAAGCAATATTTTTTGCGCGATTGTTCCTATAAGTACATTGTGTCAACGTTCTGATGAATACAGGAGGTCCCAAAAATTAACGTCAAGCTGAAAAAAGTTGATAGACCAGGTGGTGACAGTTATCAGAAAAATAAATAAAAAAATCTTAGTCAAGTACACCATGTGATGATCTTCAAAGTACTGTAACTTTACTCTCTACTTTTCATATTTGTTGTGTGAGGTGTAACCCTCAATAACACTTCAGTAAACTATAGTCTAAAATTAACACACAACTGCCCCAGTTCCAAACAAAATATCACTTTTTTGTCCACCATGTACTAAAAATTATCAACTGACAGTACAGAAAAGAATGTACTATGTTATTTCGGCAAGTGACTTTAAAAGATTGTTTATTTAGTCAGGTTTCCAAAAAGGCACTAACTAGATTATTTATTTAATAAGAATAAATGAAAAAATATCGCAAAATAATACCATAAATTGTCGAAATCCTTTATTGGAAATGCATTCATTCGTCGACGTTTCGCCCCATATAACATGGTTTGAAAGATGTAACCATTTTACAGAAATAAGTGAGAAACCGAATGAAGGCATGTCCCAAAATATAACATGTAGCACATATTTATTTCAAAATGAAAACGTCAGATATTAAAACGACATCTGTACCACCTTGTTGGAAAGGCAATTCAATTTCCTACATGAGTGTATTTTTTTCATCGCTTTATTTACAGAGTGACTCAGTATTCCATCAATAACTTTCACACGCCGAATTCGGATCCTTGAGATAGGAAAAAACTTGAACAAGCCAAATTTTATTTACTGGAATACTTGTGAGTGTAATGAAATGAGTTTGATATCACTAACCCTCTAGCCGCTATCCTTACAGCAATTATTTCAATTTAAACGAAAGCGCACGATTTACTTACGTAACAAAAATACGCCCATGCAGGAAATTGAATTGCCTTTCCAACAAGGTGCTGCTCGACCCCTTTTCCCTATTCAAAAATGAGAGCTATTAGGGGTTGCGGCTAGAGGGGTAGTGATATCGAACTCATTTTGAACACCCATATTTGTTCCCCTTTCAACAAAATTTGACTTGTCCGAGCGTTTTTTCGTTATTTCATCCCAAAGTTCATAATTCGGGGTGGAAAGTTGTTATTGATGGAATACTGAATCACTCTATATAGAAATAAAGCGATGAAAAGAAATACCGATAGGATATGTTTTGTTTATGAGTCTGTTTCTTATTATTTTAATGTTGGATGTATGGAACACAGCGCCGGAAAGTATAATTGCTCTGTCAACCAAGTTGGAAATTGTTGAGGTCTTATACTTTCTAGGGTGATACGACATATAATTCAAGTAACGACCAGACCAAGTGTCTTTCCTGTACCAATTGAAACTGAGCTTTCCCCACTTTCTAGAAATAGTGATGTCCAAAGAATCGATATGATCATCAACGGGAACATCAGCGGTAAAAGTAATTTTTTCATGAAATGAATTGAAGGCATTTATCAGCATTTCCGTGTCTGATGCATCAGGACAAACGAGTGTATCATCGATATATCTGTAATAAAATATCATTTTGATCGCGAGAGCTGGCAAAATTTGTTTTTCCAGCGCTAACTCGGATAAGGGGGCGCCCATAGGGCATCCAAAAAACTGTTTTTATACTTGCAAGTTGAAAATGAAAATGCAGTTATTCAGGATGAACTCGCACATCAATAAATTCATTCTTGGGAATAGACCTATCAATCTTTTCGAAATTGCCTTCAATCTGAGCGATAGTTTTTTTGGTGTAAAGAGATGAAGAATACACGTTTCTTGCCTTCGAAATTTGATCAAGTTTCCATATATTTTCTATGGGTTCAAAAAAATTCTTAACATTGTACTCCGAATCGGACAGTAAGGCTTGTTGTCATCTCACGAGAAACCTAGAAATTTTGTAGAGAGGTAAACCAGTGAGACAACTGGTCTCATTGGAAAACCAGGATTGTAAATTTATGGTGGTATTCTGCTTTTCATCTGTGAGTTAGAATACGGTAGAGTACGATTGATCTGTAACTGGCCGACTTACAGGTTCGTGAATAATGCAATTCTGGAATGGTTCCTGAAACTATCTTAGTTACAGTGTTGAACTATTTATCGATAAACATAACCTTCAATCGTAAGATTTTATCATGAAACTTTATGTATTATGAGTAAATGGTTTTGTTTCTTTCACCTAATAAATTGAAAACAGGAAAGAAAAAAATTTCTTAATTAAAATTGCTGTTGAGCATTTATTAAGTTCATAGTACACTGGTTCTTCAATCTGAAAATGTTCACAAACTGCGCATTCGGCATTTCTTCAATCTGAACATTTTCTGGATATTCGGTATTTAAAATGGATTCATTTGATCACGCATCCTTTTCTTTCCAATTCTCACAAAGTTCCTACTTTAAAAAAGAATAATTTTCAGGTCATCTTTATTATTGAACAATGTTTTACCTGTTATGATTTGATTTTCTTCCGATAACAATACAATAAACAAAGCCATATTATTTTTATTCATCATGAATTTCTTATATTTAAACGGTGATGTTCGTCCAAAAATAAACAAACCATTAAACGTAACCTCACAATATTTCTTTCGAAAATGCTTCCGATCACCCGTCGAGTACTCGTAAATATTTAACGATTTTTGTAAGCTACAGAGATCCCTTAAAGAGGTCCAGATTGCAATTTTCCTGTAAGCTTATGAAAGGTTACAGATTGGCTTACAAGATGAGAGCAGAATACTACCATTAAACTAGGCCGTACCTTTTGCAGATGGTACCGTTATGGCATGACAAATCCCTGTACTTATTCTGTGATATGTAACCAGCATCCAGCCAATTCTAGAGTTTTTTGTTGCAGATATTCATCAGAGCGGTAAAACCAATTCAAGACATAGTCGAACTGCGCCAAATAATTGCAGAAGGCGTTGAAATCATCAATGTTAGATTATACGCTCGATGAATAAAACGATCTTCTTTAAGAAGATGTAGGTCCTGCATTGTAGCCGAAGGAAAACACTTGAAGCATTTCCTATAAGTTGGATAAACTATCAATTATTGCATATATATTATTTTCTTTAAAACTGAGGCAGTTGTGTATTAATTTTAGAATGTAGTTTATAAAAATGTTACTGAGGGTTACACCATTCACAAAAAAAATGAAAAGTGAAGATTTGTAGTCAGAGTACTTGAAGATCATCACAGGGTGACCATTTTCTCATATTTTTTTTTTAATTTCAATAATTTGAGATGAACCGTAGGGGTACAGAAAAAAACATTTTTTCAATCCGTCCTAGATTAAAACATAAAGCCATTTTATTTTCTTATAATGAGCTATACCACCCCAGAAAACCGGAACACTGGTTTTTCTGAGCATAAGATATACAAATATACGAAATGAGTGTAAACTTACTCTTTCCGTTCAATTTGGTGAAAAAAGTAGTATTTATGAAGCAACGAATACGTTATTATAATTTTTTTGTTGGCGACAAATGTTGAATATTTTCTCTCGATGAAAAATTCAGCTAGCTAACACTCATCTTCGAAATTCATCTTCAGTACCTATGTAATATTATCACCCATCGTTTTTTATCATATCTTCTGCAAGAGATTTCACATTTCAAACATAACATTTCATTTTAATAAATAAAACAGATTTTTGTTAATCTGTGAACGTACAAACAGAACTCTTAGGCAGACTCGTACAATGCTTATGGTTGTTAGAGAAAAAGACCTCTGTAACATTCAAATTCAAACAACACACATGTAAATTCTATGATTCTGTGTGATTCTATGAACTGAACATAAAAATAAAACAACAATCTATGTGCAAGAAACTGAACTGTGTTTTTGAGGTTATGTTTGAAAAAACTTACTCTTAAACTTCTCAGTTGCAGAATTTAATCCATTTTTCACAATTGTAATAGCGAAATATCGAGAGTACTCGAATTTCGGATTGAATAAAGCCAGAATTATTCGTCTTACAATAAGTACCTTATTATACTATACGAGTTAGCGCGAAAATGAAGGAGCTTTATGAATTGATTAATGTTCGAGACCCAATCAGTACTGATACAAAGAGATACTTTTGTAATGTAAGTGTATTATGGAAACTTCGTTTTGGTGATAATAATAGCTGTATGGTGAACCTGGTGAATACATTACCGAATGGTATGGCAAAACGATTTGCACTTTTTAAGTAGAACGAGAGCGCAAAAACGAATAATGTGGCAACGCTGTAATGAAATTTTAAAAAGAAGTACATATAAGAGTAAAGCTCTTGTTGTCCTCGAAAGAGTTATGACATGAAACACAGGGTGTTCAATTTGAAAACACTACATATTTTTCCGTTACTTTTTTCGACGCAACCTGTATATGTGAAACTGTCCGACATATAGGGTCAGTCTTTGACTTGTACAGGGTGTCCCAAATTCTATGATCACTGAGAGCATCTCGAGAACAATAAGGGTTAGAGAAAAAATTGCCAGCAAAGAGATCCCAGATATCTGAATTGGTTCTCGAGTTTCTGAAAAATTGCTTTTAAATATTTCGCTATATTCCAAAAAAAAATCGTTTGTAATTTCTATTGCCTATAAGCTGCTTTCATCTGATTCGCTGTGCTAGAGAAAAAAGTTTGGGTTTTTTAAATCGACATTCATAATTATTCTGAAAATAGAGATCGGGTGTCCTTGAACATTTTTCCCTAAGCCTTATGGTTCTCGAGGTGCTCTTAGTGATCATCGAATTTGGGACACCTGTACATACATGTATATACAGGGTGAGTCTTTGACTTGTACATATATTTTAACCGTATATTCTTGGGGTCAAAAGAAACACTTTTTCCTTTACCATTTTTCCGATTCGGCCTAAATAAGAAGATAGAGCCCTTTTTTATTTTCAGAATGAGCTATGCCACCACTGGTAAACTAACCACTGAATTTTTGCAAGTACGAGATCTAGCATTCAAACCTTTGAAATAAGCTATTGCATCGAAGAAACGGGTATAAGCTGCTGTATTAAATGAAGAAATATAAACTCACTTTTCCAGTACCAGTTGTATTTCTAATGCAATTATTGATTCATCCAAAATTTTGCTGGTGATGAAAACAGATTACAGAATAATCTCTTCTTGATGTATACTTCATTTTTGATTATATGGAATAACTTTCAAACCCCTTATTTTAGCTATAGCATTAATTTCCAATATCTCTTGAAATCCGTGCAAGAATTTCCGAAATGAAAACAACAACGCAACCATAAAATTTGAATAAATGACATATTCACTTGAACAGTCTAAACCGCAGAACATAAATATAGTTCGTTTCAAAATGATTGGCATCTCGGGCGGCTGTGAAAAATCGAAGATATGTTGGTATCGGTCCGTTCGGTGAATTTCGATTTGCCGATTTTAGGTTGGTGTTGAAAATATCACTGCCTTCGACTTTTTCAAGTTTGAGTTAACCTATTGAAGATATTTCGAATTTATTTGATTATTTAAATATCAAAAACAATGAGTATATCAGTTTGGATATCATTTTTGAACTGGCTAAAAAGCACCTGGATTTCGCTCATTGTAAGTCAACACTTTATAGAATAATCAAAAAATTGGTTACAACTACAAGAAAATTGATTGAAGGAAATTTATTGATAAACATAAAAATATCGTGAATAGAGTACGGTTTTGTGGTAAATATCTTGAATACTTGAGAGAAAATATAAAATTTGTTTATCTAGATGAAACATGGATATTTGAAAATGGCAGTCAAATCCGCCAGTTAGAAAGTAATCCTAAAGGTTTGCCAAGTATATTAATAGGTGAAGGCAGGAGGTACACAATTTAATGGATTTTTACCTGGATGTGATCTAATTCTTGACAGTGGTATCAGTGATACGGATTACCTCAAGACAATAAATGGGGAACTATTTCATTAATGGATTACTGAACAATTAATACCTTCTCTGCAGTTATTTGTTACAAAGTGTCTCATTGCACCATATCATTCAATCAGAGTTGATAAAATACCTACGACTGCTTCTAGTAAAAAAGTAATTCGGCAATGGCTACAAGAACACAAGTTTCCTATAATTGATAAACTTAAGAATACTTGAATTTTTAGTTGGATTTTATAGAAAGTTGAATTGTTAATACAATTTTAATGTTTACTCTAACAGTTATTTTACATATGTTATGTATGCTTTGGAGCACTGCATTCAGAAGATAATTCTAATATGTAAATAAATATGTAGTAAAATGTATAAGTCTATAAGTATTCAACTGTACTTTTAATGATTATTTTCAATGAATCTATGGTTGCATATAATATTTCTGTCTCCAATTAACAATAAAATTTTTGAATAATGTTCTGAATGAATTTTCTCAATTTTGTACAGAAGCTTATTTTAGTTCTTCATTGTAAATTGTCAGTTTTAAGAAATGTTGAATAAGTGTGTTCCTTACCCATACGGTAAGGATTGAAACACAGATTTTATGCTAAAACTTTCAAACACTCAAAGGAACTCAATCAACTTTTATCTAAAATGACACCGACAAGACCTAAATTGACAATCGTTTCCAATAAAAGCCAGAATATTTACCATATCTCTATTCGCGACTTAGGGCAAACAATGTGTCATTTATTGGAGATCTAAAGAAATAATTCATAATCAATATGATGGATATCTTAAATCAAAGAACAAATTGAAGCAAATGCTCAATTATTTATATCAAATGTCACCAAAGCATATAAAAGAATTAAATCATTATTTTATCTGTGCAATAGTATATTCTAAAACAAGTATGAATTTCCTACAGAAATGATAACATCTTGTGGTCTACATTTTTTCCCTTCGTTTAATTTTAACACCTTTGCACATACACTCTGTTTATATTTTTGGCTATTCAATGAAATCTTCCTCTTGCTAAAACAGATAGAACAGTAGTACAATTAACGTACCTTCTGAATAGATTCTTTAATTTGTGTTTTTATCTTATTATGTATAACCAATTGACGAACTGGGATACACATATTTCAAAGTATCCAGTTCTTTCTGTTTCGTTTCACCATTTTTGCTATCTCAGTTGAATTTGAGTTGAACACACTCATTTTAAATTATCATTACGAATAAGTTTGTCAGAAATGATACACTGCTGGTAGGTATAGAGATTTATACTATCCTTATGGTGTTTGTGAATCAGGAACATTCTCAAGCTCAAAAATTTGCTTTGGTAAATAAAACTATTGCATTGAATACATTTCTAGGTTATATTTATTTATTTCGCTTCTCTGATTCTGATGAACCCACGGAAATTTTTAGTGACTTTTTAGTTACTAGAAATAAAGCCCCGGCTGGACTTTCATGGCTTGCTCTGATGACAATAATTTTGAAACGAACTATATAAGAAGTGCGAGCAGCTTACTAACACGGCCTTCTAAACCTCCGGGCCCGGTCATAGGCCAAGAGCGGCAACGCTGTAGAAACGTATACCCTACCGACATATTACAGCCTTCTTAAGTAGTCCCTATGTACAGTTGTGTTACAGGCGCAAGCGTGAGCGCTAGTAAACATCTAGTGGTAAATTAATATGTTTTTAGTGTCGATTGTGGTCGTAAATGTGAAAAATAAGTTAATTATAATTAACTGTTGTGATTGTTTGAATGCTGTGAACAGTGAAAGTGTTTGTGATATTGGTGTTAGTGAATTTTCCTTGGGATAACTACTTTCGTCCTTTTATAGGTGTCTCTAACCTATAAATCAAACTCATCTTCTTCGAAAAATGGTTAAAATGTTTTATATTTTATCGTGTAGAAGTAATATCCGTCTAAAAAGCTTAAGGATATTTCAATTGTTTCATTTTGCCGAAACATGAACAGCGTAAGTTTTTATAAATGAGGGCCATACTGCGAAATTTCATTCCAACAGAAGTTTTGATTGTAAAAAACATTTCGATTCCAATTATATAATTAAGTTCCATAAACATTCCCAAGCAGATGGAACAATTTAATTACTTTCTTTGACATAACAAAAAATCAAAAGAACTGACCCATTAAATTTAATTATCGTTCATAATTATGTGCTCTATTTCGAAATATATCTATTTTGAACGACAACGAAACTGTTCTTTTGAAGAATTTAGAACAAAAATGAATTTTATGTGATTATTCAAAGCATTGAATTGAACTTTTACAACCTATTCAAAATTCATAGAAAATTGTATGTACTTGTTTTTTGAATTCGAAGTTAATTCTTAATTCGCTTAGTTCAATTCTTTCATGAAGAATAACTTTATTAAAGTAATTTTAGTAGTTATAAATCATATAAATATGATGAATAAATGAGAAATGAACGTATTCTAATCGTAATGAATATTTGAATCAACGTATGTGAAAGCTCAACGAAACAAAATACTTCGAAAGTGGTGTGGAAATTTGCTTAATATAATAATATAGGGATTTACCTTAAGAAGTATAGAGGTGAGCTCATTCATTGTAACCCCATTTTTAAAGAAAATCCGCTAGTGCTCTTACCATTTACCATTCCAGATAACAAATTCTCGAATTATTCTTGAAATTCGTCAACGTGTCAACGTAGGGAAAATTGAATTCCGTGAATATTTTCGACAGAGTTGCATTCAGTCGAAGTACCCAATTTTTCGAATTTCTAAGATTTTTTTTTCTTTCTACATCGAATTTCTCGGAGTTTTGTATTCGGGAAAGATTAATCATATTCATGAAAACTATGTTCCAAAAATCATTTCATTTGAAGAAATCGCTTGCGAGATATTACTGAAAATTTATGTTTTTGATGGATTTTCAACAGCCTGTATCCTTTTAACCAGGCCGAATCGGAGAAAATGTTGGAGAAAAAAGTTTTTCTTTTGACCTCAGGAATCTACGGTTAAAATATAACCAAATATAACCAAACAAGTAAAAGACTCACCCTGTATAAAAAGAGGAGTATCAATATAACAGAGTTTGAATCAAAATATCTCTAATATAAGCTGAATTAGGTCTTTGGCATGATTGAAGTGGACTCAAAATAATAACACTAGATTCATAAAATTTTGATGAAGCCCAATGCAACATAACATTTAGGGTACGTTCAGATGATGAGCGCTCAACGCGCGTTAACTACATGTATTTTGTTTAGGGTACGTTCAGATGATGGGCGTTCAAAATACATGTAGTTGTAAACGCGCGTTAGCAAAACTCGCGTTGAGCGCTCATCATCCGAACGTACCCTTAAACAATTCAAATTTTGTCTTCAATATATAATGTTTTCACCTTAGATTAGATATTTCCGATAAATAATATAAAGAAATGATTAATACATTAAAAATTTTCCATTTTTTCTGTCGATGGAACCATTTTGTTTTATAGATGCAAAGTGTAAACGTTATTCGACTAATATCTTCTTGACCTCAATGTTTTCGGCGAAAAGCCGAAAGCCTAAAGTTAGTGATCTGTTTTAATCTTTTCCCATTAACTAATAATTCTGAATGAACAACGGTGTGTTATATTTCCCTTATAATTTTGCTTTACCTGTGTTCCTATCTCTTATGACCCATTTATATCGAGGAAATTGATAATATTATTTTTAATTTTCCTGATCCTTCATTTTAAATCTGTTGAAACGGTTATCGTGTGCATACTTCAATGTCTGCAATATTAGTGAACATCGATTAATTTTAATGTGATTGTAATTACAGGTAATTCTGATAATTCATTTTTTAGCAAATTAAATGTAACAATTAAAATTTCAAATAATGATGTAACTGTATCTTTCGATAAAAATTCTCAGTGCGAATTCGGCAAGTTTTGTACGATACAGGCCATGTAGTCGGCTATATGAGGACAAAGCTTAAAACTGAACTGGTCACGGTTTAGCCGAAAATAATTTTTAAATTGTCCGTTATTAAATTCTTCGGTTAAAACAAATTCTCCGTGACTTTGTCTTCTTTTTAAGTATAAACCTCTCGCTGCCTTTCTTTTGGTTAGTTTGGAGGTAAAAAATATCATTTGGGACACGAACTCATCTTCCGAATCAGATTCAGAATTGAAGTCAAACAAAAGAGCAGTAGATATTTCCATTTTCAGCCGGTAACCAACTGCTTTATAGCAATCACCAGCAAGTACTGCGACCGTATTTGCGCGGTTCCCGCGTTCGCAGCTAGCCTCCACAAAATTCCGCCGTGACTCACGCTGCATCACCTCACGAAGCTGCGAGTCATTTTGCGCCTTGCCTTAATGGCAGTTATAGACTCCTAACTTTCAGAGAAGCAACTTTCGTCACTATTGGAAAATGTTCGTATTTCAATTCATTCTAGGCAGGTGTATTCTCAGAATACCATATATGATAGGCTCGTTATTACATATTTAAGTACCTCGTCGCAAAACGATCGTTATTTATTATCAGTAGAATGAAAACTCTGTTCAATATAATATATAACAATCAGTTCTATATGCTTTTAATTGATGACAAAAAACAGAAAACCATTTTAAATGTTTTTAAACGATTAATGTTCATTTTAATTCAAAGACAGTAAGTTGCATACTCTCACCTAAATAATTACATGTTTTAACATTCGTCTACTTACAGCTGGTCTGATGATCTGATGAAAAATTCCGAAATCGATCGACGATGATTATAATAAATAATACATAGTGTATTTTATTACATTTCTTACTAATCAGAAGATTAGTTTTCCCAACTAAAAAACTCGTTATCGCAAATGTATCTCCCTGCATTCCACACGAAAGACTTACCGAAGTATAAAAAATCTTGGATTACAACTTGCATGCCTCGTGTTATTTATCAAGGTCAGTCAGTATCCATGGTTTTCGTAGGCAAGCCTACAAGCCTCCAAAAGATACTGTTCTTATTCAACACGATGGTGATCGAAATCGTATTTTCCTGTCGACTGACAGAATGAAATGTTTCATTTGTAGACAGTCTGGCAAACTTCAGACGATGCTTTTTAGAAAATTCTTATGGAAGTTTCACCCCGTATTATACGCCAAAATATTCACAAACAATGTGAATCTCCTTTCCAAGACCTCCATAACATCTACCCTCACTTAGAAAGATCAGAATAACTAAAATATCGAGAAAAAATAGAAATAAACTGAAGGATAATGCAGTGGATGTTGACAGTTTCCAAGTTCGCCAAACTCCTGGTCAATAGAAGATCGATGTGGTTACTCGAAGTGAAAAATTTGTTAAGACCTACACAATCGGACTTCAGGCAAAACCGCTGAACAGTAGCAACCTTGTCTTATTCCAGCTTATGCCCTTTCTCATAAATAAGACTTTGATAGCTGCCATGTTAGATGGCCAAGCTCAAGAAGAGCAATCTAAACAGAAATATCTTTTCTTGAAGAACTTTCTTACAGATAGAGGCTTCAAAGTTCTTGCAAACGGCAATAAATCTGTCTCCTTCGTTCCACGAAACGGCATATTATGCCAGGATTCAGTGTTGAGCACAACATTATTTCTATTGGTTTTCAAGGGCTTATGTTCACGCATCGAAGCTCCATTTAAATTGGTTCCGTATGCCGATGATACCTCACTGTTTAATGACAGTAATACTAATAAAAAGTGCAAAATTATGCAGTAATGACCGAATAATATCACAGAGTGGGAGAAAGAATTGGATTCCAATTTTCTGTATCAAAATCCAAGCTATTCGGTTTACGAGAAGATACCCTTTTAACATTAAATGGTTCTCCTCTCCCACAAGTCGATAACTTCAAGTTCCTCGGAATTACTTTTAACCAACGCCTCACTCGGACATATCAAGAATGTCAAAGGAAGCTGCTTGTACACCATGATTATTCTTCGAACATTATCTCTCCACCAGTGGGGAAGTGACGAAGATGTTTTGCGGAAAATATACATATCTCTTATCCGTCCAAAACTCGATTACGGATGTATCCTTTACTCTTCATCCAGCAAAATCAACCTCAAAATACTCAACACAGTTGCCAGCACAACAATACGCATTGCCCTTGGCGTGTTTCACTCCAGTTCACGAGAATTCCCCCTTAATATTCGACGACTGCAGTTTCTACATCATACTCAGCGAAAAAATATTTTTTTACTTCAATAGTTTCAACCATAACAAGGTTGGATTAAGAATACTTTGAGTTATAGAGGGGAAACAATCGTTCACAACGATGAAGTTTGCGCAAATACGAACAATTTTTTTTAACATCGAAGTAGAAAATCAAATGGACACATATGTTCCACTATCCTTGAAGAGGTTAATGAATCTAAGAACCCCGATAGAATGTATCCTAGAACGCTTTCATCGATTCCACAACTTTTCCTACAGAATATTGGTTCATTTGACCTATCAAAGTATCTTCCTTTGTCGTTTTCAAAGCAAGTCCCATGTACCAGATGTCAAATCACCATCAACACATCCTTGCAAAGATATAGCAAGCATACAACTCCTGCAATTTCACTGAAACTCCTTCCTTGAACTGATCAAGAATGAAGCTTTCGACCAAGAAATTTATACCGATGCCTCTAAAGACAACAATAATGTAGCTTTTTCAGTTGTAGGAAACCTAGGAGCTCCAGAAACATTTAAAATACCACCATTTACAGTATATACACAGGAGATTTGTATGCAATTTACAAATCGTTCTTTACGCCTACAACACTTGGCAAGTAATCTTCATAGATTTGCTTTTCCGAATACAGTCCATCTCCAATATTTTTTCCAATAACCCACTGGTGCAAAAAATCCGAGAAAAGTGCCATAATATTACGGGGGACAAAAACATCTCAATAACTATTGTGTGAATTATATCCCATATGAGCACACCTGGAAATGGACAAGCCGACTCAGCAGCCAATTTAGCACGAACCTCTGACTCCCCTGTAATAGCTATCCAGCTCCTCGCCGATCTGAGAAACAAAATCAAGTTGGAAGCTCTTCATGCCTGGGCAATGGGATGCAACTGATCAAAAACTGCACACTGTCCCACCAGTGGTGGACAACCCATAAAGTTAAATATAAAGAGATAAAATAGTGAAGAGAAGACTTGGAATGGGACACGCAAAGCTAACTAACGTCTTCAGGAGACGCTCCTACCTGTGAAGACTGCGCTGATAAACGCCTGAAAGTAAAACACCTAATATCTTTGCGCCCATACTATGGAGATGCACACCGACGATATGGTATCAAAAAGTGCCTGCATGATGTTCTAAGTTCACACATCAAGATCAAAGCAATCATACGATTTCTCAAAGATAATGAACTGTACTTAATTTGTTGAATCCATTTTGATGTAATATTGTCTACTCTCAATGTGATCTTGTGTCAAAGACCATAGCTGTAGAAACACGTTAATTTAATTAAATTAATAAATAAAAAACTCGTTCTTATTTCGCTTTTTCGAAACAGTACACGAAAGATTCATCTTATAACTTTTCTAAATCCTTCTTGTTTTCAGGAATATGTTGCGGAGAAGAAAAGGAAAAAGAAATGTGAAACCAATTGAAATTCCACCGTATTTTCCGCCCTCAAGGTACCAGACGACAAAGGAAGAACCAATTATCGACCATGAGAACCACAAAATCGTATCATTGCCATCGATACTAACTAGAGATATGAAAAATTCTATTTTCATCAACCATGTTGGACCGAGAAGTGTGAAAGATGAACTAGTTAAAGAGGCAGAAAACGCCCTTCTGGGAGAAGAGCCACAAACGCTCAACGATTCTTCAGGTGTCCATCCAGGAATTCTGTATGGCGGTCCAGCGGGAGGAATTCTTGCACCAATAGGAGTATGGTTCTTCAAACTGTTCAAAAAACGGCGCAAGAAGAAGAAACAACGCAAGACAAAACTGCTAGAAAACAGCGATGAAGAAGATAGCGACGAAGAAGACATACAACAGAAAAACTCCAAAACAATCATAACATCAGCGGTCACTAATCGAATAACTAACGCAGGAAATTCTGTTCTTAGTCACATAAAAGGCAAAATTACTGACACAGGTTCTGTCCTCATCAATGACTTCAAAGCACAAGCTATAGCTCAGGAGGAAGAAATACTGGAAAATATTAGAACAACTGTCCTAGAACAGGAACAAGCAATGATGAACAGCATCAAACAAAAAATAACCAACACGCAGAAAAACTTAGTTGATGACTTAATAAACAAACTTCCGATGTTTGAATGGTCGCAAACAGAGTCAGTGAATGAAATAAACGAATCTTGCACTTTAGAGAAACCGAAAAAAGAAGAAGAAACACTCAGTAAACTCTCAGATAGTGAAATGGAACTCACGAACACCGTCAAACGAAGGATCTCTAATGCTCAAGACGCCTTGATACCCGAAATCGAAAAAAGCATCGAAAGTACGCATCAAAGCATCATAGAGAATATAGAAAATCGAATTCCTGAAGCTAGACGACCGCATTGGAGTAAAATCAAGTCTGGAATAAGAGAAAGAGGTATATCTCTTTTCAATGAAATCAAAGCCATACTGACTTGTACAGAAAAAAACATCATTGATGATGTAAAATCACAAATAAGTGAAACCAAGTCGGTTGATGTGTCTAGTGTGATTATAGGAGGGGCGTCAAACACTGACGATAAAGTGGACGATACGAACATACAACCTGACAGGGAAGAAAAAACGAGTGCACTGCGGAAAACGAGGAAAATAATAGTTTTTGCCGACGAAAATGGAGAAATGACGAATAAAAGAGGAATAGAAATGAAAAAAGAATCCACGTCAAAGACGATTATAAGTAAAATATTTCCTACCAGATTTTTCGAGCATTCCCCTGAAACACGTACTGAATATATAAAAACAAAAATAGAGAATGATGGACTAGTGAAAGCAAACGAAAATAGACAAGGTGAAATAGAATCGGGAAATCCAAAAAGGAGTGACAAAATAGAGGTGTCACATACTAAATCAAGCTGTGCAATTTCCAACTCCATAAGCAATATGAATAGAATGATTTCTGGTGAAGAATCAAATATACTCAAAAAAATAAAAAACAAAGTTGCATTACCTTTGAACCTACTGAAACATACTACAAAGGTAACAGACGATGTTGTGCAAACGGGCACGTTGAAAGAAGCTTCATCTACAAACCATGCAGTGAATGAGAATGATAATAATGATGAAAAGGATAATGTAGAAACCATAATAGGAAATCAAAATGCGAATGCGAAGGATATAATACAACCTCAATGGAGTCAAAGAAGAGCTATTGATACTCCGCTTACTGTCGAAGAAAAAGATATTTCAACTCAGGTAACACATTGCAACGAATTTGGAGAACGAAATGATCACGGAATAATGTCCTCCATTGTATCAACTACGCTTGAAACAATAATACATGGGTTGTCATCACAGTTGTTGAAACATGATTCCGATATACCCAGCGATGTTCAAACAGAAATTATAAAAACAACTACAATTAAAGATAACAACCTTTGCAGTAAGTTTAATGTAGGTAACGCATCGAACATCAATAATGGAAAAGAATTTATAGTAGATAACTTGAATAAGGAGATTGTTGACTCCCGAACAACGGAACAAGAAACAGGTACTTTTATTCGTTCAATAGCTGATGACGAACCAGAAATAGAAAGTAAACAAGAAGTAGTATCATCTGTAGATATGACTATATTTGATAAAATAAAACATAACGTATCGATACCTTTACAATTCCTGAATTTTTATCCAAATCAAATGACACAAATGGAATTAGTAAAATGCGACAAACTCGAGAAGCAAAATGTCAATTCCGAAGAGTATGATAACACAAATCCATTGATTTGTAATGACCCCTCACAAAGAACTGATCCGATACCAATACCAGTACACCAGAAAAAGCTGGGCCGTTCTCCTTTGACTCAAAAACTGGAAACAAGGACCGAACTCTGTGACAACAGTAGCAGTAGCTCTTTGGATAGCGAACATGAAAAGAATAATTCGTTTTTCGATTCAATAAAAAATTCGGTCCCCTATCTTCCTTTCAGCATGAACTTTTCTGGTATACCAGACACTGTCAAGTCGTATCTAGATCCCAAACATCACGACGCCACGAATGATAAAGATATCAGTTCATGCCTTTCAGAAGTAAAAGTTTTCAGTGACAACATGGCTTCATCAAGACATCTAGCTAACGAAAGTCAAGTGGAAATAAGTGAACAAGAAATTGAACAGAATGATAGTAGAAAAACTGAATTTGTTCGACACGTACGATTTTCGACTGATAGTCAGAGTTCTGAAGAAAGACCCTCACGAAAATGGATTGTCCTCGACTTTACCGATGAAGAATGGCCTAGTCATTTGCCCAAGCATATCAAAAATAAAGGAAGTTCTGAAACTCAGAATCCCGATCAAAATACGAAAATGCTTAAATGGTTACAGCCAATAGAAGAAGATATGGCCGCTTCGTGGCAGAACCATTTACCCAAGAATTTGCATATTGAAACTACTGCTCCCAATAAAACATCAAATCAAACACAGGAGAAAGGGGAAAGAAAACAGATGAGAATAAAAAAAACGCAATTCCTGCAAGATGATTCAGAGTCTCCTGAAGAGGAGAAGCGGGAATGGAGAAGGTGTTTACCGAAAAATATTTTATTGAAACCAATCGGAACCGAAAACGATAGAAAAGAATCTATAGTGTCTACCAATTCGGAATTTTCGACAACATCAAGCATTGATTCAACTTCTAGCGGTACACTGGAAAGTAGGGATAGTTGTTCTGGGTATAAACTGCCTAATTTCGAAAGCAAACTTGAAAAGAAAAAGAGCATGAATAGAAGACTCAAGTCTTTGGATTCTGGAATACATCACTACTATGGAGAATACATAGTTATAGAATTTCCTCCCCCAGATTCTTACGATTTAGAGCAGAGTACTACATCCATTGAAACTTCAAAAACTATAGATATAGAAGTTGAAGGTAGTTCGCATAGATCTGAAGAAGAATCGTTTGAAAATTCTCAAGAAGAGGACAAATCTGTTCAACTAAAAGAACACAAAAAAGCATCTCATAACAGCCTCGAATAATTGCAAGTGAAGGGCAAGCAGAATGTTATGAAGTATTAGCGGTGAATTTAGAACGTGTAATAGACAGTTCGGATAATATAAGTCGAAGAAGTGCATAACATTTTATCAAAAATTGAGAAAATATTGAATAAATTTTACATTATCATAAAAAATTAAAATTGGATCAATGTTACAAATTGAAGATATGTAGGTACGTACTTATCAAGCTACGCTACTGATTCGAATAATACGTAGATTGGCAACTGCAATACATTCCATTAGCCGTTCGTAAATTTTGAATGATGAAATCTCAATGACAGCTTAGAAGAATATTATATCCAGGGTACTTTCTCATAAACTGGACAAACATATATATTCGTGTAGAGGACACCAGGAGAAACGTTTTTGTCTTATACAATGTATCCAGTTTTTCAAGCATAAGAGAGATACTGCAAATTAAACGTCATTTTCGAGTAAGATTCTAATGAGAATGGTCATGGTTATGCATAACACCCAAAGTAACGGTTTTTGATCAAATCTCAATATTTTTCTGACCTATCTCAGTATTTTTCGCTCCTCTATTCAGAAAAGTTGGCGAAAATTACAAAATGGCGGAAAACCTGCAATATTCCTGATTTTTTTCCGGTTGTCTAATTGAATTTTATTTTCTGAATGAACACAATTTTCATAGAATTTCTGTGAAAAAATTTTTTCAAGAATAGAACACAATTTTTTCTACAGCGATAAAAAAATTTCACCCGAAATGGATGAAATTTTTCACAGTTGTACTTCATTCTATTTCTATCATGAAAATGAAAACAGAATCGTAAATATTAAAAGTTTCGTTAATACAGCCATTCAAATGTTTCGTTCAGACCTATGAAATAATAAAAAAAAATTGTTTGGGTTCTTACAGTCAAAATTTTTAAATTATTGGAATGTCCAAACGAAAAAATGAAGTTTAACACCCTGTAGCTCGCTTGTGCTTCGAAAACGAGATATATTGTATAAGGTAAAATGATTTTCCCGGTGTCCTCTACACGAATATATACGTTTGTCCAGTTTATGATGAAACACCCTGTATAAATGATTAATTATACTAAATACTCCTAGGCTTCTTTGAAGTCTTTCAGAGTCTGTTAAGCTTGTGCAAGATTTAAAACAAAAGTAATTCACAGATCTTGTAGTTTTACTTTTATTATTATCATTATTATAAACAGGGATAAGAGTTTAGGCAATGCCTATAAACTCACAGAAAAAAAGAAACATAAAAATCCAGAATAAATCAAAACTAGAATATGAATATGCTTGAAGAGTGAAAAAAACTACAAATTAAGGTTCCTATCACTTAAATTCCAACTGTCAAAATTGTTTTAAATGAGTTCACTGACACTGACTCAACGACAACAGGAGGTAACGCGTTCCACACACCGAATATCCGGTTTGACAAAAAGTGTTGCCTTTGCACTGTCTTGAAGTTTTCTTTGCGGAGCTTGAAAGCATGGCCCGGCAAACGGCCATCCATGTTCAACGTGAAGAGGTTGCGCAGAGTAACACCAAAAAGATCGTTTACCGCTCGATAAGTAGTGATGAGGTCACCACGAGTCCTCCGCTCCATAAAAGTTGGTAGGTTCATTATTGAGAGTCTTTCACTATATGACGGGCGCGAGATTCCGTATGGGAGACGCGTTGCACGACGCTAGAGACCCTCGAGCAATGATGAATCGCGGCACAACGTCGGACTCCAAACAGGCCCGGCGAACTCCATAATAGGTCTCATATAAGTTGGGTATATAGCCGCGCACGTTAAGGGATCACAACTGCCAAATGTTTTTTGGATCAGAAATAAGGATTTTTTGGCATTGCTGACAGCATGGAGGATGTGATCCGACCAACTCAGGTTATCTGTCACAATTACACCCAAATCACAATGGCTGCTGGAAACAGGAATAACAACTCCATTGAGATGGTACATCCGACGCAGATTGCGGGCGTTGAGTGGCAGCTGCCAGTCTTCGCACCACCGTGAGATGGAGTCGAGGTCATCTCGTATAGTAGAGGCGCTATTGGAGGGGCCAAATATTTTGGTGTCATCGGCGAACTGAGAACAGTGAGAGGTGACATGGCGTGGCAAGTCGGAAACATAAAGTAGAAAAAGAACTGGGCCCAAGACGGAGCCCTGCCGCACACCATTCATGACAGCTCTGGGTGAAGAGACAGATTCGCCAACACGAACTTGGAAGGTGCGGTCAGAAAGAAAAGCCTCGATCCAAGAGAGGAGGCGGCCACGAACACCGATATGATCGAGCTTGCTCAGGAGACGTCTATGAGGCACGCGATCGAAGGCTCGAGCAAAATCAAGGTAAATGACAACAACCGGGTCACCCTTGTCAAGGGACATTGACCAGAAATTGACGCAGAACTTCATATAACTCTCTCACAAATTTTTGCTATGACTGGGACCAGGCTGATAGGGCGGTAGTTGTCAGCACAATGCATATCTCCCTTTTTGAAAATTGGCGTAACACGTGCACTCCGCCAAGATGAAGGGAGGGAGGAAGTCTCAAATGACCGAGTAAAGATTGAAGAAGTTACTTTCATTTTTCTGATTCGAGTTTTTGGATCAACTTCTATCCTTGAGATAATTTCTGGAAAGACTTCCTGAGTACTATTTTGTTGCATAATTACTTGAAATATTTTCCACAAAATTGATTTCTAAAATATAGTATATACAGGGTGAGTCTTTACAATGCTTGTTTCTACTAGATCACTGTGTTGTTATTCAAGGGGCCAGTACAAATTATTAGGTTATACAGATGTGGAAGAATCGGATGGAAACACGGGAGTTCCAGTGTTAAATTCAAGCAGGCTCGGAGTCCAGTGGAACAATCGAAACTGTTGGAATGGCATTCTGAAAACTCTGATAAGGGTAAGATCGAAGCATTGGTTACAGCAAACGCTACGGTCGGCAACGTCGCGACTACCACCGAAATACCAGCGTTTGCTGTAACCAATGCTACGATCTTACCCTTATCAGAGTTTTCAGAATGCCATTCCAACAGACCAGCCACTTATTCAATATCGCATCGCTCTGAGGTTTCGATTGTTCCACTGTTCCACTGGACTCCGAGCATGCTTGAATTTAACACTGGAACTCCCGTGTTTCCATCCGATTCTTCCACATCTGTATATACTCCGTTCACATATTATTGAGCACAAAGTGAGCGTTTTTTTATTTATCATAAACTTTTGTTTATAAGAAGTATTCAAGGGAAAATTTAAATTGTTATCCTCTTGTATATGATTTCGATCAGAAATGACTACCTACTTACTGTTTTGTGCCTCGATGCAATTTATGGGCGAAAAAATTGCAAACTTTAGGATATAGTTATCACTTCTTCCTTCAGGAAAACTAAATGAAAATAAATCTTCAAAACGAGTTTGGAATGAAACTTATAGTAAAAGAAAGGTTTGTATCTTAGATACTTCAATAAATATAGGAAAGTAATTCATATTGTGTCAGTTGCAGGAACGTCCATTAAAATTTAAAGGTCCATTAAACTCTTAATCCTCCATTATTACAAGGAACTAATGGAGGATTAAGGGTTTAATGGACCTTTAAATTTTAATGGACGTTCCTGCAACTGAGCATAAGTCACTTTAACCTCTTACGTCAGAATTTGTATCGGAGGTTTTGATATTACAGCAGAATACGACAAGCTCTCTCTACTTCTCAGGATCATTTAATATTAAGGTACACATACAACATATTATTTCACAAACCTGTACTCGTCTATTGCAGTATTGGTAAAGAGTTCATCAAATATTTCTACATATCTTCTTGATTTATACTATAAGGACGATACAGCAAATTTTTATTTTTAAGAAAGGCATATTTTCTATAGAGGAAGCCTTATTTTCTTACATCAGCCTTCTGCTGATTCCATAAGCACTTTAATTCTGTTTGTGATATTTATACAAGTTTAGAACATCATGCACCTGATCAATTTAATTAAAACAATTGTAATGATATGTTTACATTTCCTCCTCACTCCATCTTCACAAGAACATATCGTGCATATTGGTTTTGTTTTACTTTAGCAATCTCCACAATCAATGAACCATCAATTCTATGAGGTTCTGTATCAAGGGCTAGGGCAATAGTTTTTAAACACAAAGAGCAAATGTCTATAAAACTGGACCCACAATTTGTTTTCCAACACATTATAATATGACATGCATTCAGAACTTCTTCTACTGGGGCTCTAGAATTACACTTCACTTCATTTACGTGTATACAGGTTTGGAAATTCACATCTGAAATATACGATATACAATGCATCAGACAGAGAATTCTTCCCTCCAGTTGCACAGATGAATAGTCGAGACAATCACTTGCTGTAACACACTGAATTCAGTTGTCTTACTTCATTATTCTACTCTTGTCTCTCTCTTATCGTTTAGAGGAGCGTAATTCTTTAGTATGGTAGGCAACAGTAAATACTTGAATCGAGTATTACGGGCAGCCTGACAAATTAAAAATTCTATACGTGTAGTTCGGGTTCCCTACCATACTGCGATAAGAGAGAGACAAGACTAGATATTTGCAGTAAGACAGTTGAATTCATTCAGTTATCGCACTTGATTATCTCGCCTATTCATCTGTGCAACTGGAGGGAAAAATTCTCTGTCTGATGCCTTGTATATCGTATGTTTTCGATGTGAATTTCCGAATCGGTATATGTACGATATAAATGAACTGAAAGAAATCTTTAATATAGTATAAAATTGACAACATCTATAACTAGACTTACTGACTTGTAACCTTTATATTACTTAAACACTCGAATATTAGTTATAAAATGATTGAAATATTGATTAAATCACAAAATACTTCAACAAAGATTCCAACTCCATATTAGTTTCCAGATTATTTGTAAAAATTTTGATGAAACACCAATGACTCATCCTGTCCAAAACAAGATTGTTTACATTTACTACTATCTTAGCTCAGCTTCGATTCTCGCCACCTTAGCGCTGATATCGTCATGGAATATGCCAATAACAAAAACATTTCCAATATTTCTGTGATAGTGGTGGAAAATAAATGTTTTTCAATAATGGTGAATTCAAGGAAGAAGATTTATTTTATTGTCAAACCTAGCTCATTTCATTTATCTGAAATTAACAATAGAATTCATTAAAAAATGTAAATTTCAAAATATACAGGATCCTGCCATAGTGCGTTAGGCTTATAGCTGCCACACCAAACGTATTAGGAATTTAGTTGGAAAGCATTCCCTTTGCACTTCCAATTCTGCACCTCAGGAAATTATTTTCTGACATACAGGGTGTTCCCACATAAAATTATTCAACAAGTGATTTTTTAAATGGAACACCCCATATATTTTCGCATATTTTCAATGATCTTAAATACATATCTCTATCATATCGCAAAATATTAGTTATATTATTCTAACGGTATGGGTCTTTTTCAGAAAAAACTGTAAATAGTTGAGGAAACAGGAGTTCAGTAGAAGTCCTCTACCGATTTCCAGAAGCGATAGTAACATAAATTAAGTGTTAGCATATACATATTTGAATTCGTATGATTAGCAAGATAGATGGAAGACTGATCTTTTTCTGAAGCTTGGAGATTTTTGTAGATATACAGGGTCCTGCATTACTGGGACATTTTAGGAATTTAGTTGAAAAGCCTTCCTTTTGTACTTTCAATTCTGCATCTCAGAAAATTATTTTCTAATATACAGGGTGTTCCCAAATAAAATTATTCAATAAATGAGTGATTTTTTTTAAATGGAGCACCTCTTATATTTTCTCATATACCTCTATCATGACGCAAAATATTAAGGATATTTTTTCAACGGTAGGGTCAAACCAAATTAATAATATTTGCATTTATGATAATACTGTTCGAAAGTAACTTTCTATTGAGCCCCTCTGAACAAAAAGAGTTTTGAGGTCTAACATTTTCAAGAAAGGCTGTATTTTCTCAAGTCAAAGTTTCAAGGCATAAATGAATACATCCAGTGAATTTAGGTCATTCCAAAAATCTTTTTTTTCTGTTTTTGCTGATTGAATCAATCGGTTCCAGTTGCTTTTTATCAGTGAAAAATTTTACATGCGAACAAAAACAATAAGAACAAACTTGTCAAACCAAATGAACTTATCAAATCTTTGATTAGTGTACGTTTAAAGAATGTCTTAAATGGTTAGCATTCTTTCAGAGATTATTAGTATGCATGGTTCCGAAAATATTCAATATTTGTTTAGTTTGAAATAGATAGAGTCTACCACATAACTCTTTGGTGTACCTTTCAAGAATTTCATAAATGAGTGACATTCCTTGAAACATCTGAACAAAAACAAAAGGAATAAACTTGTCAAACCAAACGAACTTGATTTGTCGACTAAGTAAATATTTTGACAAGTTGAAATTGATAGAGATTACAACAGTAAATCTTTGAATATAGTTAACTTTGAAGAATGTCATAAATGAGGGACATTCCTTTAAACATCTGAACAAAAACAATAGGAACAAACTTGTCAAACCAAATGAACTTAATTTGTCTACGAAGAAAAATTTTGACGAATTTAAATTGATAGAGACTACCACATTAAATCTTTGAATATAGTGTATCTTTGAAAAATGTCATAAATGAGGGACATTTCTTCAAAATCTAAACAAAAACAATAGGAACAAACTTGTCAAACCAAATAAACTTGATTTGTCGACTAAGTAAATATTTTGACAAGTTGAAATTGATAGAGATTACAACATTAAATCTTTGAATATAGTTAACTTTGAAGAACGTCATAAAGGAGGGACATTTCTTTAAACATCTGAACAAAAACAATAGGAACAAACTTTTCAAACCAAATGAACTTAATTTGTCTACGAAGAAAATATTTTGACGAATTTAAATTGATAGAGACTACCACATTAAATCTTTGAATATAGTGTATCTTTGAAAAATGTCATAAATGAGGGACATTTCTTCAAAATCTAAACAAAAACAATAGGAACAAACTTTTCAAACCAAATGAACTTGCTTTATCTACGAAGCAAATATTTTGACACGTTCAAATTAATAGAGACTACCACATTAAATCCTTGAATGTAGCGTACCTTTGAAGAATGTCATAAATGAGGGACATTCCCTCCACATCTAAACAAAAACAATAGGAACAAATCAAATGGACATTATTTGTATAGTCCGTTCACGAAAGTTTGAGCGCATAGTGTAGTCCGTTCACAAAAGGTTGAGCCGTCGGTTGGCCATGACAATTTGGCATATTCCACTGTGTATATTAAAATTTTAGGTTATGTTCTATATTTTCTTGTCAGATTGTTACGCAATGTTGTCAATATTGCATAGAGTTCTCTGTTAACTCGCCAGCTCGTCGGTCGAGGTCGGGTACATTCGGCAACTTGCCAATTTCAGATGAATAAACAAACGCCTAAAGTCCGTTCACGAAAGTTTGAGCGCATAGTAGGCGTTTGTTTATTTATCTGAAGTTGGCAGTACTTGCTGTCATAACTTAAAATAAAGTCAACGTTGCCGAATGTACCCGGCCTCGTTCGACGAGCTGGCGAGTTAACAGAGAACTCTATGCAATATTGACAACATTGCGTATCAATCTGACAAGAAAATAATTAATATAACCTGAAATTTTAATATACCCAGTGGAATATGCCAAATTTCCATGGCCAACCGACGGCTCAACCTTTCGTGAACGGAATATATTTACTGTCTGCCAAGAAAAGTGGTTGGGTAAAATCCCTCTACCAATTTTCAGAAGCGATAGTAACATAAATTTGATCAGAATTTATTTGAAATGAAGAATTTGCCTAGTCATCGTTCCTAAATGGTCAACCTCTCTTATACAGGGTGTCCCTTATCAAGGTCCAAATATGAAGAATTTCAAATTGTTTTTTTCTAGATTTTTTTGAATGTAACACCCTGTATTTTTTCCATGATGATGTACACAGTTTTAAACTTTACATATTTTCAGAAGTAACCAAAGGGCTTTTTTCACTCCTTCGTCCAGCAGGCACGAAAAATTAAATCAGAACAGAAAATTTTATTCAAATATCGGATATAAAAACGAACTGGCGTTGAAAAAGACAAAGAAAAATTGTGTTAATGATCCAAGAAATGTTCAGTGTCGTGCGCCTCTCTGGAACACAAAGCGATCCGATCGTTGAATGACCCACCAACCCTTATCAGCATACCTCGAGTAATGCTCCAAAAAGCACTCACAATCCTCAATCGCATATTGGAAGCTTTTGTTGGAATTTCATCGTACAAGATTCCCTTTATGTATCCCCACAAAAAAATTCTATTTAGGTGAGATCCGGTGATCTAGCAGGCCATTTTGTCTGTCGGCCACTACCAATTCATCTGTTTGGAAACTGTTAGTCCAGTAAATCCCTCATAGCAAGAAAGTAATATGCGGGTGCTCCATTATGGTGAAACCATATTTCACTTTGTATTCCCGTAGGTAACACTGCTAACATTCCAGGAAGAATATTCTGAATGAAATTCAAATATATATAAATTTCCTTTAAAAAAATTAGTCCCTAGAATCTACTGGTGCGTTCTTGAAACCACTGTGAGATAACCTCTATCAGAGAGTAAAGACATCACTTGAAGTGAGTGGTTTCTGAGGACTGCCCCAATATGAAAATCATATCAACCATTTCCTCTTCACCAAAATTCATCTCAATTTATTGTATTGGAAAATAAGGCCCATACCTTTCTTTCAGATATCGATTGAAATATATTCTGGGAGGATTCTGCATTTCTTAAAAACTTTATAGGTTTTCACTCCCAGTCTCTGAAACAGAAATAATTAAAAAGGTGAAGTGCTCCTGCGAGAATCTAGGCACTTATTTGTCAGGAGCAAATTGGTCTTGAAAAAAATTGTTGCCTAACAGTAAAACTGAGAAAGGAAACAAATTAAAAGATATTGTAACGTTTCGGTGGCTATATAACACACAATTCTGAAGATTTTTCGAGTTTGTCTGAAGAAGGTGTCTGATATAGCCACCGAAACGTTACAATATCCTTTTAATTTGTTTCCTTTCTCAGTTTTACTATTAGGCAACAATTTTTTTCAAGACCAATTTGCTCCTGACAAATAAGTGCAAAGATTCTCGCAGGAGCACTTCACCTTTTTAATTATTTCTGTTTCAGAGACTGGGAGTGAAAACCTATAAAGTTTTTAAGAAATTGGAAAATAACTTTGAGCTCTGAATATCAATATTTTGATGAACAATAATAATCGATACACTTGTCAACAGTTTCTGCAGCACTGCTCTACATGGAAATCATATGAACCACATTTCATCAATAATAATTTTTTTGGATGTCGATAAAACTCTGTAATCATTAGAAAACACAAGTTACCAATAATACGTAGGTATGTGTTATTTATCTGGACAAACATTATCATTCTCATGTTGAACTTCAGGGATTACAATTTTGGAAGGGTTTCAAAGTTTTTCAATAATTGGTCATTCAGTTTGGTTTCATTGTGTGACTCATTTAAAATATCTTTTATATTAGTATTCCTGAAATTTTTCGTGAATGCTGGACACAGGAGTGAAAGTTATCCTAAGGTTACTTAGGAGAAAATGTAAGGTATTCAATCATCTACATCATTATGGAAAAAATACAGGGTGTTACATCTGAAAAAATCGAGAAAAACTATTTGAAATTCTTCATATATGGACATTGATAAGAAAGGTTGATCATTTAGGAACCATGACTAGGCAAATTCAATTCAAGTCAAAAAAAATTCTAATAAGACTCACGGATACCCTGTATAAGAGAGGTTGATCATTTAGGAACAATGACTAGGCATCTGATCAAATTTATGTTACCATCGCTTCTGAAAATTGGTAAAGGTCTTTTACCCAACCACTTTTTCGTCAAAATTTTGCAGTTTCTTCTGAATAAGATCCCTATTGTTGAAAAAATATCTTTAATATTTTGCGTCATGATAGAGGTATATAAGAAAATATAAGAGATGCTCCATTTAAAAAATCACTCATTTGTTGAATAATTTTATTTGGGAACACCCTGTATATTAGAAAATAATTTTCTGAGATGCAGAATTGAAATTACAAAGGGAATGCTTTTCAACTAAATTTATAAAATGTCCCAGTATTGCAGGACCCTGTATAGCTACAAAAATCTCCAAGCTTCAGAAGAAGATCAGTCTTCAATCTATCTTGCTAATCATACGAATTCAAATATATGCTAACACTTTTAATGTATCAATATTTTCTTACGCAA
Source organism: Propylea japonica (assembly GCA_013421045.1). Taxonomy (NCBI): domain Eukaryota; kingdom Metazoa; phylum Arthropoda; class Insecta; order Coleoptera; family Coccinellidae; genus Propylea; species Propylea japonica. The sequence continues at coordinate 43,547,256 of CM024242.1, read as the reverse complement.
TAGGAAATATAAATCTGTGTGAAAATATAAAATGCAACCGGAGAATCATCTTACTTCAAACTCATCAATTACTCCATAGTGTTTCATGTTGCTAGGATATTTACATATTTACACTACAAACAAAACTAACAGTATCATCACTGCAAAACATGATGACTTTGCTATACAGATGCACAGGTTCATCATTTAGAAGGAAATTTTGGCACACAATTTTATTTGGATGTATACTAAAACTGTGTCTATTACTTTGTTATTTGATAAGCGTTTCTGTATTTCTTGCACACCTAGGTGTTATTTACTTTTTCATTTGTATGTGCAGAATCGTCATTTTAATTGAACAATTTCCAAAGACTGAAGTCTTCTGTATTTATTAGAGATTCAATGAATGCCTGTACGAAAATTGTGGTTATGTTATATTAGAAGAGATAAAATGGTAAAATTATATATTATATATAGCGATATTTAATTTCTGTTGTAATAATATAATCAGATTGATAATTAATCGTTACACTGATTAATTCATATCTGAAATCTAAAGAATATAAAGATACCTAATAATTCACTAATACATGGATTTACTTAATCAAAATTTAACTTACGTTTGGCTGCATTACTGCCAAAAGCAGACTGATTACTTCCAAAATTAAAAGCCATCTTCTGTTTGTTCCAAAGTTTCAATAATAGGCCAAATCCCTTCGTAGACCGTTGTGAACAGAAACACTAACAATTTCGATAGATCCAGACGAAAAGTTATTACTTCAGTTTCAGTCAAAAAAAGTTCAAATTCTGGTGTTTATTTACAATTTAAATTACACACAGATCACACCGCTACATCTGATTTGATTGTAGGTTATGTTTTGACTTTTGAACACAGAACATACAATATAAGAAGTGATACCGCCTACTAAATCCTGGCAACACGGATGACATTTAAACCACAGAAACTCCAATATAGCTCGCGGAGGTCAATGCCGAACGCCCCTAGAGTCAAGAATGCCTTAACCACAGAACATATAATAACCTTAACAGTACGTTCCACTTAAGTCGAATTTGGCGAGCTGTGGTTACATGTAACTATTAACTATCACGTGATCATTTGACAGAAAACGTGTATTAACTGTCAACTATGTAACTATGGAAAGCTGTTGGTAAGCTGTAGTTACATCGCCAAAATTCGACTTTAGCGATCACAACGCCCAAAACGCCTCATGTTTACATTCCGCCGAACGACTGCAACGCTCACGCGAGTGTTTGTGACGTCATCAATTTCGCCTGCAAAGGCCCACGGAGACCCACGTCAGGACGGTGGTCGACGTGAGCGTTTAGGGAGAACTGTCATCCGTTCCTCTTAACAAGTTAACAAAAGACGTATTTTGGCGACCTTACCACAGCTATAGTTCATTTCAAAATGATTGGCATCTCGGGCGGCTCTGAGAAGTCGAAAATATGTAGGTATCGGTCCGTTCGGTGAATTTTGATTTGCCGATTTTAGGTTGGTGTTGAAAATATCACTGACTTTGACTTTTTCCAGTTAACCTATTGAAGATATTTCGAATTTATTTGTGAATATTCTTGATTTAATCGACAAGTGGATTTAAATATCTCTTAAGTCTTATTACTTTGATTTTATCACCGAATTGAAAATGGCCGGAATACAACCAGATACCTCTCACCTTACTGCAAGGGAACGCGAGGCAGTGTATCGGTGTTACTGCGAGTTCTTTAGGGATTCAGCAGATATTTCTGCTAGTATTAATCGCGTTGCGCTCGTTTTCCAGGTAAGCGATCCTGTAAAATGTGTTATCCGATTAAGTAATGAGTTTTAAATTTTCAGATTTCTACCAGAACTGTCCGAAGAATTTTGGAGAAAAAGGAAGAAGGCAAGTTGGTAGAGCCAGGAGTTAGCACTGGAAGGAAACCTATTCCACATGATTATGTCTTTAAAGAGACATTAAACGACCTTATTTTTTCTAAAATCAAGAACAATGAATATATCAGTTTGGATATCATTTTTGAACTGGCCAAAGAGCACCTGGATTTTGATCATTCTAAGTCAACACTTTACAGAATAATCAAAAAATTGGTTACAAGTACAAGAAAGTTGATCGAAGGAAAATTCTTATTGATAAACATAAAAATATCTTGAATAGAGTACGGTTTTGTGGTAAATATCTCGAGTACTTGAGAGAAAATGTGAAATTTGTTTATCTAGATGAAACATGGATATTTGAAAATGGCAGTCAAATCCGCCAGTGGACATTAGAAAGTAATCCCAAAGGTTTACCAAGTGTATTTAAGGGTGAAGGCAGGAGGTACACAATTTTGAATGCTGGCACAACTGATGGATTTTTACCTGGATGTGATCTAATTCTTGACAGTGGTATCAATGATAAGGATTACCATAAGACAATGAATGGAGAACTATTTCATAAATGGATTACTGAGCAATTAATACCTTCTTTGCAGTTATTTAATACAAAGTGTGTCATTGTCATGGATAATGCACCATATCATTCAATCAGAGTTGATAAAATACCAACGACTGCTTCTCGTAAAGAAGTAATTCAGCAATGGCTACGAGAGCATAATATTCCTTTGATCAGAGTTTCACTAAAACCAAACTTCTTAGTTTGATTAAACCGTTATCTAATGATCCAAATTTCAAAAGGTACCATATTGATGAGGTTCTACAAAACGCTGGACATGAAGTACTGAGATTGCCACCATACAATTGTCAGTATAACCCTATTGAATTTGCTTGGGGATTTTGTAAAATGTATTACAATCGAAGAATTCAGGGAAAGTTAGGAGATAGGGAGCGAGTGAAATATCTTTGGAAGGAGGCACTTCAAGAGTGTACAGCAGATAAATGGAGAGCTTACATAGGACATATTGAAAAAGAAATAAATGAAGATTGGACAAAATATATGGGACATCATGATGTTGTTGCTATACCACCTTTTATAATAAATGCAGGCGAATCTGATTCTGAAAATGACTTTGACGAGAACTTTGATGAGTTATGTTCTGATGATGAAATCATAACAGTTATGGTTGTTGACTGATGGAACCATTGTAGTTTTCCAAATACAGGAATATTGAAGAACTCATAGATGCCAGCATTGAGAAGAATACCCGTCTTATAGTGTTGGATGTACCCGATGTGCTTTTAACTGCAGAAATAATTACAGGACGCTTTGCAGGATGAAAGACACTGATCCCGAAAGTAGACCTCACTTCAGCCAATCAGAATTTGCCTTTCACAGTCAAAAGACACCAGTTAGTGTGCAGGTTACTACACTACACTAACTTCCTGACTTCAATTTGTCCACTCTCACCATTGATGAGTAGTTCCTCAAAGTACTCTTTCCATCTCTCCGTTATTGCAGAATCCTCCCTCAATATATTTCCATCCTTATCCTTTATATTGATCCGATTGCTCGTTGGATCATTCCTTGTATCTTAAGAACTCTAGAAAATAGTTTCTGATTTGTTTTATTTTCCATCTTTCTTTTTTTTACTTATGAAGTTTCCTATAATTGATAAACATAAGATTACTTGAATTCTTTGTTGAATTTTATAGAAAGTTGAATTGTTAATGCAGTGTTAATGTTTACTCTGAAAGTTATTTCACATAATGTTATGTTTGCTTTGGACCACTGCATTCAGAAGATAATTCTAATATGTAAATAAATAGTAAAATGTATAAGTCTATAAGTATACCACTGTACTTTTAATAGTTATTTTCAATGAGTATGATGCATATAATATTTCTGTCTCTAATTAACACTAAAATTTTTGAATAATGCTCAGTAAATTTTTCAATTTTGTACAGAAGCTTATTTTATTTTATTGTCAATTTTAAGAAATGTTGAATAAGTTTGTTCCTTACCCATACAGTAAGGATTGAAAGAAAGATTTTATGCTAAAACTTAAACTTTTGCTTTTTTTTAAATTACAAACAGTCCAAGAAAATTAATCAACTTTTATCTAAAACGACACCAACAAGACCTAAATTGACAATCGTTTCCAATAAAAGCCAGAATATTTACCATTTCTCTATTCGCAACTAAGGGCAAACAATGTGTCATTTATTGGAGATCTAAAGAAATAGTTCCTAATTATATGATGGATATCTTAAATTGAAGCAAATACTCAATTATTTATATTAAATGTCACCAAAGCATATAAATGAATGAAAGAATTATTTTATCTGTGCAATAGTATATTCTAAAACAAGTATGAATTTCCTACAGAAATGATAACATCTTGTGGTCCACATTTTTTCTCTTCATTTAATTTTAACACCTTTGCACATACACTTGTTTATATTTTTGGCTATTCAATAAAATCTTCCTCTTGCTAAAACAGATAGAATCGGTGAGAAGTTTATTGAAGTTATACAATGTAGTACAATTAACGTACCTTCTGAATAGATTCTCTAATTTGTGTTTTTGTCTTATTATGTATAACCATTTGATGAACTGGGACACACATTTCAAAGTATCAAGTTCTTTCTGTTTCGTTTCACCATTTTGGCTATCTCAGTTGAATTTGAGTTGAACACACTCATTTTAAAATATAATTACGAATAAGTTTGTCAGAAAAGAAGAACATTTATTTTAATTATCTTCAATAGAGTCTCAATCTTCATGGGTGAATTATATCAATGACATCTCATTAGAGTACTTCGATTATTTATTGTTTCATTTATTGAGGCAACGATATATCAATAGAACCCGAATCCCATTTATTGAACTGAACTGAAATAATAAATGACTGATTATTTTTCATGATATGTATTTACAAGCTTAGGGGCTATACCTATCCTCGCTCTTCAGCTGCAATTGTTGGAAAATACGAAAATTTGTCAATACAATGTCAGAAATGATATACTGCTGGTAGGTATAGAGATTTACACAATCCTTATGGTATTTGTGAAACAGGAAGCTCAAAAATTTGCTTTGGTAAATAAAAATATTGCATTGAATACATTTCTAGGTTATATTTATTTATTTCGCTTCTCTGACTCTGATGGACCCACAGAAATTTTTAGTGACTTTTTAGTAACTAGAAATAAAGCCCCGACTGGACTTTCATGGCTTGCTCTGATGACAATCATTTTGAAACGAACTATAACTCAATCGTAGTTACTGCAGTAACTCATATTTTGGCGAGTTAACCATGTAACTATGACGTATTAATGACGTCACAAGCGTAACTACACGTAACCTTTCTCGAGAGCTGGGTTAGATGTTGTAGTTACTAGCTTCATCTCTTTTTATGTGTGAAATGGACTGTTTTGAAAACATAGAGAACGGCAAATTCAAACAATTATCGATGTTCATGGAAAGTGAAGAATTTTCCGTTAAAACTTCATTTGAAAGTTATGAAATGGACGCGATTAATGTTAGAATTAATGAAAAAGTTTATGCGTTTCAAGACAGGAAAGAAGTCATACAGCAGATGGAAAATGGTGAGACTGCAAATATGAATTTGAATAACTATAAATAATGGAAATGGCAATCCTCAATTTGATTCATTTTCCTCTAGGTCATAATTGGATATCCTTTGATTTAAAAGAATATCGAATAAATTATTGACCGTATTGAATCAAGCAAAACTGAAAAATTTTAATTCTATTTCGGTTATTGTTACAGATGAATTTTTGGTAGAACTGTACCTTATGGCCAGTGGGCAACCATAGAAGCTCATTTTCTGTCGACGACAGAAATCGCAGAAATGCCGAGAATAAAGATAATCAGCTGATACGACAAAATATTGTCATTCACCGAGATTCGAACCCATGACCACCGGCTCTACGGTAGCAGACTTAGCGCACTAGGCTACAGTTGTTGATACAAATAAATGAGTATTTTACGTGAATTATTAACTCGGAGGTAAAATTGAACATTCAAAAATTCATATCTTCGAAACGGTTTGGTTGTCGGGAATAAAACAAACGCCAATCGCTTTGTTTTCTTGAAAAGAATCTACAAAAAAATCATAATCATCAACAAGATTCGTTGATTGCCAAACTTTCATGTGTTGCAGTTCGGAGGAAATATTGAACATTTAAAAATTCATATCTTCCGAACGGTTCTGTTGACTGAAATGAAACAAACGCCAATCGATTTGTTTTCTTGAAAAGAATCTACAAAAAATCATTAACAAGATTCGTTGATTGCCAAACTTTCATGTGTTGCAGTTCGGAGGAAATTGTTATTTTGTACGTGTATTCACTGTATTCAGGTGGAAATTTGTTATGCTAAATTAAACACTGGATTAAATAAACTGATTTATTCTCCAACTTTTGTAATACACCATTTAACCTTAAAGACTTGTGTCTATCTATTAACCATAGAACAAATATGCTATGAATGACTTCTAGAACATAGAATCTGATACATCTGTCATTGCATACAAGAACTACTAACATAAAACCTAATATAAATGTTTTCATTGTTACAACACCCCCTCTCAATGAAAACAGTTTCTTTCTTTTTAATTACAAAAACAAACATATCTGCTTACAAAATTTGTCAAACTTGACTTTTGATAAAGGCTTTGTTAGCATGTCAGCTGGTTGATCCTCTGTATTAATTTTAATAATTTCTATTATACCTTTATCTATTTTTTCCTTTAATAAAGTTGAACTTTATGTCCACATGCTTCAATCTGCGGTTGTTTTCTGGGTTGTTACAAATCCTTATGGCTGACTGGTTGTCTTCATAAATTTTAATAGGTAACTGTGTTGGATTTAACTTGAAATCTGACAATAATTTAAGCAACCAGCTCATTTCTGCCACTGCCATAGATAAAGCACAATACTCTGCTTCTGTTGACGAAATAGCTACGGTCTGTTGCTTCTTGCTAACCCAGCTTACTGTACAGTCGAATAACCTAAACAAAAAACCTGTAGTTGATTTTCTATCGAAAACATCACCTCCCCAATCAGAGTCTACATATCCACATAGTACTTCTGCATTATTGCTTCTAGTAAATACTAATTTCAATTTTAAGGTACTCTTCACATATCGTAAGATTCTCTTTAAAGCTTTCAAAACATTTAGATTTGCTTTATCTTGAAATCTACTCATAATTGTGACACTTTGGCATAAATCAGGTCGTGTTCCTGACACTGCGTACATCAAACTACCAACTATCTTCCTACACATTTTGATTAATTTTTCATCAGGATCTCCATCTTTTAATATTTTAAAATCATAATTCGTATCTAAAGGTGTAGCAACATTATTACAATCTGCCATGTTAAACCTACTGAGGATCTTTTTAAGATACCTTTCTTGGTTCAATTCTATTGTTCCCTGATTCAAATTTTGCTTTACTGTAATTCCTAAATATTCAGATATTGGTCCAATATCTTTCATTTTAAAGTTTTGTTTAAGCATATTTTTAACGTTTAATATCTCGTCTAATTCAGATCCTACAATTAGTACGTCATCTACATAAAGTAGAACAAATAATTTAAATTTTGTGTTTTTTGTATATAGACAGAAATCATTTTCTGATCTGATAAAATTTTCTTGTTTCATTAAACTGTCAAACTTGGAGTTCCAATACTTTGGCGATTTTTTGAGTCCATAAATCGATTTTTTTAGTTTAAAAACTTTTTCACTTACGGTTTGTCCAGGTAAAGTCATAAATACCTCCTCTTCTATATCACCATACAGAAACGCACTTTGGACATCCATCTGATGCACTTCCATACCATAATGATTAGCTATAGCCAACAATACTCGGAATGTAGTCAATTTTGCCACTGGTGCATATAGGTCATACAATTCTTGGCTTAGTTTTTGCTGGAAGCCTCGAGCCACCAATCTGGCCTTGAATTGTCCGTCACTTTTTATCTTGAACACCCATTTGCTATCGATGACCTTTTGATGTTGAGGCCTTGGAACTTCTTCCCAAGTGTCGTTTTCCTCAAGTACTTTCATTTCTCTATCGATTGCTTCTCTCCATCTAAGACTTTGCTTCCCAGACAGTGCCTCCTCTTGATCTAATGGTTCTTCAGTTTCTGTATAAAAGCATATATCAGATTCATGCATCTCATAATCTTTCATCCATAAGGGTTGTTTTACTTGCCTTTTTCCTGGTTCCCTAATGTTTTGTGTCTGCTGTAATTCATTATTGGAAGCATTGCTTACCTCTACTTCATCATATGATTCCTCTGGTGTATGTTCATGATCGCTGTCATCCAAATTTATCTCATTTACCTGGTTATTCAGATTATTATCTTCTTCTGTCTCATTATGCTCCCTTGTTACCTCTTGGTTATCTGGAAAATTCAAATAAATTACCTCTTCCTTTTTCTCCTTCTTGATAGCTGAAGGGCCTTCATTTTGTGGTATGAAGATAATATCTCTATGTATTTCCACTCTTTGCTTCTCTGGTAGGTAAACTCTGTAGCCTTTCACTTCTTCACTGTATCCTACAAATATCCCAAACATATTTTTCGCATCTAATTTTAGCCTCTTCTGTTTAGGTATGTGAATGCTAACTTTAGTTCCAAACTCTTGAAAAAAGTTCATGTTGGGTTTTTTGTTGAACCATAATTCATAAGGTGTTTTATCCTTTTGTGGACTAGTTCCAGCTCTATTAAGTGTATACACCACTGTATTGGCTGCTTCTGCCCAGAATTCCTTATTTAAGCTAGAACTATGCAGTATTGTTCTCAGCAATTCCATAATAGTTCGATTTTCTCGTTCTGCTCGACCGTTCTGTTGTGGACTGTATGCACAGCTTTTCTGATGCACAATTCCTTTTTTGTCACATATTGTTTTGACCTGTTCATTGACAAATTCAAGTCCATTATCTGTTCTTAGCGTTTTTATTCTATTTCCAGTCATATTTTCTGCCCAGTTCAAAAAACTTTCTATTTTCCCTGCAGTTTCTGATTTGTTCTTCAAAAAATAAACTCTTCTATAATTTGAGTGATCATCCTTCAATGTGAGCATGTATTTTGCTCCCCCTAGAGATTCAACTTCTAATGGTCCACATAGGTCACTATGTATCAACTCACCTATCATTTGAGCTCTACTGGTAGTTTCTGGAAATGGTAATTTGTGTTGTTTGCCTGCTAAACACTTACCACAAAACGGTTTTTTCTGGTCCTCAAATTCAACATTGTTTCTCTTTAGTATTCTTCTGATCTGGTCAAAATGTATATGGGCCAACCTTTGGTGCCATTCATCTAAACTCATAACAGCATTGCACTGTGACTGGCTATTTACCCTAAATTCCATCCTGAATAGCCTGCCCTTTCTTCTAGCCATCGCTACAATTTTGCCCTTATTGTCAGTTACTTCACATTTTTCCTTATCTGAGTTCATTCGAAAACCTTTGTCCAATGTAGCGCTTAATGAAAATAAGTTTACTGCCAATTCTGGAACATATAATACATTGAGCAAACTTGTTCTTACCCAATTCTTTCCATTATAAGCATCTACTTGAACTGTTCCAACTCCTTCAACTTCAACCAGTTTTCCATCACCTACTCTTACTTGTTTCTTCATCTTTGATTTCTCCATTTCTGTGAATTGGTGTTTGTCATTGCACATATGTTCGGTCGCTCCACTGTCCATCCACCAATTTTGTTCGCATTCATATTTGTTACCTGTCATCTGGCGTTCCGATATCAAAGCTTGATCTGTCGTTTTCTTTGCATTTCCATTTTCACCTTTCTTGTGCTTCCTGAACCAACATTTTTCCATCAAATGACCTGGTTTCTTGCAGTAATTGCATACTCTTTTGGTACAATTTTTCTTCAAGTGATTACCGTTACATGTATAACATTTTATGTCTTTCTTGATGTTTCCCACTGCAAGAGCCTGAGCTTTTTCCAAGCCTTTACTTCTCTCTTCCTCTAGCATCAGTCGTGACAAAAGATCTGTTAGAGTCTGCTTATCTTCAGGGGTTGATTCCCACGCTGATATAAAGTGCTTCATACTTTCAGGCAAGGACATAAGTACCTTCGTTATGATCATTTTATCACTAATTTCTTCACCTAAGGATTTCAAGCTTCCTTTCAATTCTTCCAACTGAGAGATGAACTCTGCTACATTTCCTTCTTTGTATTCTAAAGAAAAGAATCTTTGGGTTAATAAATGAACACTTACTTGGGATTGATGTTCATAAATGCTCTTCAGTTTATTCCACATTTCAGCTGACGACTTGCATGTCAAAATGTGAGTGATAACCTTCTCGTCCAATCTAGACACAATAATTTCCTGGGCTTTAGCGTCTTTTTCATCCCAATCATTAGTACTGGCTGGAGGTATTGGTTTTGCAACTGTACCTTCTACAATTCCAAAGTAGCCCTTCGACTTCAACGCTATTTGCAGTTGAAATTTCCATATTGCCCAATTTTCTCCATTCAGTCTTACAATACTCAGGAGTCCAACTTGTTCCGTCATTTTTCCAGCTTCCTCGAACCTCTCTTCTGGAGTATTTTATCCTTTCTACCAAATTCCGCCTTTTTGTTTCACGTGAGCACGTGGCCGTTCAGACCTTTTTTTCTTTCTTCCTTTTTACAGTTTCTGCATGTCTGGGCCCATAACCTGTTATTTTGTACGTGTATTCACTGTATTCAGGTGGAAATTTGTTATGCTAAATTAAACACTGGATTAAATAAACTGATTTATTCTCCAACTTTTGTAATACACCATTTAACCTTAAAGACTTGTGTCTATCTATTAACCATAGAACAAATATGCTATGAATGACTTCTAGAACATAGAATCTGATACATCTGTCATTGCATACAAGAACTACTAACATAAAAACCTAATATAAATGTTTTCATTGTTACAACAGAAATATTGAACATTTAAAAATTCATATCTTCCGAACGGTTCTGTTGACTGAAATGAAACAAACGCCAATCGATTTGTTTTCTTGAAAAGCGTCTACAAAAAAATCATCAACAAGATTCGTTGATTGCCAAACTTTCATGTTTGCAGTTCGGAGGAAATATTGAACATTTAAAAATTCATATCTTCCGAACGGTTCTGTTGACTGAAATGAAACAAACGCCAATCGATTTGTTTTCTTGAAAAGAATCTACAAAAAAATCATCAACAAGATTCGTTGATTGCCAAACTTTCATGGGTTGCAGTTCGGAGGAAATATTGAACATTTAAAAATTCATATCTTCCGAACGGTTCTGTTGACTGAAATGAAACAAACGCCAATCGATTTGTTTTCTTGAAAAGAATCTACAAAAAAATCATCAACAAGATTCGTTGATTGCCAAACTTTCATGTTTGCAGTTCGAAGGAAATATTGAACATTTAAAAATTCATATCTTCCGAACGGTTCTGTTGACTGAAATGAAACAAACGCCAATCGATTTGTTTTCTTGAAAAGAATCTACAAAAAAATCATCAACAAGATTCGTTGATTGCCAAACTTTCATGTTTGCAGTTCGGAGGAAATATTGAACATTTAAAAATTCATATCTTCCGAACGGTTCTGTTGACTGAAATGAAACAAACGCCAATCGATTTGTTTTCTTGAAAAGAATCTACAAAAAAATCATCAACAAGATTCGTTGATTGCCAAACTTTCATGGGTTGCAGTTCGGAGGAAATATTGAACATTGAAAAATTCATATCTTCCGAACGGTTCTGTTGACTGAAATGAAACAAACGCCAATCGATTTGTTTTCTTGAAAAGAATCTACAAATATTCAATAATTCTGATGTGGTTCATTAAGGTTTCTTATATAATCTTCAAGCGGTATGTACGTATATCAGAAGGACTTCAAAGTATACTACCAGACTTGTGATTATTCAAAGACCCCCGACCGGAAATTTAGTCATTCAAATTGACATTATAGTAATTAACTGTACTGTACTGTACTGTCAGTATACATTAACTTTATGTGCTTTTCTCAGGGACAAGCGGGTTATCTTTTTGTACGAATGTATGCTTTCATTCAAATTTTGATACAAAGATGGTCTCAAATTTTTTGATTCAATTTCAAAACAACTCTTTATACCTTTACCTCAAATTTATACTTCCTTGAATGTGTCATATTTTTTTGATAAGTAAGAGAGATTGGTGAGGAAAACAATTACAAAAATTATTGAAATAAATTTATTTTCATGAAAGAGATTATTGGAACACATTTTGAGGGCACTGAAAGAATAATTAAAACTGGATTACAAAACCATATCTATATATAACAAACATTAAAAATATCACTTATTATTTATTAAAATGAATCAATTTGGTATACATACTTTTGTCGAATATTGTATCGACAGTGATTTTATTTTTGTGATGTATTCTTAAATTAAAATGTACCTTGTGCAGCATTTGATCAAAAATATGCTCATCTGAGTTATAAATAATATTATAAAATTACTGGAACATGAATTGCTGACTTACATAAGTAGCTTAAGATCTAGACAAACTTTCAATACTATTCAAGCTTGTTCATAAATTGCGATTACACCTGCAGAAGTTTTCAAATGTATCATCAACTTGGTATTTGGTAAAATTGAGTATAGCGTAGACTATTTGCCTTTGTCTTTTTTCCAAATAAGGCTAAGTTTTTCTAAACAATTTGGGATTTCAATATTAGCAAGTTCCAAATAGGTCTCAGAACCGAAAATACATCAAACCTATATATATATATATAAGGTTAATTTTTATGGTCGATTTATTATAAAGGGTGAAATAAGGGATATCGAACCAATTAATATAAAGATTTTATATTACTCTTTATTCATTTACCGAGCTTTCGGAAATCTTTGTTTCCTTCCTCAGGGTTCCTACAAACAAGATAGTGTTATTTGTTATTTACAATATTAATTTCTAATGAACACATACTGAATTTGAGGTTTTTAAATCTCCTCAACGGCAAAAGAATTTTGTGGCTAGCAAGTACAGTGACTATGATTTTGAATTTTTGTATCTGATATTTTTTGGGAATTTCTGATTTTAGATGACAGTTCGATTTATTTTTGTAGGTTAGTTGGCAGGGCTGTCCAACACTTCTTCATCCGTCGATCGGGCCGTCAAAGAAGGGTCTTTTGTTCAAAGATAGTAAATATGCATAGACGTTGCTTAGATTTTGTGTGTCTGATTTTTTATTTATAGGGTGTTCTTGGTTATTTATGTAGATCATTTCTAATATTGTTCTCTTCTTGTAATTATTACTGCTGTCTAGAATTGTTACATCATCTAGGTCTATTCTATGGGTGTTTTGGTTTGCATGTATTGATAGTGCACATCTCTGATTGTTAAGATTTATATCACTTCTGTGTAGTGTGACTCTGTTTTTAAGCCATTGCGACGTTTGTCCTACCATTGTTTAAGGAGAAGATAGTTAGTTACTTCAGTTCAAATATCATTGGAGGATATTGGACAATATCGTTAGAGGGCGCCACTCCGGAAGAGGTCCAACATGATGGGTTGCCTATGTGCAATGTTGAAAATTCAGACGAGTATTAATTTTTGGGTATGGTGAACAACAGATGTCTCTAGTGACGAGCTATTTTTCTTCACGTCAACGTGTCTTGCATCTTGCTCCACAACTTCTCTCTTGTCTTGTATGCCTGTATGAAATATCCGAGGGTCCAGAGCAATAAAATTTTTTATTACTCTGAGGCCCTTAGGGTTGGGATTTGAGAAATATTTTCGATTTCGTCGTGAGATCGCTAGACGGAATTTTTCTAACTCAGTAGCAAAGAAATATTATATTAAAGAAGTGAATGATTTGAGAAATTTTTATATTCTCTGATATGTTTATGCTAAAGAAATAATTATTGTATCATAATCAAAGCCACGTAATGAAAGTGTTTTCAAAAGGAACATTTCAAAACTTGTATTTTTCACAAAACGTTCAGGATTTGAAGGTGAAAGTTGAATGCATAAAGAAATAGAATGAAACTAACAGCTCCAATGATATTCATGAATGAATTTTCCCAGTATGAACAAGCGCTTATAAACTTCAAATCACTTCGCTGTGCATATACAGGGTTTTCCGGTTAGAGGTGTGTCATTCTGATATTCAAAGAAAAATTATAGTTTTTGGAATAAATGATCGGATGTTTATTTCATGCCGTTAATTTATAGTGGAAAATAACTTCATTCAAATGACCACCACGACCACGCTCACAGAACAATATCTTTTTAATGAAATTTTCCATAACAAAATCGAAAAGTGTGGCTACTCTATGTACTCGATAGCCTCACGAATTCCGTCTTTGAGGTATTGAATCGACAATGAGATATTGGCGGGTCCTTCTCTTTCACCAAGCTTTTTCCGTAAAAGCTCGATCAACGGTTTAGTTGGTTGAGTGGCACGTAGTGCTGTTTGTTGAAGTAAACGTTGTCCGATCCATACAATCAGACTCCGGTCATAAAAAATCGTTAATCATCTCTCGATAGCGCCAAGTTAAGTAATTAGTTGAGGTCCCAAAGACTCCGCCGGGCCATAAACTGCACTAAACACTTAGGACACGTTGAGGATAGACAGGCTTTATAATAATAATAATAATATTCGGGTTTGTGTCTCTAATTAACGAATTTTGAGCAGAAACGGCCTCAAACGATAGGATTCTACTCCGTGATGACGAATCCGAGGTCAAATACAATTCTGTTCTGTTTGTTCTAGAGACTTGAGAAGTTCGTTAACCAGCCAAATCGTACAGGGTGTTCCATAAAATATGGCCATTCAAAATTTCCGTCCTGCCATATCTCCAGACAAAACAAAACCAATCGATATGAAATTTTGCGGCCACATGCAAGATGCCCATAATAAGCCTTTTGCAAAATTTTGTGGCCATAATGTTAACCATATAATTTAATTTAATGTTATTACTGGATTTTTACATATTTCATTTTTTTAATCATTTCCAGAACATAATTCCGGTCGTGCCTAGATTTTGCATTCATATACTAAGCATGAATCTCAAGTCCCATACAATTTTGATGTGATAGAATTATTGCTCTACTAATAGACGAACGCTCAAAAGTACCTGTTCGGGGCTTTTCTTGCATTTTTTTAACGCCATTTATTTCAGAAGAAACTCATCGTATGTTCCCGTTACAGGAGGTATCAGTTTTCAAATTTTCAAAAGACACATTCGTACCCTGATCACTACTCGTTTAATTGAAATTTCCATTGCAATATAAGTATAAAAAAAATTAAGAAAGCCCTTTCGAACGCTCGTTCTTTGGCGGAACAATGAGGCTTTAACCGCAAAAATTTGTATAGGACTAAAGGACTTGATACTTAATATATAAATGCTGAATCTCACCACGATCGGAATAATATTCTGGAAATTATTAAAAAACTGGAATATGTAAAAATGACAATTTAAAAAAAAACAAATCTATGGTTCGGATGATGCGAACCTCCTGAAATTTTGAATGAACATTCACTATATCAATGTTCATACACAAAATAAATTTTACTTGAAACGGATATCTTGTTTTGGAAATATAGCAATTTTTTTTTCGAATTTCAATTGAATTTTCTATGGTTTACACAATGCGATTTTTTGAAATTTTGCATGAATATTAAGTATAATATACCAATCTTCCTTCACGAAATGAAATTCACTTCAATCGGATATAATGAATTTGACCACGTATCGTCATCAGGGATACCATTTATTGCCGCCAAAGTCGATATTGACTCAAGAATTCAACACAAGAGAAACAAAGCATAGGTATTTTTTCTTTTTTCCAATGACATTGATTAGAAATATATTGCCAATAATAATACATTTCAGTATTGTCAGTATTTCGAAACTTCAGTCGTATTTCTGAAACGAAATAATTTAATAATAAGGAAAACGCCTCAATTTCGCTGCGATAAACTTTTTAAATAGGTAATGTTTTTATCATAGTTTTCGTGAGTGCAAAGACCTCACGTTGGTACTATTATTCGTCGCATTTGTTTGAAGAAGAATTCATGGCTACCAGAAAAAACTTGTTCAAATAAAGTCTAACCAAATAAATTTCATATTTGCCTTCAACTACGATTCAAATTTAAACTTATTCCCTTCACTACCTTAGAATAGAAAAACTAGAATCGCATAACATAAACAGACCCTGTAATTATCAAAGTAATAAAATTCCCAACTGGAACCCTGGCTTACTCTATTCATCGACGAACATGTGTTGGAATTTACTCAGTTTCGAATGTTTCGATTCTTCAAACTTCACGTCATAAAATATAGTTTCATAGCAGAAGTAGAAACCTCTTTACCGATAAGTAATTATTCAAGTATCCGCCAAGAGGGCGTATTAGGATGGACCCTAAAAATTCAGAGTTTGCCACATAATTCTAATAGGTACCGCCACATACGCACATCCAATGCCCTTAGCAGGCCGAGTAACTAACTATCTTCTCCTTAAACAATGGTCCTACGTATGTTTGATTACAGTCCTTGCAAGATATCTGGTATACTACATTGGATCTCTGGTTTACTGGAATAGGGTCTTTGAGTCTGGTATAAAGTGAGGCGATGGTTTTTTTCATTTTTTGTAATTACTTTGATGTTTTCTTGTTTGTTGAAGCACTTTTGTATTTTTAAAGATAATGTTTTGATGTTCGGTATCGTGCAGTATTTGATGTTTGAGTTGTTGTTTTCATTGTTGGTTGCAGGGTTTTGTTCTTCGTGTCTTGTACTGCTAGAAAACAATAACTTATTTAACATTCTTGGAGGATATGCATTTTCTAGAAGGATGGATTTTAATTTCTTTATGTTCTTGTCGACGAATTCTGGGTGGCACATTTTCTTTATTCTATTGATTTTTTCTTTTATAAAATTTATTTTCATTTTTATAGGGTGGTCCGACAAGAAGTGAATATATTTGTCAGATGATGAGGTTTTTATGTACCAGTCTAACTTTACTAGTTTTTCATATCGGCATACTTTCGTATCCAGAAAGGGCACAGAGTTGTTTACATCTTCTGTCTCGATGGTGAACTGTATATGTGCATTGAAATTATTGAAAACTTTGAGGATCGTGTCAGTTTCGCCCTCAGGTACAGCTGTTATCAGGTCATCCACAAACTTTTTCATGAAGGGTATTTGAAATGGAAGTTTTGGTATGCATTTTTTCAACAAATAATCCATCACATAAAGTGCTAATATTGGACTCAGTTTTGAGCCCATTATGCAACCCAATAACTGAATGTAGAATTTACCCTCAAAGACAAAATATCCCGAGTCCAGCAAAAATTCTAATATTTCCATGAATGCCTATGATAAAAACAATGACTACTATGTCAAAGATTCTTTTGAATTCTCCAAATCCATAAACAACTTTGAACTTCCACCTAACTATGTGATAATTTCTTTGGATGTTATTAATCTGTTTGGTAATATAACAAAAGAGCTGATCCTAGAATCGATTGAAGAAAAGTGGGAAAACATTAGGAACTACTGTAATGTGGACAAAGAAAAATTCATGGAAATATTAGAATTTTTGCTGGACTCGGGATATTTTGTCTTTGAGGGTAAATTCTACATTCAGTTATTGGGTTGCATAATGGGCTCAAAACTGAGTCCAATATTAGCACTTTATGTGATGGATTATTTGTTGAAAAAATGCATACCAAAACTTCCATTTCAAATACCCTTCATGAAAAAGTTTGTGGATGACCTGATAACAGCTGTACCTGAGGGCGAAACTGACACGATCCTCAAAGTTTTCAATAATTTCAATGCACATATACAGTTCACCATCGAGACAGAAGATGTAAACAACTCTGTGCCCTTTCTGGATACGAAAGTATGCCGATATGAAAAACTAGTAAAGTTAGACTGGTACATAAAAACCTCATCATCTGACAAATATATTCACTTCTTGTCGGACCACCCTATAAAAATGAAAATAAATTTTATAAAAGAAAAAATCAATAGAATAAAGAAAATGTGCCACCCAGAATTCGTCGACAAGAACATAAAGAAATTAAAATCCATCCTTCTAGAAAATGCATATCCTCCAAGAATGTTAAATAAGTTATTGTTTTCTAGCAGTACAAGACACGAAGAACAAAACCCTGCAACCAACAATGAAAACAACAACTCAAACATCAAATACTGCACGATACCGAACATCAAAACATTATCTTTAAAAATACAAAAGTGCTTCAACAAACAAGAAAACATCAAAGTAATTACAAAAAATGAAAAAAACCATCGCCTCACTTTATACCAGACTCAAAGACCCTATTCCAGTAAACCAGAGATCCAATGTAGTATACCAGATATCTTGCAAGGACTGTAATCAAACATACGTAGGACAAACGTCGCAATGGCTTAAAAACAGAGTCACACTACACAGAAGTGATATAAATCTTAACAATCAGAGATGTGCACTATCAATACATGCAAACCAAAACACCCATAGAATAGACCTAGATGATGTAACAATTCTAGACAGCAGTAATAATTACAAGAAGAGAACAATATTAGAAATGATCTACATAAATAACCAAGAACACCCTATAAATAAAAAATCAGACACACAAAATCTAAGCAACGTCTATGCATATTTACTATCTTTGAACAAAAGACCCTTCTTTGACGGCCCGATCGACGGATGAAGAAGTGTTGGACAGCCCTGCCAACTAACCTACAAAAATAAATCGAACTGTCATCTAAAATCAGAAATTCCCAAAAAATATCAGATACAAAAATTCAAAATCATAGTCACTGTACTTGCTAGCCACAAAATTCTTTTGCCGTTGAGGAGATTTAAAAACCTCAAATTCAGTATGTGTTCATTAGAAATTAATATTGTAAATAACAAATAACACTATCTTGTTTGTAGGAACCCTGAGGAAGGAAACAAAGATTTCCGAAAGCTCGGTAAATGAATAAAGAGTAATATAAAAATCTTTATATTAATTGGTTCGATATCCCTTATTTCACCCTTTATATATATATATATATACATTGTTGATTGAAGTTTCTTGGGTATTTTAGCACTAAGTTTTACCAGTAAATAGTTATTTACTTTTGATAAAATATATTGATTCCGACATATGTTTCGGCCTTATTTTGGCCTTTTTCAAGGATAGTACAACCATCAATAATTCCTGTAAAAATACAAATAATGAACATCACATCAATGAATCAATTTAAAATTTTCCTACACTCACTATTTTCGTCAAAATATTGCATTTTCAGTTAAAAATATAAAACACAATTACACATTTTCACAGATATGACACAAACAAACATTGGTAAAGTTATGAACGTCAAATTAAATTTTCAAACTCAAGACGAATAAATATTACGACATCTGTATGGATTAATAAGAGTGTATGTTGTTAAATTTTAGATAACTATCTTATTCATGTTTATACTCATTGTTGTTTTTGTAGATGGAGTTACTTGAAGGATTTTATTTGAAGTTGTTCTATTTTCATTTATTTTATTAAGTTGTGATATATTTGGGCTAAATTCTTGGTGTCCGTTTTGTCATTCATAGCCTCTTTATTCTTCTTTATATGAATCATCTCCAATATATTTCGGGTTTTACCATTTTTTTCTTTTTCTAAGATGGAAAAATTATCGAAATCCATTTTATGCCTTTCGGTTTGTTCGTGTTTCTTCAATGCAGTGATGTTTTTACAATATTTATGGCCATTTATTCGTTCCTTTATGTACTGTGATGTTTGTCCAATATATACCTTAGGGCAATCTAAACAATTTATTTGGTATACGCAATTGGATATTTTTGTTTTAGGGATTTTTGATTTCAATTTTGAGTTTAAGAAGGTTAAGTTATTTATATTTTTATATGCCAAATTTATTCCATGCTGTTTAAGCGATTTATTCAAGGTTTCTGATAAGCCCTGTATATACGGCACAGATACGTATTTGGGTGGTTCAGCCTCAATTTTTTTATTATTTGTTTGTTTTTCTGAGTTATATAGCATAAATATTTGTTTTTGAATATTTTGTTTATCATTTTTAGTGGATAATCGTTTTGAAGAAGTATATTCTTTGCCTTTGTTATTGTTTGTTTCCTGAATTCCGGACTTGTAAGTTTAAGAGCTCGGTCAGCAATTCCTGATATGACACCTTTTTTATGTGTTATTGGGACTGTAGCCTCAAAATTTAAGTAGCGGCCACTCCAAGTAGGTTTTGTATACCATATTGTTTTTATTCCTGTGTTTTTTCTTACAAGTGTTAGATCCAGAAAATTTATTTCATTTTGTTTTTCTAACTCACAGGTGAAATTCAATTTGGGATGGTAGTTATTGAATTTATTTATAATGTCTTGTATTTTATCTTCAGGTGCTGCTGTGAGACAGTCGTCTACAAAACGTTTGAAAAATGGCACTTTGTATGTTAACTCTTCCATGACAGTTTCCTCCAAATCTTCCATTATAAGTTGTGCTATCACAGCTGAAATTGGAACTCCCATACCACATCCATTTATTTGAGTGAAAAATTCGTTTTGAATTGGAAATACGAACTTGAAAAGCATAGTTCGATAGCTTTTATAAACTCCGTTTTTGGTAGGTCTGTATGTTCCTTTATTTTTTCCCATTTTTTAATAACTATATCTTTTGCTACGTCGAGTGGTAAGTTTGTATACAAGCTGACAACATCCAAAGAGAACAGTTTTTCATTTTGTTTTAGTGATATTTTATCTATGAATTTCTTGAATTGCCAGGAATCCTTCACGTAATAAGCATTTTTTCCTAGTATTGGAGTTATACAATTTGCTAAGTATTTTGAAAGTTTGTAAATAGGGCTTTGAACACAGCTGATAATTGGTCTAAGGGGTATTTCTTTTTTGTGTAATTTGGGAAGTCCGTAAATTTGGGGAGGGTTAGCATTATGTATTTTCAATTCATTACATAGTTTTTTAGGTAGAATATTCTTTTTTTCCCAAGATTTTATCAGTTCATTGTTTTTAGTTTGTATTATTTTTGTTGGATCTTGTTTCAGTTTTTTATAAGTTTCTTCGTCATTTAAGATATCATACATTTTTTTATCGTAGTCTCTTGTGTTCATAACCACGGTTTTGTTTGATTTATCTGGCTTAAGAACTGTTATTTCAGGGTTATTTTTGAGGAATGATTTTGTTTTTTTGATACTGTGATTTAATTTTAGTTGTTTCTTATTTAGTTTTGTATCTCTTTTTTTAAAATTAGTAATATTATTTACCACCTTATTTCGTATTTCAGCTTGGGTGTCCTTATCGAATTTGTCAATTCCTGCTTCTATATTTGCTATGATATGGTGTACGGGAATATTCTGTTTTTCAACTGGAACGCAGTATTTTGGACCCAAATTTAAAACTTCTTTAACTTCGTTTGGTAATGTTATATCAGAGATGTTCTCTATCCAATCTTTTTTTGTTTGCTTTCCTTCAATTTTATTTTTCATTCTGTTTATTTTGTTTATTTGTTTTGTTCTAATTTTATTGAAAAGTACCTCTATTTTTTTATCCTGATTTTCCAATATTTTCTTTACCCTCTCTCCGTTATCACTTTCTAGAATGTTATTTGTTATATCAATTATGTTTTTTGAAGAATCCTGATGTTTTTGGAAGTGTCAGTAATAAGAAGATTAATCGTCTTGAATCGAAATGTATTCCCGTACACCATATCATAGCAAATATAGAAGCAGGAATTGACAAATTCGATAAGGACACCTAAGCTGAAATACGAAATAAGGTGGTAAATAATATTACTAATTTTAAAAAAGAGATACAAAACTAAATAAGAAACAACTAAAATTAAATCACAGTATCAAAAAAACAAAATCATTCCTCAAAAATAACCCTGAAATAACAGTTCTTAAGCCAGATAAATCAAACAAAACCGTGGTTATGAACACAAGAGACTACGATAAAAAAATGTATGATATCTTAAATGACGAAGAAACTTATAAAAAACTGAAACAAGATCCAACAAAAATAATACAAACTAAAAACAATGAACTGATAAAATCTTGGGAAAAAAGAATATTCTACCTAAAAAACTATGTAATGAATTGAAAATACATAATGCTAACCCTCCCCAAATTTACGGACTTCCCAAATTACACAAAAAAGAAATACCCCTTAGACCAATTATCAGCTGTGTTCAAAGCCCTATTTACAAACTTTCAAAATACTTAGCAAATTGTATAACTCCAATACTAGGAAAAAATGCTTATTACGTAAAGTATTCCTGGCAATTCAAGAAATTCATAGATAAAATATCACTAAAACAAAATGAAAAACTGTTCTCTTTGAATGTTGTCAGCTTGTATACAAACTTACCACTCGACATAGCAAAAGATATAGTTATTAAAAAATGGAAAAAAATAAAGGAACATACAGACCTACCAAAAACGGAGTTTATAAAAGCTATCGAACTATGCTTTTCATGTTCGTATTTCCAATTCAAACACGAATTTTTCACTCAAATAAATGGATGTGGTATGGGAGTTCCAATTTCAGCTGTGATAGCACAACTTATAATGGAAGATTTAGAGGAAACTGTCATGGAAGAGTTAACATACAAAGTGCCATTTTTCAAACGTTTTGTAGACGACTGTCTCATAGCAGCACCTGAAGATAAAATACAAGACATTATAAATAAATTCAATAACTACCATCCCAAATTGAATTTCACCTGTGAGTTAGAAAAACAAAATGAAATAAATTTTCTGGATCTAACACTTGTAAGAAAAAACACAGGAATAAAAACAATATGGTATACAAAACCTACTTGGAGTGGCCGCTACTTAAATTTTGAGGCTACAGTCCCAATAACACATAAAAAAGGTGTCATATCAGGAATTGCTGACCGAGCTCTTAAACTTACAAGTCCGGAATTCAGGAAACAAACAATAACAAAGGCAAAGAATATACTTCTTCAAAACGATTATCCACTAAAAATGATAAACAAAATATTCAAAAACAAAATATTTATGCTATATAACTCAGAAAAACAAACAAATAATAAAAAAATTGAGGCTGAACCACCCAAATACGTATCTGTGCCGTATATACAGGGCTTATCAGAAACCTTGAATAAATCGCTTAAACAGCATGGAATAAATTTGGCATATAAAAATATAAATAACTTAACCTTCTTAAACTCAAAATTGAAATCAAAAATCCCTAAAACAAAAATATCCAATTGCGTATACCAAATAAATTGTTTAGATTGCCCTAAGGTATATATTGGACAAACATCACAGTACATAAAGGAACGAATAAATGGCCATAAATATTGTAAAAACATCACTGCATTTAAGAAACACGAACAAACCGAAAGGCATAAAATGGATTTCGATAATTTTTCCATCTTAGAAAAGAAAAAAATGGTAAAACCCGAAATATATTGGAGATGATTCATATAAAGAAGAATAAAGAGGCTATGAATGACAAAACGGACACCAAGAATTTAGCCCAAATATATCACAACTTAATAAAATAAATGAAAATAGAACAACTTCAAATAAAATCCTTCAAGTAACTCCATCTACAAAAACAACAATGAGTATAAACATGAATAAGATAGTTATCTAAAATTTAACAACATACACTCTTATTAATCCATACAGATGTCGTAATATTTATTCGTCTTGAGTTTGAAAATTTAATTTGACGTTCATAACTTTACCAATGTTTGTTTGTGTCATATCTGTGAAAATGTGTAATTGTGTTTTATATTTTTAACTGAAAATGCAATATTTTGACGAAAATAGTGAGTGTAGGAAAATTTTTAAATTGATTCATTGTGATGTTCATTATTTGTATTTTTACAGGAATTATTGATGGTTGTACTATCCTTGAAAAAGGCCAAAATAAGGCCGAAACATATGTCGGAATCAATATATTTTATCAAAAGTAAATAACTATTTACTGGTAAAACTTAGTGCTAAAATACCCAAGAAACTTCAATCAACAATTTATAAATTGAATAGCACAAGAAAACTAAACAACGAAATATATATATACATATATCACGGATTCTTTACAGCTGTTGCCGTTTCTCCGTCCCCAACTTCTATCTTTTCGTGTCGTGACATGTATCCTCCTCCAGATCTCTGGCTGACACTGCCTCTTCCACATCGTCCGTCCAACTCCTCCGTGGTCTTCCCCTCTTCCTTCGTTCTGGTGATACCCATTCTATAATCTTTCAGGGCCATCTGTCATCTAGCATTCTCTTTACATGTCCAAACCAAATCAATTGCCTTCATTCAATCTCTTCCGCTATTGACCGTTCCATATCCATTTCTGCTCTTATAGTTTCATTTCTAACTTTTTCTAATCTTGATCGTCTACAGCTTCCTCTAAGGAAATCCATTTCGGTTGCCATGATCTTTCTCTAATTTATCTGCGATACATCCCCCTTTCCGCTCCATACAGTGCTACACTTTGCACCATACTTTTGTATATATGTTTCTTGGTACTCTAGTTATATTTTTGTCCCACAGCAGAGAATTAAGTGTGCGTGTAACGGTTCTTCCTTTATTGATTCTTTCCTGTATCTCGTCCTTACTGTCCCCATATACTTGCACTTTTCTACTCCCTTTATCATGTCATTGTCCAATTTCAGATTTTTGATTTCTTCGTCGCCCACTATGAGATAGCGCATTTTGACATGTTCAGGGTCAATCCCGCCAGCTCATATTCCTCCTTTAGTTTTCGGACCATATACGCAAGGTAGTCTTCGTCTTCGGCTACTACAATCGATTATTATGAAAATACTGTACAATTATAACTATTTAACAACCTTGTCGATGAAAGATCCGGCTCAAACTTCTCTTCAGAAATAGATACTACTGCAATCCTCTTCTCAGCTAATATTATTTTTGATTTTCCTTGGTCAGCGTGCTTTCTTCTTCAAGCGAGATATATAGAAAAACCCAGATGAATCCAAAATATTAATAAATTGGAGTAAAAACTATAAAGAATTTAAAACTTACGCCAATGTTTTGACATATCAGCTGATTTTCATTAACCTCACCTTTTCTGCGATTTCTGTCGTCGACAGAAAATGAGCTTCTATGGTTGCCCTGGCCATAAGGTACAGTGCAGCCGAATTTTTAATCGATTATGTGAGAAGAGCGATTGCAATGGGCATAATTCCATTTGCCACTGTTGATGATTTGAGTCGAATTTTGGCGAGCTGTAGTTACAGGTAACTATCTAACTATCACTTGATCATTTGACAGTTAATACACGTATTTTCTGTCAAATGATCACGTGATAGTTAGATAGTTACATGTAACCACAGCTCGCCAAAATTCGACTTTAGTGATTGAGAGGCTTGAAACAAGTAGTGCGGAATCAGGATCTGGAGGAAGATTTGAATTTTCTGAAGAGTCAGCATGCGCTGAATTTTTAGAAAATTCAATTCCTGAATCCCAGGAGGTTTGGGCGAGCAAAGGAAAAAGCACCAAACGTGACAGAGAAGCCACGTTCAAGTTATTAGAGTTAAGGGGAAGTGAGAAGTATAAAAAAAAATTTGACGACAAGTGCACAACAAAATTTGAGGTATGGAAACAAATCGCTCATGAAATGGAGCTATTTGGCTATACAGTCAGTGCTGCTAGCTGCAGGCAGAAATTTGCTAATTTGTATAAAAAATATGTCAAACATAAGCAGCATATTAAAAGTACAGGTGCTGAGAGGAAGGAACCTCCTGAATTTTATAGCCAAATGGATTCTATTTTAGGATCAAAGGACAAAATTAGCTTGAGATTTGTGGTTGACAGCTTGGATGCTCCAATTTTGAGCGAGCCTTCTGAGGAACGCTTGCCTGAAGCTTGCACGACACAGGAGTAGGAAACAGGAACTAACGAGAAAGAAATAAGGCCAACGGGGCATAATATCGAAAAAGAAATAACGCCAAAGAGGCATAAATATACGAAGAACGATATCATGGATTTGATCCAGGCATCAAATGACAAGCAAATGCAACAGCAAAAAGAGGAGTTTCAGTGTTTGATGTCTGCGATCAACGAGCAAAATGCCCTCATGAGGGAGGAAGGTGCCCGGCAAGCTGCTCAACGTGAGGAATTCCTAAAGTTAATGGGGGAATTCCTCAAACCCTCGAAAAAAAAAAGGAGAAGAAGTGATTCTGATAGTGATTGAATATATCTGTGATTTTGTGCATTACAATTTTGATAATTATTTTTATTTTTTCTATGTGATTACATTATTTTTTTAAGAACTTAGATTTTTTTTTGTTTATATTTATAATTTTATCTCGTTTTCATAATTTTGTACGTTTAAGTAGTTTTAAGAAAAACATATTTTGTTATAACAGGGTGCTCATAAATTTTTAATGTTGGATTTTTCAGTGAAAATCTTTCAAAGTGATTTACCTCCCAGAGTAATATTGTAGATTTGAATATTTTGTGTTCAAAAAGTGATATTTACAAAAACATGTGTTGGTTTTTTTTTATTTTAATTAAATATTTACATTTTTTTTCTAATAGTTTTAATGAGCACTAGAATGTTGGGAACGTCTGTTTTGCCAAAGGTAGTCGGTAATTTCTGTACGTTTATTCGTCCCTCTGTCATCTTCTTCTCCTCCTTCATATACACCTCTAATATTATCTTGACACTCCTCTGTTTCTATATGATCTTCTAAAATGCAAAAATTATGAAGCACGCAACATCCGATGATTATTGACACTGCTCTTTCGATGGAATTAGTGTCTATGTCTTTCAGAATTCTCCACCTTCCTTTAAGCAAACCAAAGGTGTTCTCGATTCGAACTCTGGTTCTGGAGAGAAGAAAATTGAAATTCCTTTCCTCAGGCAACAAATACCCATTATCACTGTAATCAAAATATTGACATTACAATTCAAAGTGATCATCTACAATTAAATAATATTGTACCCTAATTGTAAAGGGCAAATTTTGATTCATATTTGAAAAAAGAAAGATGCTCACCGATAAGGACACATAAGCCAATTTTTGCATGGATAAGCAGAGTCTCCTACTAAATGGAACCGTCCGTAAAAATATTCGTCCTCCCCATTCACTAGAATATTTTGGTGAAGGTTGCTCTCTTTCAATATCTATAATTTGAATGTAAAAATATTAGAAATAAGTGTTTCATAAACAAATAATGTAATAAAATACTCATGCAAAGAACCAGGAAATCCAGTTGAAATGTTAATGAATAGCTTCTCAGGTGAACAAATGCCTTGCAAACTAATGGAGTGCTGAGATTTTCGATCTTGATAGCTATCTTGTTGGCTGATTGGCACCTTAGCTTTAATGTGACAACCATCTATTGCCCCTATGACTCCTAGAAAATGAAAATAATCAGTAATTTACAGATAGATCGACATAATATATAGATTGCAAATCTGTAACTGGTTTTGGAAACTTGCTGTGATTGAAGATTGACCCAATAGGTCATGTGATTTCAGGATCTTTAGGGTTAGTCCAGAGAATCAATTAAAAGAAGGCAGTTCCCATGCGTTTCGATCACTGAACTAAACCATCTGACCGATCCAATCATGTTTCCAAAAGCCACTTATATATTTTACCAAACATTTGCTAATTTTAGGTTTGAATCCAAAATAGATTTATGGAAATGTGCATTGAATATTCATAACTGAATATTTAACTAGAATTTTATGAGGAAATATGTACAAATTACCAGGAAATCCGCATATGTCTTTAAATTTTCTTTCATTACTTTGTGCTTTTTCCCTTGAAGGCCATGTAATGAACTTCCGCATCAAGACTCTTGTCAGTATTCTCAAAAACTTTGTAACACAGAAATGCACTGTGGAGCATGAAACATTGAATCTATCAGATATTGTTAATATAGTTTCTTTTCTTGCTAAGTATGCGATACTGATCAAGATCGATTTCTCCAAATCAATAGGAAAATATCCACCTCTATATCCTTTCCCATTCATATGATGTCCAAACACACTCATCAAGGACTGAAACGTTTTATTTCTTAGCCGAAACAATAAAAAAAAATCGTACTCAAGGTATCTGGGGATCCATGTTTCAAAATATAGTTCACACCTAAAATGCTCATCATTTTCTAATGCAGGTATCCATTTAGATGGTTTGGAACAATTCGTTTTTCTCCAAAGGTGTATTAACCGCAACGTTGCTGGGGAACTTACAGTCTGTTGAGACGTTCCTGCAAAAAATAGTTCTTCAGCACTCAATAACAATGAGAGTTTCATTCTTTTTGTCAATGGTGGGCCCATTTCTATTCAAAATTTGAAACTACAAGACTGCTGCAGGTTTTAGAATAATATTTCCTTAAAATAAAAACATAATATGAAAATAAAACCAATCACAAGAATAATAAACAAAAATAACCTCCTATCCTAGTCATTTGACATTTACATTTAGACATTTTTGACATGGGTGACTACAAGTAACTATGACGTCACTGTTGAGGTAACCATAGTTAGCTGGGGTTAGATCGCCAAAATATGTCTAAAATCAAAACATTTCCGACATTCAGGAGTTTGTCAACATGCAAACCTGTGAAATAATTCAGTAATGGCATATTCTTGTATTTATACATAATTTTTGCATGATGAATGAGGAATAGGATGATGAAAATCGTAAAGAGGTTGAAAATGTAGAAATAGATCGAAGTTATCTAAGTTCTACGGATAAACTTTCAATAGATGTTACGCGGATATAGAGTTCATTTTATTGATAATTTTAGGTTTTATTGGTTTTATTCTATTACAATTTAATACTGTAGGGACAATGAATAAAATCTATAATTTGAAAACTAAATATAAGTCGAATTTTGGCGAGCTGTGGTTACATGTAACTATTTAACTATCACGTGATCATTTGACAGAAAATACGTGTTACATGTAACCACAGCTCGCCAAAATTCGACTGAGGTACGATCTGTGGTCACGTGACTAAAAAATCCGTCTGCTCGCGGAGGTCAATGCCGAACGGGCTTAGTTTATTTCTTATTTATGTTCTGTGTTTTATTTATCTATGATCTAATCAGAGACTCTCTGATCTAATTTTATTTTATTTTCTGTGGATTATTATATGTTCTGTGCTGTGGATCTAAGTCTAACATAGATTTATAATACTAACTAGATAGCGAACATGTCAAAAATTTTGAGGCAAATGGCGGCCATTTGCAGTTTGGAGTGAAATTGACTAATTTGAGAGTTGTCAGTTTTTCAACGAACTGAAATATTAGAATTAGCGAGGTTATACCGTTTTTGAGGAATCTATTGTGTATAATCATCATAATGGTACATTATTTTAATAACTAATCATACGAATCGAAAAAAATTATTATTTGATATAGACCGAAATGTCAGTGTTCACAGAACACTAATATACAGAGTTCGTTTTTCATCATTTCTTTCAAACAGGGATCTGAACCAATGAGCCAATATGGTTCGGTTCAGGTTCAGCTCCTAGCATTTGAATCGTTCCGGTTCACCGCTCCGGTTCAGATAAATTTAAACAGTTCGGGTTCGGTTCAGATTCGGTTCGGGTTCACTAATACCATTCTTGAAGTTTTTGTTTGCGAAGTGTATTATGGGATTAAAATTTTTAATTTATTTTTATTGTTTAATTTAAACAATATTGAAATTTGAAAAACATAGATAAACTGAGAAAAGTAATCATCGAAATGAATATGAATACTATTTTCAATTTATAGGCTCACAGAACCTTCTTATAAATTGAAAATAAATAATAAATAATTTCGATTATTACTTTTTTCAGTTTATGTTTTCCAAATTTCTCTGAATGGCCTCCGTAAAGGCAAATAACTTTTTCGTAATATTGAAATTGATGCAAGAAAAAATACTTCACTCAGAGTTGAATTTATTGAATGATCTCACTAGTATAATATTTTCCATTAAGGATTCATCGATATTAAATCTTAAATAAGATAACAAAAATTTTAAATTGGAAAATAGCCGCTCTACACTGACTTGGGTTCCTGGTACTGCATTAAAAATACAGGCCAATTTATAGAGAACAGGTGACACCTGACGTTTTGATTCCCAATATTGAAATATGTTGCACTTGTTGTTTTCTCTAGGCAATTCAATAAATTGCTTGACTATCATGGAGATAGTTTCATCATTCTCATTTAATACTTTTTCCAAAGCACAATATTGTTGACCACTATTTTCTTTAATGAAGTTTTCAACATCATCATCATCATCGTAAACTTCAACCATTTGTATTTCATTTTCTGGTTCATCTTCTTCGTCTTTCTCTAAATTTGTAACTCTTTTCCAGGTGTGTAATAAAAGTCTTGTAGCTTGAAAAATCTGATCTTTGGATAAAAGTCGGTTGTACCTAGGGTCTAAGTATAAAGCTGCACTAAACAATTCATTATCTAAAAGCTGTTTTTCTCTTACTTTCATAAAATTCAATAACTTTTCTGCTAGTGCATATTTCATTAGCTTTTTTATTTCTAATCCACATCTTATCCAGGCCCCATACATATCTCCTGCAACAAAACTCGAAATAAATTCTCAATACATACATTTACTGTTCAATACTTATACCTAATGACAATTGTTCTTTCTGAAAAACATCTGTGGTAAATTTTAATGGCTCTAAAATCTGGCAAATGACGTCAATTTGGCTCCACTCGATGTTAGTTAAGAACATATCAGGGTTAGAATGAGCCATATCATTACAGAACTCCTTGAATGTTAAAAGCCTTTTAAGCATTAAATATGTTGAACTCCAACGGGTTGGCATGTCAATAATTGGTTTAAGATGGCCATACTTGGCCAAGAGTGGTGTCATATTAGGTGTTCTGAGTTTTTTACATAATGTTCTAGCTTTTTCAATAATTATCTGTGTTTCTGCATCAGATTTTATGCCATCATAAATTGCTAATTGTAATGTATGGGCTGCACATCTTAAGCCTTTAACACACCGTGGCTGAATTCTTGTTGCTGAATTATTATATCAGTTGGATCAGTGTCATGGTCTTCAATATTATCATCATAAATTTCCATTTCTTCTGAGAACTCTACCTGTTCAGTTTCATCTTTCAGTAAAGAAACTGCTTTTAGCATA
Source organism: Propylea japonica (assembly GCA_013421045.1). NCBI lineage: Eukaryota > Metazoa > Arthropoda > Insecta > Coleoptera > Coccinellidae > Propylea > Propylea japonica. The sequence continues at coordinate 43,516,211 of CM024242.1, read as the reverse complement.
TTTTTGCCATTATCTGTCGTAATGCTTAATAAATTGTTTGGAGAAATTCCAAAGCGACCTATACATTTCAGAATAACTTCCTTCAGATATTCACCTGTATGTCGATTCTTTAATTCAATAAGGCCTAGAGTTCTTACCACTACTCTTCCATTCTTAATATATTGGACGTTGATTCCTAAGAACGATCTGTCCATTCTTGTAACTCCATCTACTTTTAAGCATATTAAAGTATTCTTTAATTCTTCTTTTATTTGAGAAATAATATGTTCTGCCTTCTCTGTTATCCAAGTTTTCACATTGTATTCGTTTACAATGATTTTCTGTTTCAGTCCATCCAAAATTGGGTCTAGAAATTTAATAAACCGAGTCATTATAAAGTTTGAAAAAAATATATTTTGTATTTAATACCCAATATTTTACGAAATCCACTATCATTTACTGCTGAAATAGGTCTTCCATTTATGCAAACTAATTCTACACAAGCATTTTTTATTGCTTTTATACTAATTTTGATGTTAACACCTGTTAAATCTTCAAATTTCAATTGCTTCATTGAACCAGCACCAGCACTACCCGAAGATTCTGCCGATGACGATGGTCTTTTTGAAAAACTTTTTTCGCCTATGTATAACTTGTATTCTTCTTTATGATTCCTCTGGATGTGTCTTTGTAAGTTTGATGCGTGTTTTCCCTGCATTTGTACCTTACAGATATTGCACACCGATTTGTTTTCTTCTTTAAGGTGTTGAAAATATTTAAAAATTTCACTCTTTTCTTTGCCCATGCTGCATGCTTTGAACTCTTCGAAGATAAAAAATTTATGCTTACAAGCCTAAGCCACAGCGATGAGCGATTCGAATAAGTTCTAAGTTCAGGAAGAAAATTTAAATTTTCAAGTTGATACATCACATATAGCCTATTCGTTTTGAGATATTTCGTGCTCCTGAGTAACTCAAAAGCTCGAAATACGGCTTGCCATTGGCTGCGCACAAGTACTGGAACAGCTCAGGAGCACGAAACTCCACAAAACGAATACCGTAATACATGTGAATCACAGAAATAGATAGACCAGTTCAGTTATTTTGTGCTCTAACCATAAATTCGAGGAAAGAAGAATAATTTCTTTATGTATTCTATAGAGATATTTGGCCTCTGTGCTGTGGAAAGAACCGGAGTATTGCATTTTTTTTTAAGGTTCGGTTCGGGTTCACGGTTCGGGAAGTTCAAATCATAAGGTTCAGGTTCACTCCGGGTTTGCCAAAATTTAGGGGTTTAATCCGGTTTTTGGGTTCGGGTTCGGTTTGGTTCAGGTCCCTGCTTTCAAAGGAACGTCTATGTTTCAATCAAAATTCGAGCACATATGGCATAAAACATCAAAATATTTGTGGTTCACTCCAAACTGCAAATGGCGGCGATTTGCCTCACTTTTTTCTACGTGACAGTAAGGAAGTTCGACGTCCAGTTAGTATTATAGGTCCATGAAGTCTAAGATCTAACCCATAGAATTTATAACTTACAACGCCTTTCAAATGGATTTCGCGGGCTTTTTGCCTTGACTAGCTCTATAGTCGAATTTTGGCGAGCTGTGGTTACATGTAACTATCTAACTATCACGTGATCATTTGACAGAAAATACGTGTATTAACCCTTTGACTACCATAATTACAATTTGTTGGTGAATTTTTGAAATCATCCTAATGTGAGTTTGAAATTAATCAAAAATAATAGTACGTGCCTATTTTTCCAAAAAAAAATATTAGTTTTTGAAAAATTTTGGTGGTTTCACGAAGTAACCACTGGTAGTTTGCGGAAAATATTCTTATTGAATTATTTGATGTGATATTTTACAAAACAATTTTTTTTACTTCTGATTGAGTAGCAGATGGTATTTCCTCAATCAAACCAAAAGTCTCATCATCGGTCATACTCAAAAGATTATGGGATGACCAACATTTTCTGTTTCCTGGAAAAAAAATATTTCCGATAAGTCCCAGAGGTTTCACAGGGTAACCGCAGGAAACAAGCCGCATGATTTCGAAAAAGTTGATGATAAATGAAATTTTTCGAGATTATTCAATGCATATATCTCTATTCTATCGATAAAAGTACTCGCCATCCATTGCACACGCAAATCACCACTTTATTTTCAAGTAAAACACCACACGTTACTGTAAACAGTTGAAAATGTGCTGCCTGTGAAAGGATCGACAAATTTCAGGTGCTGCTTTTAATGCTCATCAATAGATGGCATCACAGGCGAGCAATTCAAACAGCGGTTTCAATGATATACCACTGGTATTTGAGAAACAAATTATCGAATATGCGGTTTCACCGTGAAACCTATGGTAGCGAAAGGGTTAACTGTCAAATGATCACGTGATAGTTAGCTCGTTCCCGTTCCACTAGCTTGTCACAAGTCCGCGGACGTTTTTGACGGTTTGCATGTGTTTTGATTTTGTTAACCTCTAAAGAGGAACGGATGACAGTTCTCCCTAAACGCTCACGTCGACCACCGTCCTGACGTGGGTCTCCGTGGGCCTTTGCGGGCGAAATTGACGACGTCACAAACACTCGCGTGAGCGTTGCGGTCGTTCGGCGGAATGTAAACATGAGGCGTTTTGGGCGTTGTGATCGCCAAGTGGAACCTACTGTAAGTCGAATTTTGGCGAGCTGTAGTTACATGGTTATATTCCGTAAATCAAATTGGTTGGTTTGGTTGTTAATTTTCTGTTCCGTAAATATGATATTCTCGGTTGGTTTCTGCGACCAGTTTATTTACGGAACCCGGTTACAGAAAAAAGCGGTAATATTCAGGAACCAGAACAACCAAGGATTTTCTTCGGTTTCTTCGGTTTGTTCATGGTGGTATAGGAAGGGGAGGGGGCATAACGATTGAAAAGTGTCACGTAAACAAAACAAACCAGGGACACACCAATATGGCCGACTTCGAGCAATTCAAACGAAGGATTTCATTGTTATTTCCTCATTTGTTGTTCTCTTTCTGTACTTTTTGTTGCAGTAAGAAATTCAGTATCAGTTAAAAATGGTTTCTTGTTACCGACGTGAAGCTGGCTGGCTGAGCTGGCTGCTAAAATTTCCGAAGATACCCGAACGCACAGTGGCGTCGTAGTCGATACGGACTGGCCGATCTTCACACGAAACGGCACCGCGTTCACTCCGTTTATGCTCGATACGTTGGAGTTATGTATTATTAGTCCTGAATGAAACATTTCGCATATATCGGTCTGGATGCTTTCGTACAATAGATATGATAGGAAATATTAAAAGATATCATATATGATTGAAATAAAATCGTTTTTCATGGACAAACCACCTTATCTATACTGGGAAAAATAACTCGATTAGAAATCAAACATTTCCAGATTTTTTTCGAAACTTTTGCAAACGAGCGCTGTGTTGAGATATTATCAGATGGTTTCTAATAAGTGTAAAGAACACGTTTTTCATGAAATAATCACTTCATCTTGTTCGAGGAAAAACTGGAGCACTTCAAGAAAAAAAATTTTCAACAATTTTTTTCGAAACTTTTGCAAACAAGCGCTTTGTTGAAATATTATCAAATGGTTTCTAATAAGTGTAAAGAACACGTTTTTCATAAAATAATCACTTCATCTTGATCGAGGAAAAACTGCAGCCTTTCAAGAGAAAAAATTTTCAACAATTTTTTTCGAAACTTTTGCAAACGCGCGCTGTGTTGAAACATTTTCAGATGGTTTCTAATAAGTATAGAGAACACGTTTTTCATAAAATAATCACTTCATCTTGTTCGAGGAAAAACTGGAGCACTTCAAGAAAAAAAATTTTCAACAATTTTTTTCGAAACTTTTGCAAACAAGCGCTGTGTTGAAATATTATCAAATGGTTTCTAATAAGTATAGAGAACACGTTTTTCATAAAATAATCACTTCATCTTGATCGAGGAAAAACTGCAGCCTTTCAAGAGAAAAAATTTTCAACAATTTTTTTCGAAACTTTTGCAAACGCGCGCTGTGTTGAAACATTTTCAGATGGTTTCTAATAAGTATAGAGAACACGTTTTTCATAAAATAATCACTTCATCTTGTTCGAGGAAAAACTGGAGCACTTCAAGAAAAAAAATTTTCAACAATTTTTTTCGAAACTTTTGCAAACAAGCGCTGTGTTGAAATATTATCAAATGGTTTCTAATAAGTATAGAGAACACGTTTTTCATAAAATAATCACTTCATCTTGATCGAGGAAAAACTGCAGCCTTTCAAGAGAAAAAATTTTCAACAATTTTTTTCGAAACTTTCGCAAACGCGCGCTGTATTGAAACATTTTCAGATGGTTTCTAATAAGTATAGAGAACACGTTTTTCATAAAATAATCACTTCATCTTGTTCGAGGAAAAACTGGAGCACTTCAAGAAAAAAAATTTTCAACAATTTTTTTCGAAACTTTTGCAAACGATCGCTTTGTTCAAACATTATCAGATGGTTTCTAATAAGTGTAGAGAACATGTTTTTCATAAAATAATCACTTCATCTTGATCGAGGAAAAACTGGAGCACTTCAAGAAAAAAAATTTTCAACAATTTTTTTCGAAACTTTTGCAAACGAGCGCTGTGTTGAAATATTATCAGATGGTTTCTAATAAGTGTAAAGAACACGTTTTTCATAAAATAATCACTTCATCTTGATCGAGGAAAAACTGCAGCCTTTCAAGAGAAAAAATTTTCAACAATTTTTTTCGAAACTTTTGCAAACGATCGCTGTGTTGAAACATTATCAGATGGTTTCTAATAAGTGTAGAGAACATGTTTTTCATAAAATAATCACTTCATCTTGATCGAGGAAAAACTGGAGCACTTCAAGAAAAAAAATTTTCAACAATTTTTTTCGAAATTTTTGCAAACGAGCGCTGTGTTGAAATATTATCAGATGGTTTCTAATAAGTGTAAAGAACACGTTTTTCATAAAATAATCACTTCATCTTGATCGAGGAAAAACTGCAGCCTTTCAAGAGAAAAAATTTTCAACAATTTTTTTCGAAACTTTTGCAAACGATCGCTTTGTTGAAACATTATCAGATGGTTTCTAATAAGTGTAGAGAACATGTTTTTCATAAAATAATCACTTCATCTTGATCGAGGAAAAACTGGAGCACTTCAAGAAAAAAAATTTTCAACAATTTTTTTCGAAATTTTTGCAAACGAGCGCTGTGTTGAAATATTATCAGATGGTTTTTAATAAGTGTAAAGAACACGTTTTTCATAAAATAATCACTTCATCTTGATCGAGGAAAAACTGCAGCCTTTCAAGAGAAAAAATTTTCAACAATTTTTTTCGAAACTTTTGCAAACGCGCGCTGTGTTGAAACATTTTCAGATGGTTTCTAATAAGTATAGAGAACACGTTTTTCATAAAATAATCACTTCATCTTGTTCGAGGAAAAACTGGAGCACTTCAAGAAAAAAAATTTTCAACAATTTTTTTCGAAACTTTTGCAAACGCGCGCTGTGTTGAAACATTTTCAGATGGTTTCTAATAAGTATAGAGAACACGTTTTTCATAAAATAATCACTTCATCTTGTTCGAGGAAAAACTGGAGCACTTCAAGAAAAAAAATTTTCAACAATTTTTTTCGAAACTTTTGCAAACAAGCGCTGGGTTGAAATATTATCAAATGGTTTCTAATAAGTGTAAAGAACACGTTTTTCATAAAATAATCACTTCATCTTGATCGAGAAAAAACTGCAGCCTTTCAAGAGAAAAAATTTTCAACAATTTTTTTCGAAACTTTTGCAAACGCGCGTGTTGAAACATTTTCAGATGGTTTCTAATAAGTATAGAGAACACGTTTTTCATAAAATAATCACTTCATCTTGATCGAGGAAAAACTGCAGCCTTTCAAGAGAAAAAATTTTGAACAATTTTTTTCGAAACTTTTGCAAACGCGTTTTAATATGTGCGGAGAATATGTTCTTTCATTATTAGAGAAGTTTCCGCAAAAATTTGTTTGTTTACACAACAATTGTTTGGTCAAATTATTGATATCATCAGGTGAGTATTATCATTATACTTATTGTTTTCAAATTTAAATTTTTTATCGAATATCTAGCTATCTGCTCTGATTTTTGTCCTGTTTATGTAATGGAGACCTAATTTGTAGATATATACACCTATACACCTATACACCTATAATAGAAGAACATAAAAATGCTGCAGTGACAAAAGGAGACTCTACTCTAATAAATTGTATTCCTGGACCATCGAATATAATTAAAACCAAGCGGTTTGAAGATTTGAAGACACCATCCTTAGCAGCACACGGAAGAAGAAATATTCAAAGAAAGAAACCATCGCCAAAAAATAACATTGATATTATGAAATTGCGTAGTAAGTCAACAACAGAGAGGGATAATTAAAATAATAATAGTATAAATAATATTGAAAATAAAAAATAATTTTTTTTTGGGAAACATGAATAGTTTTATTAGGGAATACGAAAGTCAAACTTATGAGACGAAAATTATAAATAATTTAAAAGATGTAAAAAATTATACTTTCATAGAAAATTTCAGTGTTTTACACATGAACGTGAGAAGTATATCAGCAAATTTTGATGAGTTTATTTTATTCTTAAAGTGTATCCAAACAGATTGTGACATTATTGTTCTTACTGAAACCTTCCAGATAGAAGATATTAATATTTACAAAATAGAGAATTATAATACGATCTACAATGAGAGTAAATATAACAAAAATGGAATAGTAGTATATGTGAAGAAAAACCTATCATTCGATCATAAACTTGTTCATATAGGAGAAATTAAATGTATAGAGGTAGACATCAAGAGCAAGAATAATGAAAATATTAAATTAACGGCAATATATAGATCCCCACAAACATGCATTGATTTGTTCAATGAGAATCTTGGTGAATATCTAGAATGTACACATGCAAACCAACACATCCTCATAGGCGATATTAATATCAATATTATGTCCGACGATAATTTTGTGGAAGAATATAAAAATACTTTGTATTCTTCAGGTTTTGTGCCTGTAATAAATAAACCAACACGTCCAACCAGTAATACCTGTATTGATCATATATTTATAAAGAAAGATTTCACACCAAATGATTTTAATGACATGTGCTTTGGATGCATAATACAACACGCAATAACTGACCATTATCCAACGATTATATCTCTGAACATTGCAGTTGACAAACAAAAATGCAGAACTAAACAGAAAACAAAAAAATACATCAACTATGAACAATTGAAATGTGATCTTGGTAAGGAGACGTGGAATGAGGTGTATGAAAATGAGGATGTGAACTTCAAGGCTCAATCGTTTATTCAGAAAATAACGCACTACATTGAAAAAAATACATCTGTGAAAACAATAAAAAATAAAAATGTAAAACGAAAATTATGGATTACGGATTCATTAGTAAAGCTGATAAATAAAAAGAATGAACTTTATATAAACTTACAAAATGATCCATCTAATGAACTATTGAAAGAACAATATTTAAATTTAAAAAAAGAAATACAAAAAAAATCAAGGTTGCTAAAGCAGAATATATTAAACAAATCTCGGAGAAAAGTAAGTCAGAATCCAAAGCTGTATGGGATCGAGTGAAAGCGGTTTGTGGTAACCTTCAACCTGAAACATTAATAAGATGCATTAAAACTAATGGAAACATCACTGAAAACAAGGAAGAAATAGCGAATGCATTCAATCTACATTATAGCACCTTAGGTCAACAGTATGCAAATAATATAGAAAGTGTAGAAGACTTCAATGAAACTCACCCAAATCAAGAGGAAACATTTTTTTTGGCCCCAACCGACAAATTTGAAATAGAAAACCTATTGGATACATTGAAGAAGGGAAAAGCACCGGGACATGACGGCATCAGGGCAGAAACGCTTATTGAGATCAAGAAAGAAATTGCTGAGCCGTTGACCCATCTTGTGAACCACTGTTTTGCCACTGCATGTTTTCCAGAGATATTAAAACTAGGTGTAATAAAACCATTATACAAGAGCGGAGATAAGGTCGAAATAATCAACTATCGACCAATTACGTTAATATCTAATATTGCGAAAATTTTAGAAAAGGTGATACACAAACGTATGATGCATTTTCTCCAAAAACACAGGATAATCAGTGAAAACCAGTACGGATTCATGAGTGGTAGATCTACTGAGGATGCAATTGGAAAGTTAACAGCTGACCTTTATGAATGTTTAGACAAACAAATTCCATCCCTATGTATATTCGTGGATCTCGCAAAAGCATTTGATACCGTCTCGCATAAAAAGCTTCTAGAAAAACTTGAAAGCTGCGGATTTCGGGGAAAGATCTACGACTTATTGAAGAGCTACCTGATAGACCGTAGACAGGTAGTGGAGATCGGTGGATGTAGAAGCGAAGAAAGACGTGTTGCTTTCGGAATTCCTCAAGGTACAGTGCTGGGACCGCTCTTATTCCTGATCTACATTAACAGAATGTTGAAAATCTGTTGCAATGGAGAAATTATCGGCTTTGCAGACGACACTGTGATACACTTTCGAGCCAACTCTTGGGATGAACTAAAAGTTAGAGCACAGCACGGTTTCGAAATGATTAGAAAGTGGTTACAGCACAATAAGCTAACACTAAATGTTGACAAAACTAGGTGTGTCCCATTTGCCTCATATGAGAGTGGCCTCCCAAACTTTGAAAATATTGTTATAAACCAACATACAGTTTTACCGTTAGCAAAAAGTGCTAAATACCTTGGTGTAATAATTGACTGTCACCTAAGGTGGGAAGAACATATAAAAAATCTAGTAAAAAAATTGAGAGGTTTGATATATAAGTTTAAAGCTTTGAAAAAATACTCCATGGAAAACAAACATTTGATTATGATATACAATGCTCTTGTTGAACCACTCATTGGCTACGGAATAATAGGGTGGGGAGGGATCTACGATTGTCATCTGGATCGTTTGAATAAAATTCAGAAATGGATATTGAGAACAATTTTTGGTAAGAAGGCAACGTATTCTAGTGAGCCTCTTTTTCAGATTTCCAAGATACTAAACGCGAGGAAACTGTTCATTTTCAAATTGACAATAAATGTATTTAAAAAGAAAATCCAATTAAGTAATGTGGAACATATATATAATACGAGAAACAAGAAAAATACTTACATTACCACGAAGTGCTCGAAGACTATAGGACAAAGGTCTGCTCATTACCTCGCCCCCAGAGTATATTCTGTGACTCCAGCTTGCCTAAAAATAATTAAGAATTATAAAAGTTTCAAAAAAAAATCTAGAGAATGGCTGATAAAATTAAAAAAGGAAGAAATAGATGGAATCATTAATAACTTCAGCAAATGAATGATCTACAACCACCAAAAATATAGAGGAAATTAAAAATAATAATAAGAAAAAAAAAGAAAACTTACCTACTGCGACGAAAAAAACCCCGATCCGTGACACAGACCCGATTCATGACGAAAACCCCATTGATGACAAGAAAACCCGAACATTAAATCCACACTCATTTGAAGGATTGAATTGATATAATATTTAGTTGGGAGAATTGAGAATTGTTGTTTATTTATTGTTAAATTAAGGAAATATGTACATCGGTTAATAGGAACTGTTTTTTTTTCCAGTTTGGTATTATTGTGCTCACATAGGGTCGAAAGTGTGTTGTGTTTTCTCTACAGTTACGCACAGATTAGGTATATTATAAATGATCTCTGTAACTCACTATGTTTATTTGTGTAAATTTATATGAATAAACATTATTATTATTATCGACTTGAGCCTATTAGCGTAGAAAGGGTGTGATTTTTCACACCCCCTAGCGATCGGCTATCACACTCCCTACTAAGGGGAACATTCACTCATCCCGGATAGCAAGTATCAGGGGGATTGAGCTCTGAGGTCTTCGGTGTTCTTCTTCTCCTGGGTCCTGGGTTGTTCGTCCTTCGTTGCTTGGTCCTGGATCTCTCGGTTGATGTCGTGGTAGTTGGTTTTGCAATGTTTCCCTCCATGGTTGTTCCTGGTGTCCATCGTGACCTACAAACTTCCTTACCGTTCTAGCAGTACCAAGAAGTACTGCTTTTTGCATGACTTTAAACAGGTTTTCATCCAAATCTAGCTCCTTGAGGTTGGACTTGAGGCTCTTAGGAATAATTCCTGTGGTTGATATGAGAATGGGAATGGTTCTGGTACTAGACATTCCCCACTGCCTTTTAATCTGAAGTTCAAGCTCTCGATATTTCGATATTTTTTCAGCATATTTTTGACGTAGATTGTTGTTATTTGGGATGGCTACGTCTATGAGTATTGCTTTCTTCTCTTTTTTCTTCACTAGAATTATGTCTGGCCTGTTATTAGCAACTGTTAAATTGGTAAGTACTGTGCGATCCCAGTATAGCCTGTAATGGTGGTTCTCCAGTATCACTTCAGGTTGATACTTATAATATGGAATTGGTTCGGATTGCAGCATCTTCAGTTGGATGGCTAGTTCCTGATGGAGTATCTTACAAACTGCATCATGTCGACTCTTATATTCATTTCCAGCAAACATTTGGCAGCCTCCTGTAATATGTTGGATTGTTTCTGATGTTTGGCATCCGTAGCGGCATTTATCGTCTGTGAGGCTTCTATCCTTCATGATATATTTCTGATAGTTTTTAGTTTGCACTACTTGATCTTGAATGGCAAGGAGGAAACCTTCTGTCTCAGGAAACAATCTTCCAGAAGTCAGCCAGTAGTTCGACGCAGGAATGTCGACATGTTCCTGGGTGACCTCGTTCAGGTGTCTTCCATGTAGGGGCTTTTCTCTCCATCTTTGAATTTTATCACTATCCGTCTGTGTGGTGTTTTCATGAGGGTGCTCGCTTAGTAATAGAGGTGTTGAACAATCTGCTTCAATCAGTATCTTATGTAAGTCCGATGTGTTTGCTTTATCTATAAAATAATTTCTCAAGTTGTTTATTTGTTCAGCTGCCATTTTCTTTATGTCCACAAAGCCTTGTCCGCCTTGAGTTCTTGGAATTGTTGTTCTTTCAACACAGCATTTAGGATGGTGCTTGTTGGCCTTTGTACATAGTGTTCTCATTTTACGTTGTAGACGATCGAGATCTGTATTACTCCACTTCACTATTCCGAAAGAGTAGGTGAGAACTGAGCAAGCGTAGGTGTTAACAGCTTTTGTGAGATTTCTGCTGTTCAGTTTCGTTTTCAGAACGCTCCTCATTCTTCTGGTGAACTCTGCTGTTAGTTCGTCCTTCATCACTCGTTGGTCTATCCTTTGACATTGCTTCATACCTAGGTATTTGTATAGATCACCTGCCAGCATTGCCTTTATTTCTTCTCCGTTAGATAAGGTGAGAGGTGTCTGTTGGATTTTCCCTCCTGCTATATTTAGGGAACGACATTTGTCCAGTCCAAAGTTCATGCTGACGTCTTTGGAAAACATCTCCACTAGTCGTAGTAGGCACTCTAGTTGGTCTCTGTTTGCTGCAATCAGTTTTAAGTCATCGACGTATAAAAGATGGTTAATCAACATATTGCTAGTGTTGCCTTTCAGGTTGAATCCCTTTCTGGAGGATTTTAAAATAGTTGATAACGGGTTCATTGCCATGCAGAACCACAATGAACTCAAAGAGTCTCCTTGAAAAATTCCTCTCCTGATGGATACTGTGCCAGTTCTTATGCCTGTTCCGCTGATTTCGATGTTAGTTCGCCAAGTTGACATAACTGTTTTGAGAAAGCTCACTATTCTTGGATCTACTTTATAGATCTCTAAAACTTTTATGAGCCATTCATGCGGCATGGAGTCGAAAGCTTTCTTGTAGTCAAGATAAGCCGTGAACAAATTTCTCCTCTTCTTATAGGCTTGGTTGCAGATTATAGAGTCGATTATCAGTTGTTCTTTGGATCCCATTGCACCCCTGGAGCATCCTTTCTGTTCTGATGCAATTATATTATTTCGTTCGCAATGGGAGTATAGTCGACGTGTAATGCAAGATGTTATGAGCTTGTACATAGTTGGCAGGCATGTCACTGGCCTGTACGTTGCTGGATCGTTTCTACTTTGGTGATTTTTTGGCAGAAGATAAGTTATACCCTCTGTCAGGAAGGAGGGCATACTTTCTGGAACTCGTAGAATTTCATTAACTGCCTTAGTTAAATTACTATGCAAACAGTTGAATTTTTTCAACCAAAAACTGTGGAGCCCGTCTGGTCCAGGTGATTTCCAGTTGTGCATTTCTTTGAGAATATCCGATCCGGTGTTGGTTTGAGTTTTCTCTTCGTTTTTTATCCACTCGGCATTTTTGTTGTAAGTAGTAGGTGTTGACAGTTGTTCGGTCCAGAATTTTTCCATGTCATCCTTATTCGGATAGATGTTTGGGGAGTTCTGTTGTTTTCCATCCAGATGTCTGTAGAAATTTTTCTCCGAGTTTTCAAAGGAGATGTTATCTTGTTTCCTCCTGTTGCTCTCTTTATATCTTCGCAATCTCTCGGAGTAGACACTGAGTTTTTGTTTCAGTGTGTCGATGCACTGCTTTACTGTTGTGTTTTCTTCTTCATAGCTTGAGTGCTTGCGATTTCGATAGATAATCGATTCCACCAACGATTTCAGCTTGATTGTTCTGATGCCATTTTCATATTGTGTCAGCCTTCCTATGTCCTGCCGACAGCGTTGAACTTTTTCCTCCAGCCTCCTTTGCCAGTGAGGTAGGCGAGGTTGTGGACAGGGTTGATTTGAGTGCTGTCTTGGTTTGGTCTTCATGCCCAGCACTTCCACTACAGTTGTTGCGGCACAATGAAGGATGAGATGGATCGTTTCCAGTTGTGTTGCCATTGAAAGGAATTTTGGTATGACATTAGTGTTCATTATTTTGAGGATGACTGCAAGCTTTTTGGATGATCTGATCCTAGGTAGTGTTGGTCTGGAGAGTGGATCAGTGCCGTTGTATTCGCTGAATAATCTGTGCATTGCTGATTCAAGACGTTCCACTAGAGCTTGTCGTTCTTCGTTCGAAATTTTATGGGCAGTTTCTACCGAGGTATGAACCTGAGGTGATGAATGTTCACTCTGCGTTTCGTCGTCCGTTTGAATATCTTCTTGGAGCGGTAATTGGAGTTCAGTTGTTCTTTCTTCATGTGTTGCTCCATGGTTGTGCTCTCTGTTTCCAGAAGTTGTGTGTTCTTCTCTTTTATGGTTTTCTTCGTTGTTTAATTCATTGACAACTTCATTTTTAATTTCCTGCAATCTGTCTTCTGATATAAGTTTGTTTCTGAGGATTACGCGATATTGGTCAGCTATCCTCTGTTCAGTTACTTGTAGATCTGGAAAACATCGCTTGAATTCATTGAATAACCGTTGTCTGTATCCAGTTAGTTCTTGACCCAGGTTTGTTATTTTATAGTAGATGCGCATGATCGTTTCATTGATACAACTTGTCCATTTCATGCGTCTTCTGGGTAACCCTGCTTGAGTGAACGCTGGTTGAAGATCCTGCGTAGCACTATTTGTAGGGGGTGGCACTGCTGTTGTTTGCCTCCTTGGTTCTTCCTGTTGAGCTGTAGTGTTTTGTATGACAGGGGCCCGCCTCCTCAGCGCCCTGCCACTGACGTCCCGCATGCTGTCATGTCCAGCGCCAGCTCCAGACATGCCCTGACGATCCTCAGGCAGCGACTCAATATTTCTACTCCTTAATTGCACCATCATTATGGGTTGCATTTTATACCTACTGCCAGGTTTAGCTCGGGTACCTCGGGTTTGCTAAGCCCGTACTCTAGAACTTACCATTCCAGAGCCCCTGAGGGCTTATTATTATTATTATTATTATTATTATAATATATATACATATTTATGTAGAACTAATATCAAAGCAAATAGATAGATATTACAGGAAAAATCTAAATTTGAACATACAATATACACAGGGTCTTTATAAATTATTGTAACAGCGCAGTTGGCTTTGGATTACAGAATACCAATCTCTAACCAATCAGAGCAAAGCATGATCACAGAATTCTGTGGTTTGCATAATCCAAAGCCAACTGCGCTGTTACAATCATTTATAGAAATCCTGTATAACAATAAATTTCTTCAGTTTTTCAATGAAGAAGAAAGAATGGATAAAAGAAATCTGGGGTGTCAGTTCATTGCGGTTCCTACCCATAGGTAAACATCGGCCAAACCGGTAGAGCGTTTGGAACAGCAATAAAAGAACACTAGAATGCCTATACCAACAATAGACAGCACTCAACATATGCAAATCGTCTAATAGGGTAATAGAAACCGGACATTATTTCAACCACTTTTTGGAAATACCGTGAGCAAGTGCAATAAACTGAACCTTTTGGAAGTTCTAGAGATCAACAGATGCAATAAAACACAGATTGTACCTGGTAAACCTAAACAGACCCCCTTTACTGAACTTTTTTGAATGAAATCCAATAATGCCCCAAAAAATGTTTTTTAGAATTTATTTCGGCATTTTTTAAGATTAGTAAGTATTATGATGAATATTCACCTGATGAGGTCAATAATTGCACCAAACAATTGTGAGTAAAAAATAAATTTTAGCGGTAACTAAAGGTGTTTTACTTTTATCATAATTATGATGAATATCCGTCGATTAAAGACACAAACAATTCGATACTTTTGCAAATAATCTTTATCAGACGTGTTCAAATAACATCGGATTGATTGTCAAAGAACTGCAGGAATTTTTGAAAAAAAGTTTTCCTCTCTGTATGCAAATTTCCACACCCACCCAAGAGGTATTGCAAGTCAGAACCGGACTCTCCATTCAATAATATCATATATTATATTAAATTCAAAAAGTCCTATGAATGTGATACTTGCCAATAAGGTTACCAAGTTTGAAACATTCCATATACAGGCTGTTCCTAAAGAATGTCGTAATCTTAGACAAGATCGTAATGCAAAATTGTAAAACATTTCTGAGGACTGTCGTTTTTGTGATACAGAGGTTTTTGTAATATTCAAGGATAACAATTTTTTTGGTTCTAATATCATATTCGTGGGGAAAATAATTATACAAGCGTGCACTTTCATTCTCTTTCCCGCACGTATTTCAATTCGTAAAGAGTCACATTGCCAAACAGTGTGGGAAAAACCCTTGCTATTCCATTACCGCACGCAAATGCGTGTGGTAATGGATTAGCAAGGGTTTTTCTCGCACGCTTTTTCTAAAGAATAAACTGAATAATGATATATCCCTATGCCACCGACGACGTTACTATGGAAACGATGAGAGTACAATGGTAACGACTTGTCAGAGACTTTTGTCATTCATGTGTATTTAGAATGATCAATTCACATGTGATCTTTGTGTTGAAATCGATCTCGTATAAGCGCTTGTAGAAAAAATATTGTTCCTAACTCGTGCGGAAGTGTTTTTCCCGCACTCAACTGCTTACCCAAACTCCGCTTCGCGTCGTTTGAGTAACGGCAGTTTCGTGCGGGAAAATATCACTTTCCGCACTTGTTAGGAAAATAACTATTTCATGAAGAATCTACATTTTTCCGTTGCGACATTTATTTGGGAACAACCTGCATAGTCTGACATTGGGTGCGTTACCTTTTTTTTGTGTGGGTGGTTCGCCAGTAGCCCTATCATCCCACATAACACTATATAAAAATATGTAGCTTCGAATCATTCCCATTACTTTGTGTTCTAATAATTGATGTGTATATTGAGGTCTAGAGAAAACCACCTATAAATTCGTGAGATTTTAATATTTTGCACAGAGCTGACAAATATTTTCATTTATAAAAGAATCATTTCCGATAATTAGACATTCGGTGTGAATGTACCTCTTGCAGTAAGAGCAATAATTTGATTGACTTGGCGTAACTTTTCTGCAGCATATGAGACATGAATTTCGAATATCATCGGATCTATTTAGGATCAATGTTTTAATGTTCTTTCTATATTCCTTCATATCAATATTTGTTGTCATCTCACGTCCAGTAACTAGACATTCGAAAAATTTGATACAATATATACCGCAGTTATAACTGTCCTTCTGTTTTGCGTGATTATAAACTAACGCAGACAAATTTTTATTCAGAGGCTTCCCTTTCATCACGTGATTATAAAAATCGATGAACTGATAAAATTTATTCATATACAAATTTGTTTTTTTGATGTCGCTGTGGAATGGATCGATAAAAGCGAAGGTAGATTGCTCGAAATTTACAACTGCTAGGCAAAAGTGATTCCCATTTATTAATAACGGTAATGCGAGATTTTTTTTTTGGATATTTAAATTTTTGACGAATTCTTCTGTAAGCGCATGTGGTTCAAAAACAGCATTGGAAACCTCCTGTGGAATTATTTGAAATTTATTTTCCAAATTGATTAAATTCATAGTTATATCAATCACAAAATTAGTTAACCACATCTTATCGTCAAGTGATTGAAAATCTGAGATATTTATTGCATTGAAGCACTTCAAATTGCCAAAAACTGCTACAACATAATCTCTGGTACATGTTTTATAATAATTAATGTCGTTTATTAATCCATTTGCTAAAAACATCATATCATTAATGGGTCTCCACCTGCGTAAGTTACCATCTATTTCTAAATTTAATAAGCCAGGAAGATAATAAAAATAGAAAAATTCTTTTAATTTCGGCAATATTTCATTTTGGAAAAAATCAGCATTTTCTTTATACGTATAATTAGTTTGCTCTAGGTATTGTTGAAGTGCTATCTTTTCGCACTCAATGCCGTGGTTTATCGCTTTATTTCTGAAATTGTTCCTGGACAATAACGATTTTACCAAATTCATTTTTGAGGTTGGATTTTTAGTTTTGCAAATCTGACCGAAGTTTGAAGCGGTCAATCGTTTTCTCCTTTCATCAAACCACATAGGAGATTCTCTTTGATTTCTTGTTTTTCTTTCGATAACTTCTTTCTGTGCGCTCTCATCGTTCAATATTCTCAATGCCGTTTCACATCGAGATTTGAAAGTTCCACAATCTGAACATTTTTCGCAATAAAAATTCCGGCTATAAGATTGGTTTTTTGTGTCGCATATTTGGTGAATCCATCCGTTGCATCTATCACATGCTACCCAGGCTACTTGTTACGTCGTGACCATTATTGTTCATTATGAAATATGAATTATGTTTTTAAGAACTAGTTACCTGATGACAAGTAATGTCAAAAGAGACAGACGAATAAAAATTGAGTGAACAGTCACGTTTTTCTTAATACGAAAATAAAACTGAAAACAGACAAGTTTAACAGTTTACATTGGTCCTTCGAGCTAAAGAAAAGTCCTGTGGTGATGTCCAACGAAGAAGGAAATCAAGAAAATTCAAGAAGTCGTCGACAAACGGCAGGGAAGAAAATCTTGGATCCTAACTTTGTATGGCCTACTAATTTTGGATCGAATTATAAACAAGCTGACTTGACCGACAACGCTGATGTTGAAACAAAAACCAAATCATCGATGGATGAAATCGAAAAAAGAAAACAGAGAAGCATGAAAAGTGTTTCTAAAAAAAGTCATTTTTCAATTAAATTGCAACAACTTAATATTGATGCAGAAAAAAGAAGAATAATTCTGGAGAAGAAAATGAAGCAACTGGAAATTGAAAGCGAACTAAAAATATTGGAACTCAACAGAAAAATGGAAGAAAATAAAATATTGGAAGAAGAGAAGGAAAGCCAACGAGATATGTCCAAAGATTCTACAATTGAAAAGGGATTAGGCAGAATTCCTTCATCAAAAGAAAATGCCAAATCCATTGTCACTGAATGGGTGGAAGAGACAACAAAAATTGAAACATTAAATCAAGACAAATTAAGACTGAATAAATTATCTCCGAAATTGGACGAAAATGGTGTCCTAGTGCTACAAGGGCGGACAGATCTAGCCCCAAATATGAACATCGCGACTAAAAGACCAACAAAAATTAATATCAGCCAAACCATATTCATAAAAGAATATCCATCGAGTAATGTACACAGACCCCTTACTGATTCAAGAACCAGTTTTATGCCAGAAAAACTAGAATCCAAATCCAAAAAACCAAAAGGTTTCACAAAGATGTTAGAAGATGTACCAGAGGACAGCGAATCTGTATACGAAAATAGCTTTGCTAAACCTGCAATTACATTTACACCAAAAGATAAATTGAATTCAATGTCGACGTATATTTCAGGAGTTGAGTTCTCAAGTGATAAATCTACATTAACTATGCCAATAGTGGTTGATGAAGACCAAATGAAGGTTTGTTCTGAATGTCGTGAGCAAAGTGATGGACAAAGAAAAGAAATTTCAGTGAAGAGGTACTCTTTGTCTAATTGTAATGAAACTAATGATACAACTGATGTTGAAGAAAATGAAGGCGACACATCAGAAAATAATCTTGTGTTAACACCACATTATAATATCATAGTTGAAGAACTAGTGGTGAAATCTTTCAACTCAATTAGTTCATTTGAAGAAAATTCCCTTTCTGAAATTCAACTCAAGAAGGGAGATCATAAAACCACCTCATCAGATGAATTGAGTCAGAAACCAATAAAAGAAAGTCAAGAATACAGCATTAAAATAGCTCAAGATATCAATCTCAAGAACACAGTCCTTATTTCCAGAACTGAAAGCATTTTCAAATCTTGTTTCATGCCAGATTATAGCAGAGAAAGATTCAGCATAAGTTGTCCTTGTTTCATATCAGAATTTGAACAAAATGATGCTGCCCATTGTGAAGATGACGATTTTAATATGAATGCAGAATATGATCCCAAAGCCACTCAGAAGGAGATTGTGGACAGCACAAAATGGAAGAAGAAACGCAAGAGGAAGTCAAAAGAGGAAATAAGCAAAATGAAGTCACAGAAAGTTATGCAGTTGACTCGAGTTAAATTATATATTGATTTTTTAATTTTGTCTTTAGAGTTAGTTCAATTTCATCATGTTGCAAGATTTGTATGGAAGGGGAAGAATGTTACGTCGTGACCATTATTGTTCATTATGAAATATGAATTATGTTTTTAAGAACTAGTTACCTGATGACAAGTAATGTCAAAAGAGACAGACGAATAAAAATTGAGTGAACAGTCACGTTTTTCTTAATACGAAAATAAAACTGAAAACAGACAAGTTTAACAGTTTACACTACTGTTCGATCTAAATCACCATACACTCATAATTTTCATATTGAAGCCTGTGGGTCGAACAATTTTCACATAAAAACCTACCGCTATAGGTTTTATCACCAAAAGATGGATCACAATTTTTATGTATCCAACGCTGACAACTGTCGCAAGTAACCCAATCGACTGTTACATTTAGACGACCGTACCCACAATATAGACATTTCTCCTCTTTTGTTTCTTTATCGCCCACAATTAATAAACAATTTTGATTTTCATTCAAGGAGTCAATATTTGATTTATCTCCAATAATGGATAATTTTTTCTCCAAATCTCTTTCAGATTTTGTTACGAACTGTTTCAGAAAGTTACCCGAAAAATGGGTTGTTGGTGCTACATTTATTCTTTTTTTCCATGTTTCTTGTGAGTTATGTTTGTCAGCAGGGTCAATTGTTTTCTTAGGTTTTTTAGTAAGGCGTGATTTGGGAATATTGAAAATGAATTCATTATAGAGCGCGAGCACGTTTTCTCTGCTTTTTCTCAAATATCGAGTACATTTCAAATTTCTCTTAGAATCCAAAATATTCTTTTTGAGGTGACCAAAATAATTTTCTACGTATGAATTACTCACATGAGGGTCGTCCGTTCTTTCTTTCAAAATGATTCTAGTCCAGAGCGAACAAAATGGTATATATTTCGATAAAATTATGTCCAGAAATTTCTTACTGCTGAATTTATTAATTGGTCCCTTATATGAGGAGAATGTATAACTGTTGTTGACATTTTCGAAAATTTTCTTGAAATGTATGTAGAAAGCACTTTTCTTATGTAATCCTGAATATTTTTGTTTGGGTTCAGTTTCGTCGCCACCAATCATATTACATTCCCGAAATACGAGATCTAAATCGTTTAAATTATCAGTTACTGCAAGATTCAACAGTCTTTGAAAAGAATTACGTACAATATCATTGTAAACTTGGCTCAGAAGGAGAACTGCGACATTTTGAAACCATTCCTCAATATTGTTCAAACATTCCATATTTATAACTGACGCCCATCGTGTCTTTATAAAATCCGCGGACCTCGTTATCACTAAAACACTCATTTATATCTTTACTAAAAATTTTTATGAGATGGGCACAACATAGATGAACTGTAACTAGATCATTTGGGAACTTGACTAACCCGGTCGCAATATTCATTGTTAATTGTAAATATTCTAATAATTCGCATTTATTGCAAGCGTTGACAATAGCATGAATGTTAGCAAAGCTAAAGTCTGTCACTACAGATCCAAAAATGGGCCATTTATTTTGTTCTTCGCAAAAAATTCTGAAATTCATGAACATAAAATATATTATTTTGGAATAATGCGTTTCCGAAATCATTTCGAAAATTGGGAATATTCGGCCTGTAGAAAGTGGTAAAACAGCACAATATAAATAAACCCTCTTGGTTTCTCTTGTTGGCTTTCTGACAATTCCGCCTGTAGCATCGAAATATATTATTGGCAAAATATCGCTTTTATCCAGAACCTCAAACTGTTCTTTACTAAATATTTTAATATTAAATGGTACTGACACCTGCTTTATATATTCGTCATGATCCCTTTGAAATCTACAGGCGTCTAACAGGTCATCGTCATTTCTATCCCAATGTGATTCTGCTTCAGATTTTATCTTTCTAATAGTACAGTCAGATTTTATTCCCTGTAGATTACCTAATGTCATAATTGGTTTACTTGCTTTTAAAATGGATTTCCTTTTGTATTCTGAAGGCTTTTTGTGAAGAACCTGTTTTTTTAGAAGTGTTCGTTCGATACCTTTTACATGCATCGTTATTTTATATGGATGACAAAAATTAATTGAATTCGTATAAACGTCAACATTTTGGCCCTTTACTATAATTTTGAATTTTTTGCATTTGTAATCGTTATTTTTACATGCCGCAAAAATTACAATTGTCCCCCCTCTCAGATATTTGGTATATTTCATCACAACGGTGCAAACATTATTAACAAATTTTTTGATACGATTTCGAAAATATGTGGGATATATTGCAGTAACTAATCGATTTTCCTTCATTATAACATTCATGATATCACTTTTTATCTGAAAAGATCCTTCTAAAATCGTGCAATTTTTATATGAAGCTATCGGTAAATTTTCAACATTGGCAGAGTTCGCAGGAAGAACTATATTACAAATTGGGCTTGACAAATTAAAACCTTCTGGTATATTGAAGCTTTCAGGAGTAAGCTCAAGTTTTTTTGTAACCTCTGGAATTTGATCTGAATAACAGTATTGCCCAGAACTTGAATAATTATTAGAATCGTTAGAAATATTACTGGCTTTCTGTTTTGGCTGTAGAAATTTATTGTCATTGTTATTTTCCATTTCGATGGCACTGAAATCAAATCTAGCTTTTTTACAAGCCAAAAAATCTTTGTTTGCGGGCGTAGAACTTATTATATATTGGGAACGACTGTCTTCTGAAATGTCTAGAGCAGAGTTGCTTTTGGGATCAACACTTGATTCAACTGGTAATGGAAAAGTTTCGTTTTTGTCTTCATATTCAATATCTACATTCACATCATTCAAATTATTCGCTATTTCACAGTTATTATCATTGGCAACTTTATTTTCTATAACAATCGAATTAAAAATATCTTCGAATATTAATGCTCTGCTATGAATCCTACTATGAACTTGACTAGGATATTTCATTGTAGGTTTTCTCAAAAATCGACAAATATGAACAAAAACTGGATGATCCGCTTTCAGCAGCATAACAAAATGAAATAAGTGATTGGGATCAAAAAGTAATATAGCCTGAGCGATTCTTTTCAATAATGCCACATTTGTAACCTGGCCACCTTTTCCACCCATGATTATTGATATAAAAGTAAAAAAAGTAAGAGTAAAAAGACAGGAAATAGAGCAAATATAGTACTGATAAGTACTGTATAAAATAAAGCAATCAATATTCGATTTATGAAATAAATGGATATCTGATAAGCTCACCCTTAGTAAACACTTGTAATGCACAAAGTATTCAAAAAGAAACTAAAAGCTGTCAAACAAATATACACTGCTTACAATGAGGGGGTGGGAGAATTTTTCAAACAGGGTTTGCCAGATGTTTGCATAATTTTTTTAAAATCCAATCCAGCACCGAAGGAACGGACAGAGAGCAATAAAACAAGAATTCTCTCTTTGAAATACGTAAAACGCACCATTCTCTACATTCAAAAAATTGTATCGAAAATATGAGAACCGCCTTTATGCCAGAGCAAGTATGGAAATATACGCAAAAAATTCTTGACATATTTATTTTAAAATGAAATACTATCAAGCATGAAATATCATCAAGCTTGATAATATTTCAACACAGCGCTCGTTTGCAAAAGTTTCGAAAAAAATTGTTGAAAATTTTTTCTCTTGAAAGGCTGCAGTTTTTCCTCGATCAAGATGAAGTGATTATTTTATGAAAAACGTGTTCATTACACTTATTAGAAACCATTTAATAATATTTCAACACAGCGCTCGTTTGCAAAAGTTTCGAAAAAAATTGTTGAAAATTTTTTTTCTTGAAGTGCTCCAGTTTTTCCTCGAACAAGATGAAGTGATTATTTTATGAAAAACGTGTTCTTTACACTTATTAGAAACCATTTGATAATATTTCAACACAGCGCTCGTTTGCAAAAGTTTCGAAAAAAATTGTTGAAAATTTTTTTTCTTGAAGTGCTCCAGTTTTTCCTCGATCAAGACGAAGTGATTATTTTATGAAAAACATGTTCTCTACACTTATTAGAAACCATCTGATAATATTTCAACACAGCGCTCGTTTGCAAAAGTTTCGAAAAAAATTGTTGAAAATTTTTTTTCTTGAAGTGCTCCAGTTTTTCCTCGATCAAGATGAAGTGATTATTTTATGAAAAACATGTTCTCTACACTTATTAGAAACCATCTGAAAATGTTTCAACACAGCGCGCGTTTGCAAAAGTTCCGAAAAAAATTGTTGAAAATTTTTTCTCTTGAAAGGCTGCAGTTTTTCCTCGATCAAGATGAAGTGATTATTTTATGAAAAACGTGTTCTTTACACTTATTAGAAACCATTTGATAATATGTCAACACAGCGCTCGTTTGCAAAAGTTTCGAAAAAAATTGTTGAAAATTTTTTTTCTTGAAGTGCTCCAGTTTTTCCTCGAACAAGATGAAGTGATTATTTTATGAAAAACGTGTTCTCTATACTTATTAGAAACCATCTGAAAATGTTTCAACACAGCGCGCGTTTGCAAAAGTTTCGAAAAAAATCTGGAAATGTTTGATTTCTAATCGAGTTATTTTTCCCAGTATAGATAAGGTGATTTGTCCATGAAAAACGATTTTATTTCAATCATATATGATATCTTTTAATATTTCCTATCATATCTATTGTACGAAAGCATCCAGACCGATATATGCGAAATGTTTCATTCAGGACTAATAATACATAACTCCAACGTATCGAGCATAAACGGAGTGAACGCGGTGCCGTTTCGTGTGAAGATCGGCCAGTCCGTATCGACTACGACGCCACTGTGCGTTCGGGTATCTTCGGAAATTTTAGCAGCCAGCTCAGCCAGCCAGCTTCACGTCGGTTTTCTTGTTCTGTAAATGTGTGCTCTAAAGGCGTTTTCGGATACTTACTCGGGTTAACTCGATCCCTAACCTTGGCGTTCGTTTACCTACCCCGAACATCCAACCCGTGTTCGGAAAGTACGGGGTTATTAACTCGATCACTGACCCAGGTTGATTTATCGTAACCCTACTCGAGAGTAGGGTTCTGGAGGCACCGCATGCACACTGCAGTTCAATTTTGTATTTGAAAAAAGCGGGAATAAGTCTTCTACTCCTTTCTAACTAATTTCATATATTCTATTCCCAAAAATTATGGAAAGAGAAGAGAATTTGGCTCATTGTAAAATGAGTGGTTCCTTGAGCCGAGAAAATAATGTGCAACAACTTCTTCATAACTTTGTATGCAGATCTTTCTGCGTATAAGCTGAAGCCTTATTTACTTCTTTAATATAGGTAGGTACTCGAAGATAACATTGAACAAGTGAGGGCACACCAGAAATTATAAGAAATATTTTACAGAAGCCAATAAATCCTGCAAAGCTAAAGGAAATAAGTGAAATTGGAACTGAAAAAATAAATTCTCTACTTCTCAAGCATAGGTAGTCAAAAATGTAATTAAACATGGAAGGGCACACGAGAAATTATAAGAAATATTCAACAGAAGCTCATAAATGCAAGCATATCTAGAGACAATCCGAGAATAGACTGGGATCGAAAAAATAAATTCATTAATTTGTTTGGTTATGTTATTGATACGACTGTCACTTCAAATCCTAAACCTGATGTGTTCGTAAACACTGAACCCGGGTCCGAGACCCGAGTAGATCCGTCACGTGACTCGATGGATCGAGTTAGTAACCCTGAGTAAGTTTCCGAAAACGCCTTAATACATCCAAAGCGAAACTCAAGAAACCTGGAGTTACATTTCACAGGTAAGTTCTTTCCATTGTTTTATTTTGAAATTGTTGTTGATATCAGTTATTAACGTGGCTTACAGCTTACACCACGCTAAAAAATATAGGTACCTTGATATTCCCACTTGTTATCTCTGAGTCAATAGTTTATTAATCATTTCTTTTGATAACATGAAATCATTGTTGAAAATAACTTTCCTACTGCGGGGGATTTGTAATATAAGATATCTGTATCGCAAATCTCCTCATAATACCTGTTTCCTCACTTTTTCTTTATCACAGTTTCCCTCTGAACCTTGAAAGGAGAGCCATATGGATTCAGGCCCTCGGAAGAAATAACTGGGTTCCATCATCCCACGCAAGGGTTTGTTCAATTCATTTCAAGGAGGAAGATTTGGATTTCAATTTTCTTAGAATTAACTTCCAAACAGGTAAACTTCATTATCCATAATTAAAATTAAAAAAAATTGTGCAAAACATGGTCTCTATAAATGATTATAACAGAGCGTTTAGCGTTGGATCATTATAAATATTTATATTCTGATGTAAACTTTGATTCAAACAAACGATACTGTGAGTTTAGGCTAGTCATTCCGAAAGAAGATGAATAATGTGACTGAAATTATAAATATGTTGACTTCCATAAGACACTATAGTATTAAAAATTTTCAAAGCAACATACGATGTTGCAATCATTAATAAAGACCCCATATTATAAAGATCTTACAGCTCTTTTGAAAATAGCTGGTTAATTATTTCACTTTCTTGTTAATTTTTATTGTTAATTGATTCGATAAATCTGAAATTTCAGGTTGGCAGAGCTGCCCCTTTTAACATAGAAGATTATTGTGTTACCGTAATGAGTGATAAGGAACCATCAACATCTGGAGACCTCTTAAATGAAGCAATACCTATGGAAGTGGATGAACCTAGAGCTTTAGAGACTACCCCTCCGAAATGCCGGAATCTTCTGGCCCAGAAGGTGCAAATTATTAAAAAGAAAGACGAAATAATAGCCAGGTGCAAGCAAAGGTTAGCAAGCAGAGATAGGGTGTATTTCTAGTATTCGACAAAGATATTGTGCAAAAATGCATTGAATCACGAATTTTTGATTCTATGAAGCAGCACATTCAACCAAGAATTTGGTTCTAATCATATGATCAATTTAATAAAAGTCATACTGATGAAGTATTTCGATTTAAGATAACGCCATAGTGCTAAATGTACTAGCGATCTAATGCATTTTAAAAAAATAGACTTTAACTCATTCCATATTGTTTCAAGGATTGTAAGGTCATACTGTATATTGTACATAATTTTTTTTTATATATATATATTATAATCAGGTCACCCTTTATATTATAATCTATATTTTGTAAGTAAATTCCTGTATTTATCTAATGTATTTATAAAACATAATTATAACACATTTATGTTATTACCTGTGTTTCATTATGCATTTTATAGTATTTATTTTGTTTCCATAATCAATTCACACATAAACTCAGGTTTGCCAATTAAAATAGCAATACCTCAAGAAACAAACTAATTTCATTAGCAATCGATTTTAATTTGAAAAAAGTGCACAACTGTTGAAGAAATTATTCATTAATATCATTATTAAGACTTGTTTTGTTACTCCGAGCATGATCTTTTAATGTAATTGCCAATAAAAGTAAACTGAAACAATGCCGGTACATTTAAAACTTTTTCAACAGTGGAGAATTGCACGTATGTGATATATGGCATAAGAGTTTTAAACTAAGAGAACACTTACACATGTAAAATTGCATACAGGTTTTCGACCATACATTTGTGTAAACTGCAACAAGGAAAGAACACCTTTTATGTCACATGACTTCGCACAGCGGTCAGAAAAAATTATACTTGTAATATTTGTAAGAAATCATTCTTGAGGAATGATAATCTGTTAAAATACAAGACCTACAAAAAGCAGAATGGTTTCACTCACGAAGTGTGTGAAAGCAGTTTGTAATGAAACATTATTTTTTGCATGGCGGTACCTCCATGATTTTTTGACACATAAAGTAACGCATGAGATTGTTGATGAGGTGTATAGATCAAACACTAATGCCTTTAGGCTTGATTATTCAGATATGAGACAGCTTTAACTTATCTTGTGAATAGTACAAACTTATAGACCCCTAGGTATCTGTTCAAAAGTTAAACTAAAAGCTTATGGTCAAAAAAAACTCGAAGTATTCAAACACTAATACCTTAAGGCTTAATTATTCATATGAGACAGCTTTAACTAATCTTGTGAATAGTACAAACTTATAGACCCCTAGATATCTGTTCAAAAAATAAACTAAAAGCTTATGGTCAAAAAAACTCTAAGTAATCATATTTTCCTTGAGAAATATTTTTCTTCGTAAATGAAGAAAGTCGACAAATATTTCAGAAAAAAATATCAGTCTATATTTTACCATTTAAGACTTGTTTCGTTTCTTCGAGCAAGATTTCTGAATTCAATTGTCGATAAAAGTAAACCGAGACCTTGACAAGTTCAAATTTTCGAAATTCCCGCCACAAATTGCCCATACCAATATGGCCGAACTATGTGACACTTTTGGAACAAAGGAAATATTGTCTTTTAATGCTAAGCAATACGCTATCTGGCGGAATTAACTCGCATCAATGTCACGTGACCAGCAAGTGTGATTGCATTGTGTTTATTTACATCCAAGCGTGCATTTGTGTGAGGGTTTATAGTTGTTTGATAGTGATAAATAGTTTGTTAAAAGTGAAGATGACCAGCAGAGCAAATTGTTGTGTACCTGGATGTAACTCTGTATATAAAAAAAACCCCGATTTGACCTTTCATCATTTTCCAAATGAGGGTCAGAGAGTCGAGAATATTGGAGAATCAGGATTGATGAATATGGTTGATAGAAAGAAACTGTGGGAGATCAAATTGAAAATAGGAAAGAGAGTTACCAAAAACATGAGAGTTTGTTCTAAACATTTTGTCGACGACGATTTCATAACTCCTAGTGATTGTAAGTATTTTGTTGTTTATATTATGTGGTTAAAACAATTATCTCTCAATCTTTCAGGGGGCTATCAGAAACGGTACCTGAAAAAGACTGCTGTACCAAGTAAAAACTTACCTGTGTCCAGTATTACAACAAAATCAAAAAGTCTGAAGATAGAAGAGAAAAAGAGAAGATATGAAAAACTTATTGAAAGAAGACAGGCATATTCTCTTGTTGGTTATTTTTATCGAAGTCAAAACTAAAACCGATTTCAAGCGAATAACCTGGTCATCATTGGTAATTACCAACTGGGCAAATCGAGTGCGATGAAACATATGTGATAAGCGGGTTAAACAAGAAAAGACAATGAACTCAGTCATTACCGGTTAATCGCTTGAAATCGATTTAAATAACTATACTTACTAACTATTGGTCATTTCAAATTTCAGGTAAATCAACTCCCTACCACCTCCAAGGATGACATGATATCAAACTCGTTTAGTGACTTCGATGGAGCTAAAGCACTATTGGAGCTTCAACAACAGGAGTTATCATATGTTGAAGACACTTCCAAAGAAACTTTACATACCATGAAGACATTTGTTGATGTTGCCACTCAAACAGATTTCAATGAAGTATGCAATAAGGAGATTCAAGTGAACACAAACTGGTCTTCAATTTCTGATTTTATTCAAACTGAGAAAGCTTTGAACATTCTAACAGGAATCCCATCATTCAGTTTATTATTTTTATTGGTTAATTTATTTACATCTTGTAAAAAAGACTCAAGATGTCAAAGATTATCAGTGAAAGAAAGGGTTCTTTTAGTGTTTTTAAAATTCAAACTTGATTTGACCTACTCTGCTTTGGGAGTCTTGTTTGGTGGTGTTAGTGTGCCAACATGTAGAAGAATTTTTCAGGACACTATTGAAGTGCTTGCGGGTATATTAGCCAATTTTGTTTATCTGCCATCTAAGGAAGATGTTTTGAAGAATATGCCAATATGTTTTAGCAAGTTCCAGAATGTGAGAATTGTTTTGGATTGCACTGAAATAAAAGTGCAAGTACCAAAGAAACTATGTTGCAGAATTAAATTGTACTCCCATTATAAAAAAAATCATACTCTCAAATTCATGACAGCAGTCACTCCCGCTGGCTTAATAGCCTATGCCAGTCCATCCTATGGGGGCAGAGCTTCAGATAAAGTATTTTTGAACAGTCGCAAATAGTAGAACAATTAATTCCCTATGCTGATGAAGTTATGGTTGATAAGGGATTCCTGATTGAAAGTTCATGTGAACAGTTTGGAATAAAAATTATAAGACCACCTTTTCTTCGAAAGAAAAAACAGTTTGATAGGGGTGAGGCCTCTATGAACAGAAGTATTGCCTCAGCAAGAGTGCATATTGAAAGAGTGAATGCGAGGATAAAGGTTTTCAGAATTTTCAGAAATACTTTTCCTTTGCATTTGGTACCAATTGTTGACGATATATTCAAAATTATTTGTGGTATTGTTAATTTGGGTAGTCCTATTTTGAGAGATGATTTGTTTTTGCACTAATAATTATGCTATGAAGAAAAATTGATGCAATGTTTATAAATTAAATAATATAGTCAAATGCAGTCTTATCATGCAAGTCATATCATTCAATAAAGGCATACTCAGCTGTTGACTATACACAGAAATTCCATATTTTTATTGGATTTTTTTTTAAAAATATTGTTTTCTCAAGTGTGAAAAATCCCTTTGAAATATTTCAGAGATATAAATAAATCAATTCAAAGATTTCAAATATTTTATTCATGAAAATGATGTAGAATTTGCAAAACAACTAACCACAAACAGTATGAATCATTTTCTCGAAATATTTCTTTGAAACTGTTTCAATTAGATGTTTTGCAAATCCCTCATCGAATGGAACAGAAATCTGTAAATAGTGCTCTTCTTTTGAAAAATAAACTATAAATTCAGACATTCTAATATTCAGCAAAGCCATCCCAAACTGAATTTGACCATAATAAGGATGGTTCTGTTTCAGAGTGCAGTCTGAATTCAGATACCTGAGTGTTGGTATCACCTCAGTTTCTGACTTGATTTTTCCTAAAAAAAAAGGGTTAAAACAGTAAGGAAAGTCTCGAATCAATATTGACATTACCCAAATATGGGCACTTGATCTCTATGAGTCTACTTGGCTTTCCATCCTCAAATGCTATTCCATCTGGAGAATAAGCTAACCAAGGATATTTTTGGCATATAATAATTCCTATTTTTTTGATTTGAAGATTAGGATTCATGTTTTGGAATTCTTCAAGTGCAAAAGATTCCTGTTCAGATCCATATCTCATTTCTTTTGTTATTACTGATTTGGGGTTGAAAAAGTTACCCAACATTTTTGTCCAATCTTGCTTTTGAAAGGTATAGATTGAATAACAAGTAGATCCTGGAAAGTTAACATAATTACTGGGAGTGAATCAAGAGAAATTCAAAGTAAATCAGTAGCAGCTAGATAAACATGATGAATGGTGAATACAAGTTGTTCATAAACAGATATATGCTGGGTTTTCATAAACGTTGACCAGACGATCAAGTGCTTGATTGAGTGATTCTGTGATAAAAATTCTGTAAATTTGAAATTCTATTGATCGATTTGACAAGTATTCTGTGAATCGCTCAATCAACGATTTTAATGAAACCCACCAATAATCTTGTAGGCATCATTTGCATCATCATTTACATGTCAATAAGATTAGGCTAAAGTTTTCATTGTGACTAATTCTCTACAAACTTTGTTGTTTGTCTAAAAGAAAATAAATAATTATTATTATTCAATACCTGTTATTTTATTCTTGCGCCTTCTTTTCCATTCCAATGTTCCTTGCTGGCAGCACATGCTTTCTAAAACGTCTTCATTCTTAAATGATTCCAACACCATCAAACAACAATCTGATAGGGATGGAATAGTTATATTCAAATTGTCTATGAATGGGGAATCTTTGGAGTTGTCAAAAATTACCGATATATGTGAAGCAGCTAGATAAACATGATGAATGGTGAATACAAGTTGTTCATAAACAGATATATGCTGGGTTTCATAAACGTTGACCAGACGATCAAGTGCTTGATTGAGTGATTCTGTGATAAAAATTCTGTAAATTTGAAATTCTATTGATCGATTTGACAAGTATTCTGTGAATCGCTCAATCAACGATTTTAATGAAACCCACCAATAATCTTGTAGGCATCATTTGCATCATCATTTACATGTCAATAAGATTAGGCTAAAGTTTTCATTGTGACTAATTCTCTACAAACTTTGTTGTTTGTCTAAAAGAAAATAAATAATTATTATTATTCAATACCTGTTATTTTATTCTTGCGCCTTCTTTTCCATTCCAATGTTCCTTGCTGGCAGCACATGCTTTCTAAAACGTCTTCATTCTTAAATGATTCCAACACCATCAAACAACAATCTGATAGGGATGGAATAGTTATATTCAAATTGTCTATGAATGGGGAATCTTTGGAGTTGTCAAAAATTACCGATATATGTGAAGGCATTTCTTTTGTAATTTTGGGTTTCTTGACATTGTTTCTTCGCCCTTGTCTGTAACAATTAGATTTAAATATCTATGATATATTTCAATGGTTTATCAATAGAATACAGATAAAAGTTTACCTATTCAATGCAAAGGAAGAATTTGGGAGTGCTAACGAGGCCAACTGAAACATTTCTTCAACTTCTTCCTTCGAAAATGATCTTTTTCGAGGCAACATATTTAATGGTCTGAAACATTGAGTTTTGTTCAGTGCCTGTGGCAAATTTTTATCTGTTGCTTTGGTTTTCTGAACTTTCCATAAGCATTCGGTGTCTGTAGAAGACAACTCTTCTAACTCTTCTAATGGTTTTCTGAAACAAAAACACAAGCACAGAAAAAGGAAACCTAAAGTAAAAAAAGGTTGCAGAAATCTTATAAATTGCAGTGGGCACGATTAGCCATCAAATAAATCGGTCATAATACCACCTTGAGGAAAACAGAAGTGTTGCTGCTACATGTTTGCAAGATTCTGATGTTCCTGCCTTACAGCTGCAAGTAAATGTTTGTATTCCAACCTTGCAATCTGAAATAATTGAAAATATTCCATTGATTTCATGGGGATCACTTTTCACTGCACTAGTTTGCAAACAGTACGATCTGATCATCCACTTTTTGTCCACTTTTTCTCTCACTCCACACACAAGAACATGGTTCGCTGCCAGAATAGCTTCACCTTCTACAATGCATCTGCTGTTTGGAGACGCAGATAAATATTCAAAAATTGAGGACAGTGACAGAAACATAATTATAACCGATTATTCCGTACGAAAAAAATTAAAAAGCTTCCTCAACATCAACAAACTCCTAGGTTATGCACAATGCAATCACACTTGGCGTCAAAAACATTTGATTTTCGACAGAATGACAGCGCGGGAAAATTAGGGTTAAAATGTCAATAGGGTATGCCAGGGGGGTGAAACGGCTAGTGCTAAGTTGGAAACACGACCACTCAGACATACGTCCTCCCACCCGGCCCTGTCATGGCGGCCGTAGCGATTATAGACAAGCGTATGTCTTAGATAAGTGGGGTGGCTGACAGATTTGACATTTTGACAATTTAGCAGAGATTCATGTCATGTGCAGCCATTTTCATTGTTTGTTGTTTGAGTTTGAGAAATGATAGAAGTGAATGTTTTATTGCAAATAGCGAAAGTGATTAATGATTTTGGGCAAAATAAAGTGTTGTGATTCAAGTTATTATTTATGTTTCTGCAGGGATCTTGTGAGATAAGATGCATTTTCTTTCCAGCAGGTATGTTTTTATTTGTTTTCAGTAGGTATCAAGTTGAAAATCTTTTTTTGCAATATACACAGACTTGTCTGCAATATATTTTCGATTCATTCAAATATTTAACTGATAATTCTGAAATTAATTTTGTGAAAACAACAATTGGCAAGTAATCTACTCTGAAAAGATAGATTCAAAAATAATGAACTAATATACATATTTATTTAACTTTTCATATTGTGAGACTTAATAATTGAATGATACTTTTTGCTCTTTTCAGTAAGAAGTGTTACTGCCTGCCCCGATCCAGGTTTTGAATGTTCCGACTGCAGATCTTTCTTACCCTCCTTAATTGAAGCAGTGTTATTGTGAAGTGAAAATAGTGATCATAATAGGTACATAACTGTGGAATAATGGACAATTCAAATATCCTTATCTATAATTTTCTGTTTCATTGAACCCCGTAAGTTTTTAAAGAATCAAATTGATTTCATTTTATTTGGAAAACTATGATTAATTAATAGAATGTTTGAATATTCAATAATTGGAAACTGTAAAAATAATATAAATAAAGTTATTATCATTAAATACTGTATTACTTTCAATAAATATTTTTCCTGTTCCGAATTTTTTAAAAAGAGATGATGTTGTTTCTCTCTCTCTCTCATTTTCGAGGAATGCTGAACACAGAATATCATTAAATAACCAATAAACCACAAAATAGTAGTTGACAAGCTTCGAAATCCGGACAGCGGACACCCCCTAGACATTCAAATGGAATCGTCTCCACCCGGCTCCAATATGGCGGCTATATTGGAGTTTCTGTGGTTTAAATGTCATCCGTGTTGCCAGGATTTAGTAGGCAGGTATCACTTCTTATATTGTATGTTCTGTGGGGTATGCTCCCTCCCCTTCCTATACCTCCATGGGTTTGTTATTGTTTTTGACTTTTGGGATTTAGGTTATTTCATGAAAA
The DNA here is from genome assembly GCA_013421045.1 of Propylea japonica. Lineage (NCBI taxonomy): Eukaryota > Metazoa > Arthropoda > Insecta > Coleoptera > Coccinellidae > Propylea > Propylea japonica. Next base: position 43,482,711 of record CM024242.1, on the reverse strand, counting down.
TCGTGGCTTATTTTAGACTTAAATCGTTGTGCTAGCTGTGATATTTTATGTTCTGTGTTGTGATTTGTGTTGTTGAATAAGCCTGAATATGTTTTTCATTTTATGTTGTGTCGATTTATTTTCTGATTTTTTTGTTTTGTTAACTTCAGATTTTTAGCATTTTGTCCGATGTATTTCTTCCTTCAGTAGGTTCCACTTGGCGATCACAACACCCAAAACGCCTCATGTTTACATTCCGCTGAACGACCGCAACGCTCACGCGAGTGTTTGTGACGTCGTCAATTTCGCCCGCAAAGGCCCACGGAGACCCACGTCAGGACGGTGGTCGACGTGAGCGTTTAGGGAGAACTGTCATCCGTTCCTCTTTAGAGGTTAACAAAATCAAAACACATGCAAACCGTCAAAAACGTCCGCGGACTTGTGACAAGCTAGTGGAACGGGAACGAGCGTGAGCGTGGTCGTTGTGATCGCTTAGTGGAACCTATTCCTTGTAAATATGTTGTATTAAAATATATATTTTATCAATGCATTTGTTCTCATTACAGAAAAAATATTCGTAGATACCCTATTTTTTAATTGAGAATATCAAAATTACTGAACTGACAATATTTACTTCATGGTCAAACGAGCAGGATCAAATGTAATTTACTTTTCAATTGTTTTAGTGTATACTCAAATGATTCCTTCTTCTGTTGATTATCATTTTCATCTTTCAGTTCCTGTGGACTGATTTCTAAATTATTTTGAAGTTGAACCTAACCTAAATAGTCACACAACAACCGAAATACGTTCCGTAAATAAATTTTAACCAAACAACCAGAGATTACCGCTGTCAAAATATTATCGACCGGTCTGGAATGTATTCCGTAAATCAACTTGGTTGGTTTGGTTGGTAATTTTCTGTTCCGTAAATATGAAATTCTCGGTTGGTTTCTGCGAACAGTTTATTTACGGAATCCGGTTACAGAAAAAGCGGTAATATTCAGGAACCAGAACAACCAAGGATTTTCTTCGGTTTCTTTGGTTTGTTATTGTTTTTTTTGGGATTTAGGTTATTTGATGAATATCATTATTTCAGAGTTGAATCGTTGTGCTTGCTGTGATTTTTATGTTCTGTGCTGTGATTTGTGTTGTTGAATTAGACTGAATATTTTTTTCATTGTATGTCGTGTCGATTTATTTTCAGATTTTTAGCATTTTTCTGATGTAGTTCTTCCTTGTAAATATGTTGTATTAAAATATATATTTTATCAATGCATTTTTTCTCATTACAAAAGAAAATATTCGTAAGTACCCTATTTTTTAATTGCAAATATCAAAATAACTAAACTGACAATATTTACTTCATGGTAAACAAGCAGGATAAAATGTACTTTAAGTACTTTTCAATTTTTTAGTGGAACAATATTTGGTTGAATGAAAATTTTTCTGTTTTTGTATACCCAAATGATTCCTTCTTCTGTTGATCATCATTTTCATCTTCCAGTTCCTGTGGACTGTTCTAAATTATTTTGAAGTTGAACCTAACCTAAATAATAGTCAGACAGCAACCGAAATACGTTCCGTAAATAAACTTCAACCAAAACAACCAGAGATGACCGCTGTCAAAATATTATCAACCGGTCTGGTTTCATCGGTTGATTTACGGAATATATGCATAGCATATATTCCGTAACTATCTAACTATCACGTGATCATTTGACAGTTAATACACGTATTTTCTGTCAAATGATAGATAGTTACATGTAACCACAGCTCGCCAAAATTCGACTTTACATTATTACATTATTATTTTATTATATGTTCTGTGATGTAATGTAACCACAGCTCGCCAAAATTCGACTTATCTCTCTTTTAGCCTATTCCAGGGGGGTGAAACGCTAGAAGTAAAATCTACAACACGGACATACGTCTCCCCATTTATTTTGGGGGCGGAGCCAAGCACTCCAAGCAGTGACGTATGTCTGAGCTAAATCCAAGTTATGTCAAATTTAAATGGGATGGGATGTCAGCATTGTCAATGCTGCCATTTTTATTGTTTGTGTGTTGTTTTGTTTGAGTCGAAGAAGGAAGTGAAAAAGTTATAATAATTGTTTAAATATAGCCAATATGAAAGTATTTGTGAGGACATTGAAGTTGTATTTTGTGTTTCTTTGATAAGCAATAAGGTTTTAGTAATCATTCTCTTTTTGGATGTATCTTTGCCTTCCGAATGAATCAGTGTTATTGTGTACTGTGTAGTGACTACCTATAGTGATTTAACTTGACTTTTTTAATACAAGTGTTGATGTTCTATACGTATTATATGAACAAATGCTTCAAATTTGTCAACGATTGCTCGGAAGTTTTTCAACTGTACTCAAATTGTAAGACCTGTGGTTGATCATGAATGTTTGTTAGTTCAAAACATTCAATAGTAATGTACTGTACAATTGAGCCTAATAAAATAATTATTTTTATGATGTATATTTTCTTTCAAATCTGCCTTTTTATTCCGAAACAATAGGAAAAGCAAGTAAAATAAATAAATAATATATATTATCTTCATTCTCTCTCTTTCTGGAACACAGAGCATTGTCAAAATTCGGGACGAAACCATAGAACCTCTCTCTCACAAAAAGCGACCACCCCTCAGAATCCAATCGCCCCATTTATTTTTGACGTTTCAAATGTCACGCGTGTTGTAGGGGTTTAGTAGGCAGATAGCACTTCTTATATTTTATGTTCTGTGGCCTATTCGTTTTGAGATATTTCGTGCTCCTGAGTAACTCAAAAGCTCGAAATACGGCTTGCCATTGGCTGCGCACTAGCCCTAGAACAGCTCAGGAGCACGAAACTCCTCAATACTGTATTTTGGCACACACCAGGGGTGTAAGTGAAACTAACTGAATAACAACAGGAAATTCGCACGTATAATTTGAACAATTAAAACAGAATTAGTATTTATCCTAAAATAGTCAAACAAATATATTTCTAATAGAATTATAATGTAGACTGTCAAATGGCTAAGTACGTGACTTATCTGCTCTTTGTCTAAAACAGAACTGACATACCGCCACTGACTGTCAAAACAAGTAGGTAAGTAACCTCTGCGCATGAGGTGCACAATTGTCCGATTGCGAGGTTGACAGATTTACGAAGCATGCTGTCATTGCTGTCAGATTGGAACAGCATTGCTACGTTAACACCCCCTCCCAATCTGAGAATCGGACAACTGACGACTTAACCACAACAAACAATAATACAATACAATTAGTTCTGACTGACTTACAATTGAAAACTAAACTAAAATAATCAACACACAGGAATAAAGATTTTAATTATTGTTCTTACATAATGCTTACTAACTAATACTTATATCTAACTGGATAGTCAGTAGAACTATTAAAGGGGTAGTCTTTGTTTTTGACGAACAGAGGTTTCTTAAAGCGAACCACACTTATGAACAGGATTAACATGAGTATTTGCTTCCAGGGACCGAAGACCCTTCTTGCCTATTACTCAACTAACATGATCCATCTATCGTGAGACAGACATAATCAGACTATACATGAGTATTTGCACTCTAGGACAGAAGCCCTTCCTGCATTTACTCAACAAACATGACTAAATCTATCGTAAGACAGAAATAATCCAACTATACATGAGTATTTGCACTCTAGGACAGAAGCCCCTTCCTGCATTTACTCAACAAACATGACTAAATCTATCGTAAGACAGAAATAATCAACAATTGAATGTTTTCTTGTGAGAAACAGACAGAACATGAGTTTAATTTGCTTCCAGGGACCGAAGACCCTTCTCGCATATAAACTCAACTTACATATACTTTGAACCATCAATCAGTATTGATCAGATACATGATTAATGATACAACTAAACAGAACAAGTAATATGGCTAGATGTGACCAATCTATGTACCATAATGAGCGCATCTCTCCTCACCAGGGACCGAAGACCCTTCTAATTCGAGACACTTGCATTTGCCAAAATTATATCTCCAGGGACCGAAGACCCTTCTAATACAATCTCAACAAATACCAACAAACAAGTAATTCTAACAAAACAGGATACTAACAAGTGCATGCATAACTTTACTGTGAATCAGATAGCACAATATTGTAACTAGTAACTAGACGGTCACGTAAACTACGAAACTTTGTTACCAGCAAAGGTTTCGTGAGTATATCCGCTATCTGTTCATTGGTATTTATTTTAAATATGTTGATTTTCTTATCCCGTACATGTTGACGGATGAGAAGATATCTACGTTCAACATATTTTAGTCGACTTTTACTAGTACTGGTCAGACAATTTTGTCTGGCAGCTTCATTATCTTCATATACAGGTATAGGAAAACATACAAGATTCACTGATTCTCTCAATAACTGTGCAACAAACAGAGCTTCATTCACTGCATGGGTTAGTGCAATGAATTCTGCTTCTGCTGAACTTTGTGCAATCGTAGCTTGGAGCTTCGAACACCACACAACTGGATTACCAAAGGCGAAAATCACAAAACCAGTGGTTGATTTTTGACTTGACTTATCGCCTGCAAAATCCGCATCACAGTAACAAGATAGACCTGGCGAGCCTTTAGTATATTTCAAACCTACTTCTGGGGTTCCCTTTAAATATCTAAATACTCTTTTCACCAAAGTCCAATGATATTGCTGCGGATTTGATTGAAAACGAGCCAAATAACTGACAGCAAAAGAGATATCAGGTCTAGTGAATAGACTTAAATACAACAGTGAGCCTATTGCTTTCTTGTAAGGAAAACTTGCTTCATTAGAACTATCTGAAGGTTTGTGATTTCCTTGTGGTACTAATGGAGTATCTACAGAATTAGAGTTTTCCATTCTGAATTCTTTCAAAACATTCTTCACAAACTGGGTTTGATGAAGAAACAATGTGTTCTCAGATCTTACTATTTCCAAACCAAGAAACTTGGTGGGAAAACCAAACTGTTTTATATCAAAACTAGATTTCAATTCACTTACTGTATCATCAATTAGTTTTTCACAATTTCCAGTTACTAATAAATCATCCACATATATTAAAATAAGGACAATTTTGTCTTCTATCTTTTTCAAATATAGACAAGGTTCTCTCAAGTTTGATTCGAAACCACATTTTTGCAAGAATTTATCAATAGTATTGAACCAACACTTTGGAGCGATTGCCAGCCCATATAGAGCTTTGCGCAACCTACAAACAAATTTCTTTTTGTCTATATTTATACCTTCAGGAATTGTTACATACTTGAGTCTATCAACATCACCATATAAGAATGCCGTCTTGACATCGAGCTGTTCTATATGCCAATTTTTGGCAACTGATAATGAAAACAATAATTTTACTACAGAAAGAGCTGGGGTTGGAGACGCTGTTTCTTCAGACAAATAGTTCTCACTGTCTCTACACCCTACAACAACTAGACGGGCTTTATAGCTTCCATCATGTTTTACGTTAAATATCCATTTCAATGGAATAACTTTCATATCAGAATCTCTTTCAACTATATCCCATACTGAATGTTTCTTCATTGAAGAAAGTTCGGACTGTATAGCTTTTATCCACTGATTACTATCTGAGCCAGTTGTGGCTTCATGATAATTTTGAGGCGTATCACTAGAATTGTAAATCTCATTTTCATAAACAAACCCAAAGTTATTCAAAATACATTTGTTCAAACTAATTTCTGGTGAAATCAACTCTGCAGTCTGTGGGCTACTATCTAATTGAGAGATTTCTTCAAATTCTATTACATTGGTGTAGTTAGTGTTTGGTAACTGAGATATTTCTTCTGTTTCTATTTCATTAGGATTTTGAGCATCATCTAACTGAGATATTTCTTCAATTTCTATATCATTTTCAATACTATCCACTGGAAGAATATTATTTTGTGAATTTGCATCTACTTCATGATCATTGCTATTAATCGAATTTACAGGTCTATATTGATTTTCTGAAGTTATTTCGAGTTCTTCATTTGCAACTAATAACTTTGTTTTACAAGAACTATAATTGAACTTTTCATTAAATAAAACATTGCACGAAACAATAGTTTTCTGCGTTTTAGGATCATACAACAAATAGCCTGTGTCAGTGTATCCAACTAAATACATTGTACTAGAACGTGGGTATAACTTTTTACCCTTCGGAATATTTTCATTTCTAACTTCCGCTTGCGAACCAAAAATTTTAATATTTTCAAGATTTGCTTGTTTACCAAATAATTTTTTATAAGGTGTCAAGAAATCAACTGCAAAATGAGGTGTGCGATTGTACAGATAACATGCTGTGGAAAATGCAAAACCCCAAAAAGTTACTGGAAATCCTGAATCAAAGAGCAAAGCTCGAGCTCTTTCTTGAATGGTTCTATTGAATCGTTCAGCTGTACCATTATGCTCATGCTGATATGGCTCAGCTAATTGCAACTCTAATGCAAATTTATTCAAGACTGTTTGACATGCTTCACTAGTGAACTCTGTACCATTATCACATCTTAACTTACTGAATTGGCCAGGGCCAGGAAAAATAGATTGTAAAAACTGAAGACCTAATGTTAGAAATTTACAGGTTTCTAACTTTTGCTTCATCAGAAAAATTTGAGAATAACGTGAATAATCGTCTACAAGGATAAGTATATACTTTTTCTTACCAAACTGAGTTGGGGTATTGACGCTTAGCAAGTCGGCATGTAAAATTTGACAAGGCCTGTTGGCACGTTCACGTTCTTTTGTACAAGGTTTTCGATTCATTTTAGCTTTGGAACATATTGAGCAACTAGCAGTTGAATAATTGTATGTGAGTTCGTTAACTCCTTCTACTACTCTTGGTAATTTTCCCAAATAAGATGAGGATATGTGGCCCATTCTACGATGCCAAACAGAACCTTCTTCAGCTAATTTTTGTAACTGATTCCTCGTAAGGTTTTCTTTAATTTACGAGTCTTTTGTCGTCTTTTTATAACTGGATTTAGTGTTGTACATTTCAATTTATAACCAGATTTATGTGACAATTTATTAGTAACAACTGAACTTGGTACAATGTTACTGATTTTATTCGACTGGCGAGACTCTTCTGGCACTGCAGAAATCGAAACAGCCAGTCTGTACAGTCCATCGGACACATAGAGAAGAGTTAGTTTTCTTCTCAACTTTCTAGACAAAATAAACCCATTATTAGAATTCATCGTTACACTAGTTTTGAATTGTGAATTGAATGCTCGAACACTGAGAACATTTTCTTTGACATTTGGAACAAACTGAACATGTACTAACTTCAAAACATGTGAACATTTTCCAAATTGTATGAGTATTGGTAAAGTACCCTCTCCTAAAGCAAAAATGTTCTCTGTTTTTGAAGCAAGATCAACTGAAATAGGCTTTTCATATTCTTTGTATTCAAACAAAACATTTTGTGCATTCACTACATGGTGAGATGCACCAGAATCAACTAGAAATGTTTCAGGAATTACAAACTTGTTCAAATCAAATCCAAACTTACTTGATTTCAAGCTTTGTAGTTTCCTACAATCTTTCTTTTCGTGGCCCTTCTTGAAACAGTAAAAGCATACTCTGCCATCGTTTTTACACTCTGAAGATTTATGAAATAGGAGACCGCATTTGTTGCATCTCGCTAATTTCTTTTCTTCAGGTGTCATCTTTTTTATCTTTTCCACTTGCTCAGTGGTATAGGGAGAAGTAGACTTTTTAGGAAAAACTTTGGAAGTTGATGTTAACCTTTCCTTTTTCTTTGGCGGTTCCCCAGAACTTCCTTCCCCTCTACTTCCTGTACAAAAATCACAAATATTAGTACTTCCTTTACCACACTTTATACAAGAGACTGAAACAGACAAATCTTTAGTTGGTTCATTCTCATCAGAAGAATGTAAACAGACTGCACATATGGTGACAATGTCACAATTTGCCAGGCTAGAACTAGAAACTGATTCATCAATACAGACAGAACAAATATCACTGACCGTATCATTCTTGTTGTACTTACTATTTTCCATCTCTACAGCATAGTGACTACTTGCCACATCTAAAAATGTGCTTCGTACAAATTCATAGGTCCTTGTGGCCTCTGGCAGAGTAGCTATTGTTGTATAAAATCCCATAAAAGGTCGTATATGACGAACTTTATACAGAAAATAAGCAACAACAATTTTCTGATCCAGTGGGACCCCAAGTTCCTGAAATTGTTGAACCGCATTTTCAAATCTGGTGACGAATGTCATTGGATTCATCTTCGGGTGTAGCACAATTTTACCAAAATTGTCCAGAAGCTCAACCATTTTCTGGACATCATTCTTCCCAAACATCTGCTCAATTTTTTGGAAAGCTTCAGCAGCTGTCGATTCATTAGAAATTAATGCACGAGGTCCACTTTGAAGTGTAGCCTCCAGATATTGCCTGACCTGCGCATCATACATCCTTTTCTCCTCATGCGTGTAGTTGCATGCTTCACCACCTAAAGGATGCTGCAAGAATTCAAACCTGCCAAGAGCTATCAGATCCCTTTCGATACGCTGTTTCCATGATCTGAAATTACCATGGCCCTTCAACTTATCTTCAGCATCTATTGCGGGTATGCTGAATGACGGTAGCTGCACCTGCTTGGCTCTCACCATATCTGTCGATAATGCAGTTATATCACTACCTTGGCTGGTACTTGCATTAATCGCTGGCGAGGCTGTGTTGTTCGGCATAATGTCCTCTTTGATCTTATCAGTTAGGACTCTTATAAAGTCCGGGCTTGTGAAGACCGACATAATTTGTTGTTTCACACTTTCATCAATGGATATTTCTTCAACATCTCTGCTTGATTCGTCAAAGCTGATGTTTTCCATTATTAATTTTAAGTTTGAAAAGCTTTTAAACAAGATGGTGTCCAAAAATTGCTTAGCTTGCTTTTTCTCAAGTACTTCTTGGCTTGGCTTCGCTTTTCAAGTACCTCTTGACTTCACTTTTTGATTACCGCTTCACTTTTTCAGCTCTGCTACCATGTAAGTGAAACTAACTGAATAACAACAGGAAATTCGCACGTATAATTTGAACAATTAAAACAGAATTAGTATTTATCCTAAAATAGTCAAACAAATATATTTCTAATAGAATTATAATGTAGACTGTCAAATGGCTAAGTACGTGACTTATCTGCTCTTTGTCTAAAACAGAACTGACATACCGCCACTGACTGTCAAAACAAGTAGGTAAGTAACCTCTGCGCATGAGGTGCACAATTGTCCGATTGCGAGGTTGACAGATTTACGAAGCATGCTGTCATTGCTGTCAGATTGGAACAGCATTGCTACGTTAACAAGGGGGGTGAAACGGCTAGTGCTAAGTTGGAAACACGACCTCTCAGACAGACGTCCTCCCACCCGGCCCTGTCATGGCGGCCGTAGCGATTATAAACAAGCGTATGTCTTAGATAAGTGGGGTGGCTGACAGATTTGACATTTTGACAATTTTAATTTAGCAGAGATTCATGTCATGTGCAGCCATTTTCATTGTTTGTTGTTTTTGTTTGAGTTTGAGAAATGATAGAAGTGAATGTTTTATTGCAAATAGCGAAAGTGATTAATGATTTTGGGCAAAATAAAGTGTTGTGATTCAAGTTATTATTTATGTTTCTGCAGGGATCTTGTAAGATAAGATGCATTTTCTTTCCAGCAGGTATGTTTTTCTTTGTTTTCAGTAGGTATCAAGTTGAAAATCTTTTTTTGCAATATACACAGACTTGTCTGCAATATATATTCGATTTATTCAAATATTTAACTGATAATTCTGAAATTAATTTTGTGAAAACAACAATTGGCAAGTAATCTACTCTGAAAAGATAGATTCAAAAATAATGATCTAATATACATATATATTTAACTTTTCATATTGTGAGACTTAATAATTGAATGATACTTTTTGCTCTTTTCAGTAAGAAGTGTTACTGCCTGCCCCGATCCAGGTTTTTAATGTTCCGACTGCAGATCTTTCTTACCCTCCTTAGTTGAAGCAGCGTTATTGTGAAGTGAAAATAGTGATCATAATAGGTACATAACTGTGGAATAATGGACAATTCAAATATCCTTATCTATAATTTTCTGTTTCATTGAACCCCGTAGGTTTTTAAAGAATCAAATTGATTTCATTTTATTTGGAAAACTATGATCCGAATCGTAAGAATTCACATTTGCTGCAATTATCAATCGCTCACAGTGTTATTGTGAAGTGAAACTAGTTAACTTATGTGAACAATAATGACCATTTAATTTTTTCCACTAGATTAGATTAGATTAGATTAGATTAGATAGTGGTCGATCGGCACGTTGATTACCCTTCTGCACTGCGACCAATAAGGTCTTTTGTGCGTTACCATGCTAAACTTACGTTTTTCCCAGGAATCTAACCTCCTTAGCAAAGCTGGTTACTTCCTTAGGAGACTTCGCTTTTATGTCGGCTGGCGTTAATAACGCGCCACCTAGTAGAGTAAGTCTGGTTTGCGCCAGCGCAGTGCATTGGCATAGTATGTGTTCGGTGGTTTCAGTGGCCGATTCACATAACCTACAAATGTCGGAGTTTTCTTTACCGATCTTGTGTAGGTGATATCTCACGGGACAGTGCCCTGTGAGGAGGCCGATTAGCAGCCTTAACTCATTTTTTGACAACGATAGAGCTTGTTGAGCCTTCTCTTTGGAAGGTTCGATTAGTCTCTTTGCTTGTCTTTGACCGGATGTGTTTATCCAGTAAGAGTGTTTCTCCCTTTTTTCCCAAACGCCTACCTCTGCCCTAATCAGTGTAGGTGATACCCAACAGGAGGGTACGGGTCCGGTGAAGGGTGTGTTTGCTCCTCTTTTTGCAAGGGCATCAGCTTTTTCATTTCCCTCAATGTTCTGGTGGGCAGGTACCCAAGTTAAAACTAGCTTGTTGTACTTCGCCAGTGTTTTGAGGGACTGTTTGCAGCTCCAAATGGTCCTTGATCTACAATCAACGGCCATAAGCTGCCTCAGTGCCATCTGACTATCAGAGGCAATACAAATTCTGGCTCCCTTGTACTGTCTGGACAGACAGACTTGGGCGCATCTTTCTATGGCCAGAATTTCAGTTTGAAGCGTTGTTATTGGCTTTCCCAAAGGCTCCGATTCCCTGTATTTGGGACCGTATATGCCTATGCCTGCTCCTCGTTCCCTTAGGGACCCATCTGTGTACCAGATGAGGTGATTTTTACGAAGTCGAGACAAACCTTCCACACTTTCTTGGCGATCACCTATGATCACTTCATAGTTGGCGTCAAGGTCATACTCGATTGGCATGGAATCCCTCGGTAGCAAAGGGAGGTCACCACCGAGTGATCTTAAAATATTTCCGTGTCCCTTGCCAGGCCCTATTTGGTCCATTCTTAGGGCACTCATGAGACCTTCTTTCTTAACATAAATGTGCAGCGGGGTGAGATCCAGTATTACCTCTACTGCAGCTGTAGGAGTTGTATACGCAGCTCCTGTAATGCCTAGACAGGCCAGTCTTTGAAGCTTATTCAGCCTCTGCTGGCTTGTCTTTTCTTCAGTTTTAGTCCACCAAACTAAAGAGGCATATGTGATAACAGGTCTTACCACCGTCGTATAGATCCAATGAATCATACGAGGCTGCAGACCCCAAGTTTTGCCAAATAACTTGCGGCATATCCAGAACGCCGTTGTAGATTTGGCAATCACTTTGTTGAGGTGAGAGTTCCAATTGAGTTTTTTATCCAAGGTGACCCCCAGATATTTGACCTCATCGGAAAACTCTAGTTTTATTCCCTTCAACACCGGTGCTACAAGTGTTAGCTTCCTACGACGTGTGAATGGAACAATAACCGTCTTGGTTGGATTGACGTTAAAGCCCTCCTCCTGACACCACCGATTGATGATATCAATGACGTTTTGGGTCAGCTCTGAAGTTGTACCTTCGAACTTTCCCCTAACTATAACAGCCAGGTCATCTGCATATCCAAAGCAGCTGTAACCTTGCTCAGCTAATCTTCTGAGTAGTTCGTCAACCACGAGACACCACAAAAGAGGCGACAGAACTCCACCCTGTGGACATCCCCTCTCCGTAGTGATCGTGACCGACACCCCTCCAAGATCCGCCGTGGCTCTCCGTCCCACCAGCATGGACTGAATCCATCCGATGGTGGAAGGATTTATACCCTTCCTTTTCGCAGCCTTCTCTATGGATGCGTAGGTGGTATTATCGAAAGCACCTTCCACATCCACAAATGTGCCAATTGCGACCTCCCTAGCCTCCAGCGATGATTCCAGCTCCGACACTAACTTGTGTAGAGCATGGACCGTGGATTTGCCAGGTTGGTATGCGAATTGTCGCCCATGCAATGGGTTCTTTTTCAGAACAACGTTCCTCAGATGGTTGTCGACGATCTTTTCCATCGTCTTCAAGAGGAACGATGTGAGGCTAATTGGGCGATATGATTTGGCCTCATCAGGAGGTCTACGCCCGGCTTTCGGTATAAAAACAACCCTTGCCTCTTTCCAGCGCTTAGGTGTATAGGCGAGCACAAAGCTAGCCTTAAATATTTCCTGCAACCGTGGGGTTAGGTATTCTAGACCCCTCTGCAGCAGGGCAGGGAAGATTCCATCTTTCCCGGGCGATTTGTAAGGCTTGAAGCTCTTAATCGCCCATTTGATTCTTTTTGCGGTGAAAAGCTGGTTTGCAGTTCGCCATCCCTCTCGGGTAGGCTTACGCCAACCATCCCCACCGCAATCGTCATCGACAGTTGTTTCACTTGAACCCGGAAAGTGGGTTTCCAGAAGAACCCCTAGACTTCCCGCAAGGTCTTTCGTGAAACCACCGTCTGCCTTTTTAATAAGACCAATTCCATTGGAGTGGTCCTTAGCAAAAACCTTCTGAAGTCTCGCTGCTGGAGCTGTCTCAACAATCCCCTCGCAGAAAGACCTCCAGGCCTTCCTTTTGGACCTTCTGAGCTCCTTGTTGTATTCAGTCAGTACTCTGCGATAGGGACCCCAGTCCTCTGTGCGCTTAGCACTGTTGAAGGCCTTCCTGACCTGCGATTTAAGAGCACTTAGCTCCTTATTCCACCACGGGACATTCCTTGAGGTTTGTCTCCTTTTCAGTGGGCAGTGCGATTCATACGCACTAATTATTTTATTTGTTAAGTGGGCTGTAGCTGCCTCCAGCTCGTCCCTTGTTTTAATTTGGAGTTGCACACCTTCGAATTCGTCTCTGATCGTCTCAGTATAGAGATCCCAGTCCGTTTTCCTAGGGTTTCGGCACTCCAAAGCGTTTCCCGTGTTGCCCTCGATGTCAAACACAATCGTCTGATGGTCCGACATCGAAGCCTCTCCGAGAACACGCCAGTTAGTTATTGAGTTTATTGTGAACATGTCTGTTAGTGTTAAGTCTAATACTTCCCGCCTGTTACATGTTACAAAGGTAGGTTCATTCCCTTCATTAACAATTTCTAAATTGTTACTACATATAAAGTCCAGAAGTTCCTTACCTCTGTTGTTGGTGTCTGTGCTGCCCCAAATGGTATGGTGAGCATTCGCGTCGCAGCCCAGAATAAGGTATTTGTTGCCTCTCTTGCACCATTCCACTAGGCGTCGGACTTCCTCTGTGGGTGGCTGGTTCTCTTCCCCAGGTAGATAGGCAGAGGCCATCACAATTTGCCTTTTGCCTTTTTCCGTGGGGATCTCCACTATGGCCGTGGCCAGGTCCTGAGTTATGAATTCTGGAACCGAGACAAAATTTATATTTGCGTTGAGCACCAAAACTGCTCTTGGTCTATCACAGTCAATTTTATAAATCAACTTACATGTGTCGGTAGGTAGGCCTTTTACTTCCCCCCTGTACACCCAGGGTTCCTGTAAGAAGCCCACACCGAATTGTTGGACCTTGAATCTCCTGTACAAGGCACTAGAGGCTGCCTTTGAATGGTGGAGATTCAGTTGGAGGCACTTCAATTTGTCCTTCATTGTTTATTGTTGGGCTCTTCTATCCCGCTGGATATTGGAGCCGGAGTTGTGGCCAGGTGGGTTTCTTCTTTCGAAGTAGTCCCGTTCCCTGTACTTCCTTTTTCTTTTTCTTGGGTCCCCGATGAACCCTCTTCGTTTTTTTCAGCGTCCACTTCCATGGCACTGGGGTCATTAGTTTCTGCGGACGCAGACCCTTGTCCCCTCTTGCCTCTTTTGCGGAACTGAACGAAGCCAAACTTGAAGTTGACCTTCAGTTTGTTAGCTTCTAGTTTTTTCATCGTCAGGGTATCAACCGAGACGGTGAGTTCTAAGCTGGAGCCCGAAGGGTTCCTTCTCAGGACCTTCCAGCTCCTTGCTTTGAGGTCATTTTGTGCCTCTATCAATTCCAAGATTGATTCGTTGGAATCACCTTGGCTGGCTGGTAGGTAACCAACCAGGATTTCTGGGTGAGGCATGTCCTTATCCTCTACGACCCTTAACTGAGCCCCTTTACAGGGACTCAATTTACTGCCCAGGTTTTTCAGCCAGTCAGCTGTCTGCCTGTCGCAGCAAGTCAGCGCCAACCAACCCGGTCGGTGCTGAGCTTGTTGGAATTTAGGTTGGATGCCACCTGCATCTTGAGCATGCAGCAGCCCCCTAACCTCCTTCAGGATGGCATCCTGAACGGCACTCATTTGTTCCGTTGTCAGTAGCTCATCCGGATAGTGTTGGGATATTATGCCCATTTTTATTCCGCTGACAGCGGCACTGTAGTTCACCCCTTGTCCAGCGGTCCCTGACGGCGCAGTTGGCCGTCGCTTGGCCCTCTTGGACGGGTTGACCTCCGGTGTGCTGCCCGCAGAATACGGTCTTTTGGAGGTGCAGGGATCACCAGACACCTTCTGAGAGGTGTCTGTTTCAACCCTCTTCTTTCGAGGCATAGGCACTAATGCCTTTTGCCTCGCTTCCTCCTGGGTAAGACCAGATTTTCTGAGGAATTTCATCCTCTTCCTGGCGGCGCCAGATAGACGGATCCTCTTGTCTCCAGTTTTGAGATCATTGAGGTCCCTGACTAAGCTGTCGACGCCCGTTGTCTTAAGGTCTTTTTCAACCTTTGGGTTTGAAGGGACGTTTACATCCCCTGAGGTGGTGGTGGGGCTATCTCTAGCCCCTTGGGTTTTGGTTTTTTCGTTACTTGTGTCCATTTGTTCCCACGAGTAGCTAGGGAAATATCCGTCACCTGAAGTAGAGCCCCGCATTGCTCCAGGAAGGCTATTGAAACCTGGGTGTCGCCTGGTACCCAGGAGTCCGCATAATAGTAACCATGCTTCCCCATGGCCATGCACCCTTCAGCTTATGCTGTTTCACCTTGGGTTGGGGTATTTTTTTTTCCAGTGGTTTCCTTTCCACCTCGATTCAGGCAGTTAAGCCAAAATCCTCTAGACTCGGCATCAGCGAGACATGACCACTACGATGTCGAGCCCGATTTATCAGGTTTAGGGATGATGAAACACCCCGCCCACCTGGCATCGTTACCCGTGTGCAGGCCCTCCGCCACGATACTACAGCTGGGCACGGACCTGCTTCGTTAGTTCGCCCAGGTCAGGCATACGCCAGCCCTTTGGGTTAAGCCAGGCGGCACCACGTGGAGGTGAAGCTAGGATTTTGCCACCCATCTTTTACACTCTCATTCAAGATAATTTTACCATTTGGTTGAAAATCAAATCACTGAAATTGTAAGACCACTCACTCTGTGTGGGTGGTTACAAGAATTCGGTCTTTTTTAATCATGCATGGTCTTTGGTTTGTTAAGAAGCAAGTAAATTTGATTTCTTTTAAAAATAACATCTAAATTATAGTCACGTTTGGTGAGTCATTTACCATTGACCATCATTATATTATGTATTTCTTAATTAATAGAATGTTTGAATATTTAATAATTGGAAACTGTAAAAATAATATAAATAAAGTTATTATTATTAAAAACTATTAGTTTCAATAAATATTTTTCCTGTTCCGAATTTTTTGAAAAGAGATGTTTCTCTCTCTCTCCATAGCTCTCTCTCTCATTTTCGAGGAATGCTGAACACAGAATATCATTAAATAACCATCAACCACAGTAGTTGACAAGCTTCGAAATCCGGACGACAGCGGACACCCCCTAGAAATGGAATCGTCTCCACCCGGCTCCAATATGGCGCCATGGCGGCTATATTGGAGTTTCTGTGGTTTAAATGTCATCCGTGTTGCCAGGATTTAGTAGGCAGGTATCACTTCTTATATTGTATGTTCTGTGGCACACACCGTTCCCACGGCGGAGAGTGACAGGCCTCATCCATGGATCCATGTAAGGTTAGTAAATCTATGATCTAACCCTACATTAGTCTGCGGTGTTCTGAGGAATTTTATCTTATTTATCACTTCAATTAAGTTAATAATTATTAGAGAAAATTAGGAGGTGTCGAATATAAAACTAAACTTACAAACGTTGCTTTAACCAAACGTTCATACATCATGACGATACTGAGGTGGCGAAAAAGTATCAAGTTACAAACAGTAAAACTTTTTTCAACTGCAGCAGATCCAGATTACACATACACAACAAGTCCTCAATATCCCCCAATACTAGATCTTTCCAGAAAAGAAGCGAAGAGGCGAGGAAGACTTGCTAGAGATGAAATCTTGAAAAATGTTAAAACAGTGGAAGAAAAACAAATTAAACTGAATATGCACAAATACTGGGGATTTAAAACTTATATGATGTTAGAAAATCATATACCTTACAATAACTTACTGCTAGCCCAGCATGTATCGAGAACACATCTTATTGTGGGTAATGAACTTCCGAAGTATTACGAGAATATTGGAGTTAATAGTTCAATCTCTAGTACACTAAAGGATGAATTGATTGAAGCTCTTCTTCTAGAGATTGATGGTTACAGGTAATAAAGTTGTTTCACTTTCTGATTTTTTTTATTCAGTTAATTTAATTGATAAGTCCATGTGAAATTCAAGTAAGTACAATTCATTTATGAGATGATATTAAAAGAATTGGTACAACTTGTCAATCTCGAGGCCATTTCTATAAATCTAATGTTTCAGTTCTGTCATCATATTCTATCAGGATTATTATAATGTTTATACCCACTTTGGTCTAAGCATCTGTATCCATGAGTGTTCGAAAAGAGTTAATATACTATCTCAAATAGCAATCAAGTGCTTTGCCCTTTGGATGTAAGAAATATCGTTCCAAAAGAATTAGGGTTAAAGGTCTTTAGGAACTGTATATTTACAACTATTCACACAGCGACTTTTTGAGAATATTTCTTCTCATCTTCTGGCATATGAATAATTTAATTTAATAAAAAATAAGAGAAGAAATATTCTCAAAACGTCGCTGAGTGAATAGTTGTAAATATACAGTTCCTAAAGACTGATAACTTCTTACCCTAATTCTTTTGGAACGATATTTCTTACATCCAAAGGGCAAAGCATTTGATTGCTAGCAGATCTCGACCAGATTTTGGTGTCATTGTATTCATTGAGTCTTCCTGAACAACATTAGTGAAACCAACAGGTGGCAGTCTGTCTTTTTGTTTATAAAATATGGGCTCCCAAAGTTCCAAAAAATGTTCCAACTTCACGTCACTTTTTTTACTATAAAAACAAAACACAAATTCACTGCTCCAATTTAGTCTATAAATCACTAATCGCATAGTTATTTGGATGTTTGAAGGTGATTTTTATTTATATATAATAGGTTTGTTCCAACTCAAGAATTGACCGTACAATGATCGTCAGGATTCTGCGCAATAGATAAAAATGTGTTCCAACTGAAAATGTATCGTTTGAGAACGGTTTCGTTTTTGTTCCATCCTGCTTCGGGACCGTGAGTGGAACGGTTTTGTGATCGTCATTTCGATCCCTGGTCTGGAGCAAGTACTGTTTGGACGGTTCTTGTACGGTCAAAGTTTAGACGTGCGCATAAGATCGATTACTAACAGTTTCGTGACCGTCAAATTACAGTACAAAAGTCAGCTGTTGGAACAAACCTAATAGCAGTTAATTTTTGTTTTATAGTGAAAAAAGTTATGTAAAGATGGAACATTTTTGGAACTTTAGGGTCTCTTATTTTCTAAACGCCATCTGTTGGTTTCCCTAATGTTGTTCAGGAAAGCTCAATTAACTAGTTTGACAACAGCAACAGATCCTAGCAATGGATTTTAAGACGATATATATAATCGACTAAAACAACTGTTGCTGGAAATTTTTTGAATTCGATCGTTTAGATCTTGTAGAACACGATGTATATAGTGGAATAATTGGTGACCCTCAAACTCCCCCTGTACTTGCCCCCTAAAGTTAGAAAAATACAGACATCGACTAAAATAATCGTTGCTGGGCATTTTTTGATGTAAATCGTTTATTTAGATCCCGTAGAACACGATGTATAATAATAATAATATTTAATGTAACATCAAAATTTACATGTCACCTGTCAAAAACAAAACAAAAGTAGTGGAGCTATATTCAAATTAGTGAAACTATTCTCAAAAAAATTCTGATAAGCTATACAGGGTTTTCCTTTTAAGTTGGCCTATTAGACGTTTTTGGAGAACTAGTAGATATTTCGTTTTGAAATTTTAGGTGGGGCCTTGAGGGTGAAGGAACTCTTCGCCTAAAATATTTTCAAGTCGACAGTGTTGCCACGTCTATGTCAAACGCATATCTACTTTCTTATTTCAAATGGAACTACCTATATTTTCATTTATGTATCGATTCAGTACCAAATTTGCAGTATAGTCCGGTCAATTTAGACATAAAAATAGTGATCAAATAAAGAAAATTCCGACAAAGCCAAATTTTTGTAGAGACCTTAGGTTTACCACAAGGAATAAAGTCTCAAAAGTCCCCATCAGTCCCATGCGAGCTTCGCGACTTATTCGGGGTCAAAGGTCAAAATTTTAGGTTTTTTGGATTTTTCTCGAAAACGGTAAGTTTTATCGAAAAAGTACCTCAGAGCAAAGTTGTAGATCTTAAAATTTTCTATAAAAATGGTTCCCATGATTTTTTCTCTAAGACCCACTATTTCCCAGATATTGCGCTTGTAAGAATCAAGTTCTACATAATATGCACACATTTCCACACCATCTGTGAGGTAGTGTACTCGGCGCATTTTTTTTAACGTGGTATCCCCGGTAGGCCTATTCCACGAACCTTTATGACGTTATTTTCAGGAACAATAATTATTTAATAGTATGAAGATTATTGATATGGGTTACTGAGTTTAACTTTTTTTTATTACTTTAATCTGACTCATACTCTTCATATTCAACTTCACCAATCATGTTTTCTTCAATTTCTTCTTGTTCTTCTTCTCCTTCCTGTTGATGTACGCTTAGAAATTGTTCAAATGAAGATGAATCAGTTGTCTCTTCATCAAAATCACATGAATCTTCCTCTCTTGTATTTAATTGAACATTTGGAATTCTTCTTCTTCTTGGAATTGCAAAAAATAGTGTTGAGAAGTTTTTCTGGAGCAGGGGGCAGTAAAGTTCGAATCGGTTCCAAAGTATTATTTATCAATTTCCAACCCCAGTCTTCAGGGTTCAGTTCATTGCCTTGCCATGTCTGAACTTGATAGTATACTCGAAACAAATGTTGAGTAGCAGATGCCAATGTTGGAGGAAGACAAGATAGCTGTACTTACTTTTTGTTTCGTGTATTTTTTACGAATGTTAAATATCTGTACGTATCTATGCAATCAATTTTTTTTGGAGCTCCATAAACCGCAAGAAGAAACCGAATTCCTTTAGTAATTAGTATTTGAGGTGAAGAATTAATTTCTGTAAATACTTTTGCGCAGTCAATCAATTCTTTTTTTCAAATAATTTTAATACTGAATTTTTGCCCTTCTAAACATTGCTGACGTAGTATCGCATCCGGTTATCGCATGTAAAAATAAAATAAAGTTTTGGCATTTCGGATAAGCTGATAAACTTTTTGAAGAATATATTTCTGTCCGTTGCTGCGCCTTCCCAGGTTTTAAAAAGTAAATAATTTTATCAGATGGAGTCCTTGCAGTGAGTAGTACAGGGTATCCCATTTTGGGCACTTTTACGGGATATCTCCGTTATTTTTAACGTTAGCGGGATGCGGTTTTCGCGACAGTGTGCTACTTTTTTATGAAACTAAAGATGGCGCAATCAGTTTTTGCATAGCCCTCTTAGTTTTTGCTATACAGGGCTGAAATGAAAAGTATCACTTTTTAATCACCTCCCGTATCTCAGTTGTGCTTAAACTTGGAGAAATGGTTGAAACGCATTCCTATAGATTTTTTTCCGTAGAATCCAGTGGCGTAGTCAGTTTTTCAGTTAAACTTTCCGTTTTTGAGTTATTGAGCAAACATATGTCTTTTTAAATTGGACACCCTGTATATTATTTTTTATTCTCAATAAGCACAATCTCAGCTCTTCAAAAACATATTATTTTATGCATTAATTTTCAAAACCAAGTTTAGAATTCAAGATTTTGTAATTCAATTGTCAATAACTAAGTAGTAGGCTCCATGACTGTTTATTAAAAACAAAACAAAAATGTCAAAGCTTTGTCAGTTGGTTTAAAAGTTTACAGTTCTCTCAGTTTTTATTATTTATTATATTATATTAAGGATTCAGTTTTAAGTTTTTCTCATTACGGCTGCTTACGAAAATTACGAGAAATATGACATGCTTGTTTGTGATCTAGATATTATGTTAACATTATTTTCGATTTCTAACGAAATCGTGATATTTATTTTTTGTTTTTAATAAACAGTCATAGCCTACTACTTAGTTATTGACAATTGAATTACAAAATCTTGAATTCTGAGCTTGGTTTTGAAAATAAATGCATAAAATAATATGTTTTTGGAAAGCTGAGATTGTGCTCAATAAGAATAAAAAATAATATACAGGGTGTCCAATTTAAAAAAACATATGTTTGCTTAATAGCTCAAAAACGGAAAGTTTAATTGAAAAACTGACTACGCCACTGGATTCTACGGAAAAAAATCTATAGGTATACGTTTCAACAATTTCTCCCAGTTTAAGCACAACTGAGATACGGGAGGTGATTAAAAAGTGATACTTTTCATTTCAGCCCTGTATAGCAAAAACTAAGAGGGCTATGCAAAAACTGATTGCGCCATCTTTAGTTTCACAAAAAAGTAGCACACTGTCGCGAAAACCGCATCCCGCTAACGTTAAAAATAACGGAGATATCCCGTAAAAGTGCCCAAAATGGGATACCCTGTACTAATAAATCAACATCTTCACCCACTACAATAGCTGTATTTCTTGCATTAAATTGTTCTATTGCTGTTTCAATTATGAGGACATCGGCGTCATTAGGAGCTTCTTTCACGGCAATATTTTCAGCTGTTAATTTGTTACTCAACATAGAAATAAAACGAGATTTATTATTAATGTTTGCAAAAAAATGTTGTTGATTAACTGGAACTGTCATAAATTCGTCAAACATTATGTCGGTACCTGAGGATGTTTTTGTAGCACGACGACGTTGTTCTGCAGCTTTTATGTTCTTTGTTGTGTCACTGTAGCCATCAAATACTACCGTAACTGTATGACCATAATGTCTACGTAAATACTGAACATATTTTTCAAAAATTACGTTAAAGGTTTCTTCTCGATCCCACACAACGTGATGTAGAGGCACGAGTAGGCATTTTTGCTTGCTTGAGTACCTAAATATGTATATACGTGGCATATGTGTGCATACTATGTAGAACATGATTCTTACAAGCGCAATATCTGGGAAATAGTGGGTCTTAGAGAAAAAATCATGGGAACCATTTTTATAGAGAATTTTAAGATCTACAACTTTGCTCTGAGGTACTTTTTCGATAAAACTTACCGTTTTCGAGAAAAATCCAAAAAACCTAAAATTTTGACCTTTGACCCCGAATAAGTCGCGAAGCTCGCATGGGACTGATGGGGACTTTTGAGACTTTATTCCTTGTGGTAAACCTAAGGTCTCTACAAAAATTTGGCTTTGTCGGAATTTTCTTTATTTGATCACTATTTTTATGTCTAAATTGACCGGACTAAGTATAACCCACTAAAAAATTCCTCTGCTATGCGCTGTTGCCAAGTTATTCACAAATTCCTGAAACTTTTGACATTTGCATTGCCTGTTTGGAAATGCAATATCTCGACTATTTTTTATGCGAACGAAACCAAACTCGGCAGTCTCATAGTGAAGACTCCATGCATTCATGTGGTATATTCAGTATTGCGATACATCGTAAGATTTTTCGAAGATATTGCTCCGAAAATGTGAAACTCAAAATTGAAATATTCCAAGATTTTCAAATGGCAAACCCATATTTATTTCGCAGCATTCGATTCGAAATAAAAAATTAATGGCAGTCTCCTTTTATACCAATTATTTATTTTGGATAGTTTCCGAATGAGATGAAAAATACTGAAATATTTCAGTATTTATAGTTCATGATCTATGGTCCTGTTTACGATGAAATGGTTCTATGATTATGGCGTGAATTGTTAAAGTAGATTCTATGGTTGAAATCATAAAAAGTATTCGATGATAATGGATGTCATAGAAAAAAGTTTACCCATATTATTCAAACACGATTAGGGTTGTTTCACAATTCACGGGCCACGGGGAATGCCAAAAAATTATTGAAAGGTCCTGTAGGACCTTTAACAACCGTTATTCACATTTATCAAGAATGACTGGAATGAAATTCCGAAAATTATTTAGGCTTTCTGTAATCCTGGCCCTATGTTCATGACCTCATCAATACGATTCATTCCGATAATTCACTTTATAATCACACAGCATTATGTCCATTGAACATGACTATAAATACTGAAAAATTTCAGTATTTTTCATCTCATTTGAAAACTGTCCAAAATAAATAATAAGTAAATATAAAGGCCAGAGGATTAAGGAAAGCCTAAACAATTTTCGGAATTTCTTTCAAGTCATTCTTGCTAAATGTGAATAACGATTGTTGAAGGTCCTACAGGTCCTTTCAAAAATAATTTGGCATTTCCCGTAAATTGTGAAACAACCCGAATCGTGTTTGAATAATATGGGTAAACTTTTTTCTATGACATCCTTTATCATCGAATACTTTTTATGATTTTAACCATAGATCATGAACTATAAATACTGAAAAATTTCAGTATTTTTCATCTCATTTGAAAACTATCCAAAATAAATAATTAGTGTAAAAGGAGACTGCCATTAATTTTTTATTTCGAATCGAATGCTGCGAAATAAATATGGGGTTGCCATTTGAAAATCTTGAAATATTTCAATTTTGATTTTCACATTTTCGGAGCAATATCTTCGAAAAATCTTACGATGTATCGCAATACTGAATATACCACATGAATGCATGGAGTCTTCACTATGAGACTGCTGAGTTTGGTTTCGTTCGCATAAAAAATAATCGAGATATTGCATTTCCAAACAGGCAATGCAAATGTCTAAAGTTTCAGGAATTTGTGAATAACTTGGCAACAGCGCATAGCAGAGAAATTTTTTTTAGTGGGTTACTCTGCGAATTTGGTATTGAATCGATACATAAATGAAAATATGGGTAGTTCCATTTGAAATAAGAAAGTAGATATGCGTTTGAGATAGACGTGGCAACACTGTCGACTTGAAAATATTTTAGGCGAAGAGTTCATTCACAGTCAAGGCTGCACCTAAAATTTCAGAACGAAATCTTCACTAGTTCTCCTAAAACGTCTAATAGGCCAACTTAAAAGGAAAACCCTGTATATTGTGTGCTGTATCAATAATTCCTTCAGTTTTTTCTTGAAATTTTTATCTTGGATCCCCTTGATATTTGACGGGAGTCTATTATAGATCTTGGGCCTCCAGTAGTCCATACCCTGCTGTGACTTTTTCAATCTATTATACGGTATTCTCAGTTGTACGTAATTTCTTGTGTTGTATCGGTGTGTGCCAGGTGATACGAGCGAGTAGAGATAACCAGACTGTGTAAATCGCAAGGAGAACTCGTTTAGGATGGGCAGCTTTCGGTAGGCTCGCCTATGTCCTGAAAAACCACGAAATTCCCATGCACTTGAGAACAAAAGTATTCGACCAATGCATTCCACCGGTACTAACATACGGAGCTCAGACGTGGACTTTCACCAGAGCAAACATCGATAAAATCCGCAAGACGCAGAGGGCTATGGAAAGAAGCATGTTAGGAGTATCACTCAGAGATGAAAAACGCAACGAATGGATGAGAGAAAAAACGAAAGTTGTAGACGCAATAGAACGAGCAGCGTCACTTAAGTGGAGATGGACAGACCATAATGTACGATTACAGGACAAACGCTGGAATGCAGAGATTGGGAAGTGGCGCCCTTATGATGGGAAAAGATCAAGAGGAAGATCGCAGATGAGGTGGAAAAATGACATAGTCAGACACGCAGGCTTGATGTGGCAGAGGAGAGCCCAAGACAGGAAGTGCTGGAGGCAGTTGGGGGAGGCCTATATCCAAACTTGGAAGGATAGAGAATAGACTAATTGGAATTGGAATTGGATCTGTGGGTGGCATCATTGGACCGGAATTTGTCTAAGTTCTTTTTAACATAATCAGCACATTCGAGCACATTGACAGCCGGAACAGTAAGTATCCACAATTCTTTAAATCCTTCCCTGCAACTGTCCGTCTATTTCAAGCCTGATATTATTCTTACTCCTTTTTTTTCAGCAATAGAAGATCATGTGTATGTGAGGAAGTACCCCATACCAATATTCCATAGGTGACTATAGGTTGGAATGTTGTACAAACAGCTCTTATGGTCCTAATCGAATACAGTGCAACATTGAGCTTCCTCTTAATACTCTCAATGTGCTCTTCCCAACTCAACTCCGTATCGAAGAAACCTCATGCTTGAGTGTCCTCCACGACGAAAAATCATGGACTGTGTCTTGTTTTCATGTTATTTCTAAACCAATAATCAGATCTCTCAAGCACATCTGATCTCGATTTCCTGTGTATTATTTGGCGCATTGCACTAATGTGGAAAGATTTATCATCCGCAAACAGGTGAGTTGAAACTTTTCCTTGGTCTTCGTCTAGATGTGTGTTCAGGTCTTTGATGAAAATGAGTAACAGAAGAGTACCCAATATGGAACCCTGCGTTACTCCATATTTAACATGTTTTAAACTGGATTACTTGTTATTCCAATATACCTTCTGCACTCTTCCATCTAGGTATGAAATCAGCAACTCGAGAGATTCTCACTCCATAACTTCTGAGTTTTTCAATCAACAATAGATGGTCCAGAGAGTCAAAAGCCTTTGTCAAGTCCCTTGCAACAATCTCCCCAAATGCTCCCTGGTCAATTGATGACGAAGTCTGAAGCATGACCTGTATAAGTGCACTGGATGTTGATCTACCTTTCCTGAACCCATGCTGTTGATCACCAAAGAAGCCATTTGATTCAAAATTTTCTCTCGAGTCTACTCTCAACCACCTTCTCAAAGACCTTTGACAGAGCCGGCAATATGGATATTGGTCTATAGTTTGCTACATCTTTATCTCCACCTTTATTGATTGGTATGACCTTGCCTATCATAGATAAATAAACTCTCTAGATGCCCAACGCACGTACTAAGAGGTGGTTTCACGATCATCAGAGACACCAAGCGTACGGTCGCTTGAACTACTGGTGATATGGAGGGGATATGGCGGGAATTTGTCGGGATTCAAATAATATCGTAACGCTTTCATCCTGGGTTAGTCGATTAACCCAACACCAGCCAACGTCCCTTTTTTGGGACGCTCCATTTTTTTGTTTTTGTCCAAATAAATCTTTATTATAATTCATTCCCTTTCAGCCATCGTCTCAAAAATGGGACGCCAATTTTCTACGGATTGGGAAAATTTTTTTTCAAAATTTTAGTAAATATTTCATAAAAGAACACTCAAAAATCAGTTCATTCAAAAAAAATATTCGTTTGCATTATATTTGAGTTCTGGCTAGTAATGGGTTAAAACATTGTTTATTGTCAAATCCAATTTGCTTATTATCATTCACTTGAATTTTAAGCTGAATGATAATAAGCCAACTGGACATGACAATAAACATTTTTCATTCGACTTAACTCAGGAACAATTTTATTAGCTGAGAGATATTTTAGTTCATCTTGAATGTATTTAGAGGCAGAAATATGAAAAATTATTCAACGAAATATAATATATTATGAGAATAATTAGAGTAGAAAAAATACATAAATAATATACAATACAAATAGAAAAGGGAAAAATTACATAACAAAAGAATATGTACAGTAATATCTTATGAAAGACTTGAAAAAGATAAATTGAAATTTACAACTGAAGGTATTTGTAAATATAAATACAGATAAACTTGATAAATTCATCAGATTTGATCAAAATATTAGAACAGGTTATAGTCAACAAGAGTGCATTTTTCAACGATATTTGAGGCAGTAATGGTAATAGAAAAAAATATGTACAGACCAAATTAAAATCGAATTTTAAAAGCAAAGGTATTCTTTAATATATTACCAACAAACTTGATACATTCATCAGATCTTATGAAAGTATTAAAACGAGCAATAGTCAACAAGAGTGCATTTTTCAACGATATTTGAGTCAGTAATGGTAATAGAATAATCAACTGTGAAAATGAGGAGCAATCCTGGTGTTGGCAAATCAACAATGAAAAGAATGGAGGATGTTCCTGCTGGTGTTTCTTTAGCTGAAGTTCTGGCATTGGAGGATGTTCCTGCTGGTGTTTCTTTAGCTGAAGTTCTGGCATTGGAGGATGTTCCTGCTGGTGTTTCTTTAGCTGAAGTTCTTGCATTGGAGGATGTTCTTGCTGGTGTTTCTTTAGCTGAAGTTCTGGCATTGGAGGATGTTCCTGATGATGTTTCTTCAGCTATAGTTCAAGAATAAAATATTAAATAATTTCATGTCTATGAATATGAATTACATAATCGGATGATATATTACAATACGAATTATTCGATACAATTATTAGGGCTATTTATTTATTTATCAATATAACTGTTACATTGACGTATACATCAATGAACTGTTATTATATTATGTATTACTCACGAAAAAGACTTCTTTACATTAACCTATTATTATTATGAACTAAATCAATATTGCGATGAAATTTGCATCAGAAAAAAAATAAACATTAATTATTTCAGTACTCACATAGTTCAAGGGAAATTTCAGCATTACTTTCTAAAGCTCTGGCTTTGGAGGATGTTCCTGCTGGTGTTTCTTCAGCTGAAGTTAAAGAATAATCATGTTCTTCTAAAATATATGAAGATGGTATTTCAATATTTCTGTCTGGCGAAAGCAGCAAATTTCCAGTACCTACAATAATTATAAAGAAGATAGTACACATAATTATTTAAAAATCTACGGCATTGAGTTCCAGTTAAGAATGGCAAACGTAATATACATAATACGTTCGAAATAATGGAGATACTACATGATTTTAAGTAGCAGTTACAGCATATTTACTAATATTAACACAATTACTAACCTGAGGCAGATCCATTATGAATAAAAAGGGTTGGTTGTGCATCTATATGCAATATCTTTGTTCCTGGTGATACATATTTTTCCTCAAAATGAATATGACAGAGACGCTTTTTGCCACAAACATCTTCTGGAGTCATTGCGTTTAGATTTTCATCATGTAAAATATCTAACCACTTCTGGAATCTAGAGAAGTCCTTGAAATAAAGGAAACGATCCCTGGGAAGGGCGTTCACCTTACAACCGTTAACTGCACATTTATTAAGGCCCATGTTGAAAATATTAAAGGTTTATTTCTTACTCTGAGGCTGGAATTGTAGACAACTTATTCGTTCAATAAAAGAACTCAAAAGAATGATTTCGAGAATTTTGTTCAATTTATCAACTTTTTGGCGCAGATATTCACAAAAAACCAGTTCAAAACTCTCTTGTTTATCTTTCTACGGCCATGTTTATAAATATAACAACCAACATGACATTTGAAATGACAGAAAACCTTAAAATTTATACTCTAGCGGACGGTCGCCCGAACTAAATATATGAAACCAAAAATATCGGCTAGTTGGGCATCTAGAGAGTTTATTCATCTATGTTGCCTATCTTTATTTCCTCTGGAAAGACGCCCTCCTTCAAACATTTATTAACCATTATTTTTAGGGGTTGGACAATTTCATTCGTTAGTTATTTTAATAATCCAGTGTTCATGCCATAAATATCCTGAGCTTTTTTATTTTTTATTTCTCCTATAATAGCCAATAATTCGAACTCTGAAGTCTCCTGAAATTCACATTGGGCACTATTCTTCTGCATGTGTTTCCTTAACTCCTGTATTGCCTCAAATGTTGATCTTGTGCCTACCCGATCACTGGTTTTCTCCCCAACAGTTGCATAATAATCATTAAAGTCCTTTGATGTTAATGTTGTTTGGATATCCTTCGGTCTGCTTCTATTTGTTTCCTTGTTTATTGTGGACCATTGGTCAGTTGGGCATGATGTTTTTTTATTTTCATATAACATCTTTCGAAGTAATGATTTACACTTCTTGTAGGCTTCAAATGCTCCTTTGGTTCTTGTTTATTTCATTTATTTTATTTATTTATTTATTCCTGACCCTTAAACAGCATATCTGCTGGTATCAGAGTCTACATTTACATTATTAGTTTTTTAAACAACAATAATCCTTAACGACATTCGATCAATTTTACATAAAAAAATATTCATTCAAAATACATAAAGACATTACTGAAGTTTAAGATACTGGCTGAGGTCATGACACATTATTTTTATACTTCTATTACATACTATCTCTATTGGTAGTGAATTGAACACATTAATACCCTGGTATATTGGAGAACTCTGCCTGATACATCTTCTTGCCAATTGGTTCCTAAAATCATTGTTACTTCTTACATTATAGTCATGCTTTTCGTTAACTATACATAAATGGGTCTTTGTTCTCAATAAGTTATTCTTTATTTTGTAAATTAATTTAGCTTGTTCAAATTTTTTTCATTTATTTATATTTAATATTGAGGTATCCAGATATAGTTGAGCTGTTGGCGTAAGGAAATTCAAATTGTAAATGAATTTTATCGATTTGTTTTGTACTCTCTGAACCTTCTCCAACATATACTTTGGAGCATTTCCCCAACAGGGAATTAAATATCTCAGTTGAGATTCTATAAAGCTATTATATAATAATGTTCTCGAAGATTGATCCAATAAGTAAGAACATCTTTTTATCGCTCCCACCATTGGAGATATTCTTTTTGATAAATCTTCTATATGAGATCTCCAACTCAACTTATTATCCACAATTAGACCCAAATACCTATATTCTATCACAGACTTGATCTTTGTATTATTGATTGGAACATTTATATCACAAGTTATTTTGTTTTTTTGGTTGAACGGCATATACACCGTTTTATCTATGTTAATACTTAGTTTGTTATAGCACAGCCAACCGAAATAAAGCTCGAGATCACAGTTAAGATAATATTCAAGTTGCCTCAGGTCACGTGAGGAAATCACAAGCACGGTATCATCTGCAAACATAAAGTATCTTGATTTAAGTTTCACAAATTTTAAGCTATGAACATACATTAAATATTGCAGTGAACCCAACACTGACCCCTGCGCCACACCCACATGTAAAGTTTACTCATCACTGTTGTGCCCATTCACTGACGTATAATGTCTTCTATTTATTGAATAGAACTTTAAAAGCTGCTGAGACACACCTCGAAACCCCATTCTTTCCAGCTTATTCATAAGATGTCCTATATCGACCGTATCATAGTTTAATGATATCCTGTTTTGTAATGTTATCATTTCCTGGGCTGCAGCTGTTTTTTAAGCTTGCTGTTGCTTCCAAAATTTCATTGTCATCAGTGGGTGTTATGAATATGTATAGAATTTGGTATTTCTTCCTCTCTGAATTTTATAGACTTATTGACCTGGTTTTTTTCGGCCAGTTTCATGCCACTTTGAAAATAGTATCACTCTATATGTAGATGATGGAATCATAGCATCGACCAGTAGAGCAGAATTAGAGAGATTTTTCAATTTTATGGGATGTAAATCAGTTTCATCACCAATGCTTCAGGGTGTGGAGAGTACTTCAAATACAGGGAAAGCAGTGGAGAGAACATCTCAGTTTCCATATCGACAAGCAGTGGGCTCTCTGATGTACCTGATGTTGGGATCTAGACCTGATTAAGCATATTCATTTGGTTTTCTATTAAGATCACTCGAAAATCCTACTATTGAAAATATAACCAGACTTGAAAGAGTTTTCAGATATATAGCAGATACTCTAAATTTTGGACTATTATACAAGCACAATGAAAAGTTCTTGGATGTTTTTCTGATGCAGATTTTGATGGATGTACTAAGATTACTGACTCTACCACAGAAGCAGAAGTTGTAGCTGCGAGTGAAGCCTTGAAAGAAATAAGGTCAAGTTGCAGATATGATGACCAAGCCTCTGTCTGCTTCCCGTTTGAAGATACTGTGCAACAGAATGGGACTTGTTTAAACTAATGTCAATTTCTTCTTTGGACATATTAATTAATTTTTTTCAGATGTTTCTAAATTTTATTTAACAAGGGAAAGTGTTGAAGTGAAGTGTTATATAAAATTAGATATATTTAAATTTAGAAGGTTACAGTCGCATTATCGTAACTGAGGTTTTGACTGTCAGAAAATATAGAAGAAAAGTCACGCTTTTTCCTTCGTAAGAGAACTTATAAGTATCACTAATTCTACTTATACACTATAACGCGCACGCTCAGCTCATGCGTTGAAATATCACAAACCTAACACTCCATGAAAATATGAAAATCCCCTTTGTTAAGGATGTCATTAAAACAAGAAGTAGAAATCACCATTATAGATTGAAAGAGCACACAAATACCCTTCTACGACCCCTAACAGTGGACAACCAAGCAAGAAGACTGCAAAGGAAATAGCCAACTGACCTTATGGAATATTAAGAGATTCCACCAATGGGGGGAACTTCTTCACGCTTAATTCTCACTGTATGGATATGAAATTAGCTTATAGAAATGTATTCTGATTGCTGATAAATAAATACCTTATAAAAAAAATCATTGTTTAGAATTTTTTTGGAACAAAAGAAAGTACACTGACCCGTTATTTGACCCTAAAAGTCCTCTATAGGCCTGAAAAAATTCGTAACATCTTGTGGTTGCATTTTTGGGAGTAAAAAACATTGGACTTTAAGCAGTGTTGATGATTTAACTCATTTTGCTCAAAAGATCAAATTGCATGGCATTCAAAAAATCTGATTTATCAAATGCATTCAATTTATTACGACAAATAAGCTAGAATTTCAGAGACCATTAAGATTTGCAGTTCATATAAGTGAAAATTTCGAAAATCCGAGAAATTTCATCGTTTTAACAGCGGGAAGAAATGAAACTGTGAAAAAATAATCGAAACGCCATTGCAAATATATAAATTTTGAAGCCCGAATATTTCTTGATAATTAAGGTCCTTGGTTTAAAATGTATGTGATCAGGAAAAATTCTTTGTTAATGAACCAATTAAGGTTTGAGCATTAATATGGGATTGTTTTTTAATTGTCTTGATGCCCTTAATTTTGAAAGTGTCTGAGGGATACCTTATATAGATTTATTTCTGATCATGATTTCATTGATTCATCAGAAGTTATTTTTCAGAAAATCGTATGACTTGAGGAAAGAACATTTGAAACCTGATGAAGTTGATAATTTAATTGGTTCTTGTATTGTCAGACAGCTAAATAGAGTGATAACGAACAACCTGTGCAAATCCTACAATCACTTGAAAGCAATTCAGGTAACAAATCTGTTAAGTATTCTATGGTTTCAATAGTGAGGTGATGAGAAAGCTAACAGCCAGTTTCATAATCGTAAATAACTTCTACTTTATACAACAAAGTCTCCTTCGTTGACAAACCGTGTTCCATAACCAGTATTCGATGTTCTTTATCATAAGGTTGGGAATTCGCCACTTAACGGTTGAAAAAGGATCCTCTTTGCGCGTTGTTTTCATATTCAATTCATCCTTTTGCGCGTATTCCCCATGACATCTGAATGAAACACAGTTCTGTTCTTTGTTCACAACCTGTCACGTTGTCGATTGTTTGAAACGTGTAAGCCGGGCAATTATACTGGAATAAGGATGAGCTACCACGGCATATGAAAACGTCCCGTATATTGTCGAGCAGGTGGGTGTGGCCAAGCGCCGTACTCTCGAAGTTGTTATATTATATTCCAGTATCCTTGAGTGGGATAATCACTTATTAATTATGTCGTACGTAACCACGTGCATGAACATCTGTCGCGTTGAATTGCGAGTGCGAGTGTGAAGTGTGACTGAGAAAGTAGTATGTGCGAGAGAGAAGACCCAGGGAGTAGGGCGCTTGGCCACACCCACCTGCTCGACAATATACGGGACGTTTCAGTCTTCACTTCGAATACACGAGTCGCTCATCCTTATTCCAGTATCCTTGAAGCCGGGTTTCACAAAACTCCAATCACCTTGATTATTGAAATGTCATCATTTCTGTGCAATTTTCAGTTCACTTTTGATATAAATCATCGCCTGAATTCAAAGTCAACGATTTGATTGCCCAATCAAGCTTTGTGATACCCACGGTTAGTCAGTGAAACAAGAAATGAATCAATATGATGTTGAATTATCCTGTGAGAAGACCAAAATCATTTAAAATGGGGGAGCAATAAATTAGAAATTAGTGTGGAACAGCCAAATGGAATGAATGCGAGAACGAATAAATCAGAGCGTGCTGGGAAAAACGCTTTGACACGTCGATTTTTATTTTTAGATGCGCATTTAAAAAAAATAGTTATAAAGGGTGTGTCATGTGACAGTGACCGATACCAACTTTCTTATTTTAAATACAACCCCCTGTATATTATTAGTTTTTTGGATTCTTCAGAAAATTCTAGACATAATTCATTGATTTGAAATTATACAGGTTCAGAAAATTAACTTGGAAACATAGGATTTAACGTGCAAATTTCCAAGTCGCTCCGATTCCAGTGGGACAGTGGAAGACTTGAAACATCAGTGCGATGCCTTACGGAAAAACTATCAGGAAATGCAGAACGAACGCTGGGAACTTAGTGGGGATGCTTCGGTCGGACCATCTGCGTTGCGCGATTCGAATAATTTTATCATTCTAAACGCGGAGAGCATATCAGTTTGGAGAGTAATTAGATTCTTCGTAAATCAATTATGATCAGTTTAGAAAGAAATTCAAATAATAAACTGTTATTTTTTAGTACCCCAAAAATAGTTGGACTGGAATACTGGGGAATTACATCATTCGGACATTTTTCCTCGATGGTAACCTAAACGCTGCAAAATGTTTGGAGCTTTGAGAGAATACAACTATTCCGACATTTCAATAGCTTCCAATTGATTTCGATCATCACTGGTTTCAACAAAATGGTTGTCCAAGTCACAACGCACAAGTAGTCACACAATATCTCAGGACATGATCAAATGGCCACCCAGGTTTTCAGATTTTTCTCTCAATGTTCTTTTCTTTGGGGATATCTGAAAATTTGGTTTGTGGGCATGAAATTGACATGGCGACAAATCTTATTTAATTAAAGTTCAAAGTATTTCATAGAATTAATTTCACTTTCAAACCAGTTATGGCGAAAAATAATTTGAGTACTCATTTTCACGGAGGAAATAATTCGTTACATTTGTTGTGGCAAATGAATCCCTCGCATACATTACAACATAATACATCAATAACCATTTCTCTTCAAAATAATAAATTCAGAAGTCAATAAATGAATGAATTGACTGACAAAATAACTTTTTATTATTTGAATTTTTCTTTCTAAACTGATCATAATTGATTTGCGGAAAATCTAATTACCTTCCAAACTGATATGCTCTTACGCTCTCTGTGTTTAGAATGATAAAATTATTCGCAACGCAAAGCAGATTGTCGGACCGAAGCATCCCCACTACGACCCCAGCGCTCGTTCTGTATTTCCTGATAGTTCTTCCGTATGGCATTGCACTGATGTTTCGAGTCTTCCACTGTCCCACTGGACTCGGAGCGACTTGGAGATTTGCACGTAAAATCCTATGTTTCCACGATACACAAACACCGGTATGCCAGATTCGTGGTCTTAACTCGTCCGGCGCGAGCATCTACGTCATTGGGGGAATATTAGGAACAAATTCTAATCAATTCTCTCGAGTGCTAACACTTCTATCACGCAAATGCTATGGAAATGTTCACCAGTGACGTCACTCTCGATGCGCGTCGGCATACCGGTGTTTGTGTATCGTGTATGTTTCCAAGTAAATTTTCCAAACCTGTATATGGCGAATCGAATATATGCCAGTTTGAAAATGCACCAACCTTAATATATCGACATTCATGCAAAATCAGTAATGGGATGTGAATTCTTGTTCGTAGGGAAGCATTTATGGGCATATAGGATTGTGGTCGTGATGACAGCATCCTCTCAAAACTTCAACGGAAATGGAGGTTGAGTGACTCATTTTCAAAAAGACTGTCGAAAAAATAACATAATTTTTTGTATAAAAGATTTGCAGAATGTCCAATATTTTAAAGGTATACACAAAATTGTGATCAAACGCCATATGGTATCATGATTAAGTCTTAAATGAAATTTTGAGGTAATAATCTTAATGCCCCACCAATCAACGAGCGCTCAAAAGCTCCTGCTAACGGCTTTTTTTAAATTTTATCAAAAACTCTGGTATCATTTTACCCTATTAAATAATCACTATTGAGTTCGAAGTGAATTTGAACTCGGTTGATGTCTATTGTCAGACTCTCAGTTAATCATAAGGTTCGTTCCAACAGCGTATTTTTGACCGTACAAGGAATCGTTTTGTATCGCGTTTATGCGCAGGTTCGTGCCGTGTACGGTTTAAGGGCTGGTTCACAGTTTTTGGAACCATGGAGGTAAAGGAAATGGAGGGAGCCTAACGTTTGACAAGTGTCACGTAAACAAAACAAAGAAGGGACACACCAATATGGCCGACTTCGTTCTTTTTAAACGTTGAATTTTTTTATTTGTGCCTCATTTCTTGTTCATTTTCTCTACAGTTTGTAGCAGAAAGATATTTAGTGTTAGTTAAAAAAGGTTTCTTATTCAGTGAATGGGTGCTTCAATGAAACCAGAAAATTCCCGCCACAAATATGGCCGTTTTATGTGACGCTTTTGCATCAAGGGAAATATAGGATATGCTCCGTCCCCTTCCTTTACCTCCATGGTTGGAACGCTTTTGTGTACCCGTGTATCGTTTGAAAATTCGAATTATGTGTTTACAATGTTTTATCAGCGTGATATGTTTCTTTTGCCTTATTCTATAGATCTTATTGCCTCTGATCAACAATATAAGTAATCCCTAGTGATCTATTTTATCTAAGTTGTTTATTGTTACTTATTCCGCTAATCTAATTATCTTGGTACTGTCTTCGCATCCTTCAAGCTTGAAAGAGTATTTTTTTGAAAATAATTCTTCCATAATATGTTCACTTGAATAAGCATCGGAAATGTAACAAAACCGCCGAAGAATGAAATGAATAAAATATAGTGTCTTACATTAAATTTCCGATACTTTGTAATCTTGGAAGGGTAATTGCCAATTTTGAATTCTCTTCTAAATGGAATATTCTGCTCAATGATGCTTATTATTTTTTGCTCAGATGTTTCAAGTTTTTAATCAATTAACAGTCGACTCTCGCTAACTCGAAATCCACGGGACCACGATTTTTCTTCGAGTTATGTATAGTTCGACTTAGGCATAGTTCGAGTTATACAGGTCAACCTTGATAGAATTCGACTTAAGGAGGTAATGAGATATAGAGGTAAACCAAATGAAAATTCGATTTATAGAGGTAAAAAAGAATAGAATATATGTATGTACCGGGGTTTTCACTATAATTTGACCCCCCCCTTTAACTTTGTTACTGAAGGAGATACAAAAAAATGTTTCGCATAAAAGTTTCACGAAATCAACTGAGGTTTTTTTATATGAGTCCAGAAACTGAAATATATACAGGGTGGCCAACATATTGATGGCAACTTCATTTTTTCAAATGGAACACCCTGTATATTTTTCCATGTTTGTCTAGCTCTTTTTCCCCTGATTTCGAATATGTAACATATGTTGGTCTATCTCTTTTATTCTGAGAACCACAGAGTTTCAAATTTTAAGAACCACCTGCCAAGACCTGTTTTCATTTTACAAGTGGCAGAGTGCGTTTACTGAAAATGCTGATTCAAGTCAGAAATTAAAGCTTCAAAATTTGTTTCTAATCATCACAATATTATCATTATTCTTTGTGTGTTGACGGGATTAGTTCCGAATTATGGGTTTAATATTGGTTGATTTTATATCATTAATATTATTCTCTGCTTTCATCGATTGTCATTATTGCTGAAGTAAATTTTTTCCTTCAGGAACGGCTATAAAAACGTGTCCAACGGTGTTAAATCGGGACTATTTGGTGGCCATAAAATGGGTGCGCCATTACCAAAGATCCAAAGATCAAATTGGCCACTTAAATATTCACGAACTTCCAAAACGCTATGCCAGATGGTTATTGAGATTTGAAACTCTGTGGTGCTCAGAATAAGAAAGATAGACCAACATATGTTACATATTCGAAATCAGGGGAAAAAGAGCTAACCAAATATGGAAAAATACGCAGGGTGTTCCATTTGAAAAAATGAAGTTGCCATCAATACGTTGGTCACCCTGTATATATTTCAGTTTCTGGACTCATATCAAAAAACCTCAGTTGATTTCGTGAAACTTTTATACGAAACATTTTTTTGTATCTCCTTCAGTAACAAAGTTAAAAGGGGGGTCAAATTATAGTGAAAAACCCGGTACATACATATTTTCTACGTAGGTACTACCTGGGATGTTGGACCTCACAGCTATATCTTTCTTTTTTTGCGACCCTTCTTTCACCATCTTAATTATCTCCAACTTCTCACCGATAGTCAGTGTTTTAACTTTTCTTTTTACACTCATTTTCACTCGACAATGCACGAGAACTATCTCGTGCGCAGCACAAATATTCCACGACGCAATTATTATTAATTCGACAACATGTTACGACTTGTGCAGCAGGAATTCGGCTTATCTACTGAACTTCGAGTTATAGAGGTAATTTTTGTGTCTCTTCGACTTATAGAGGTAATTGGGGTGAAATATAACGGTAAAATAATTTCGAGTTACGCATTGTTTTTTTTTTCGACTTAGACAGGTTTTTCCTAGGGGATTCAAAATTCTTCGAGACCAAATTGTTAATTTAATTACATGGTATTCATATGGAGAAGGTGGGCGTCTTTGAAATGAGAAGTCTGAAGCAACTTTCGAATGAAATGGCTCACGGATATTAATTTCGAACATTTCCTCACCATACATTGTCGATACTTTCAATTCGTCGTCACTTTCTTCAAAGTTGCCAAATAATGAATAGTTTCCAATTGAATATATCGTTTGATGAATAACAAAACAAGCGAGAAAAAACTGAACAAATTCAGAGACCTGAAAATACCACAAGCACAAATAAGATAAATGGAAATAAACCTTAGATCAATAAATAAGATACTTTCTTTTGATCTGAGAAATAAACAAATAAAAATAACCGTCCTAATGGCGCAGGCTAGTACCAAATCAGTACGAACGATCCCTGCCTCCTAGCAGGAATCGATTTGACCTTACACTGTACCGTACATGGAACGGTACAGGGTTTTTCACTATAATTTGACCACCCCTTTAACTTTGTTACTAAAGGAGATACAAAATAATGTTTCGTTCAAAAATTTCACGAAGTCAACTGAGGTTTTTTAGTATGACTTCACAAACTGCAATATATACAGGGTGATCAACATATTGATGGCAACTTCATTTTTTAAGATGAGACACCCTGTATATTTTTCCATATTTGGCTAGCTCTGTTTCCCCTGATTTCGAATATGTAATATATGTTGGTCTTTCTTTTTTATTCTGAGTACCACAGAGTTTCAAATTTTAAGAATCACCTGGCAAGCTCTGTAATCAGTAAGTGATAGGCTGCGATTACTCAAAATGCCCGTTTTTTGGAGTTATCTCCTCAGTAACGATATGGCATAATTTATTTACATTGAATGGAAATAATTATCAAATATGCATTACATGAAAGCAGAAAAATTTGAAATATTTTCACTTTATGTGAATAAAAATAAGAAAGCAGCAAGGAGAGATTATAGGAGGTTTCAACCAGATAATACAATTCCAAGTGCAAACATATTTGTCAATACTTACAATCATGTAAGGGACTTAAAAAGTTTCAAAAGAAAGAGGCGTAGCATCCTGAGTAATGAAAATCAAGAATTGAAACTCTAAAAAGTGAAGAGACGCGCCCACATAGGCATATATGTATATTCGAGATCAGGAGAAAATAGCCTATCAAAAGATGGAAGAATATACAGGAGAGGGTGTCCCATTCGAAAAAATAGAGTTGCATTCGATATGTTGTTCACCCTGTATATATTCCAATTGACGTTATCATAACTCCAAAAATGGGCATGCCACTTGAAAAATAATTACAGAGCTTGCCAGGTGGTTCTTAAAATTTGAAACTCTGTGGTACCACTCAGAATAAAAGAGATAGACCAACATATGTTACATTATTCGAAATCAGGGGAAAAGACTAGTCAAATATGGAAAAATATACATGGTGTTCGATTTGAAAAAATAAAGTTGCCATTAATATGTTGGCCAACCTGTATATATTCCATTATGTGAATGCATACTGTAAAACCTCAGTCGATTTCGTGAAATTTTTGTATGAAACATTTTTCTGTAACTCTTACTGTAACAAAGTTAAAGGGGGGGGTCAAAATTATAGTGAAAAACCCTGTACGTAGGTCAGTTGGAACACGAGACCGCGATTTGGGATCGTTCAATGTACCGTAAGTATTAGAACTACAAAAAGTGGATCTTTTTACAAGAAAGAAAGGGAGATAAAGCAGGAAGAAAAGTTTTAATTATTTCTTTATTTGCACAAATGTTTGCGGAATTCACCTACAACCAGGAAAAATCGGGGTGTCATCCATTGTTAATCAGCGCCAAACCATATTTGTATTGAATTATTTCTAAATTGGACCATATTCAACTCATATTTAGCTATTGAAGTTCTTTGAAAGATCCATCCTTTTGCTATAAAAGGATAACCATAAGATTAAACAAATTAGAAAAGCTAGGTATAATCCTACCTTCAGTAAATCAACACATGCACATGAACTCAGAATAACGTTTTAACAGTTTTTTGCAATCTTTAGACTATTTGGTCATCATGTAGGTGAAGATGGGGTACCTTCATACAGTTTTCTTATTTTGTCCTATAGAATTTTGTCTGATATCGATATCTGCATCAATTCATCAAAAACTATAATATTCTCAATATCTGACCATATATCAGAAATATGTGATTTGTATGAATACTCTTGTGCGACTTTCTGTGAGAGTTACAAAAAAAAATCATTTGCGCTCAGTTTCTATCACACATAAAATCACGACGCTAAAAGCTGTTGTACTGTACAGATTGTACTTTATTTATTTTCTCATTCCATTGAGTTGAGCCAAACCACTGAACATTATCTTTGAACACATTTGTATTATTAATTTTCACTCTTACAGATAGATATTGATCCCAGAATAGAATCGTCTTGGTCTTGTGGAGGGATGAATGATCCAAAAATATTAAAAAAAACTCAAACAGAACAGAAAACTTCAGAAACAGATAACGCAGTGAATCGATTAATGACTTACATAGGAAGTCCTTATCTCACATTGAGATCAAAAGAGCCATTGTCTTTCGTTATTTCAGAGGAAGAATCCTCAGACCCAACACTTGAAGTTCCATTTTGGAAATTTGATCCACGAGTAGTTCTGATTGCAACCGATTATAGAAGAGTAGCTAATATACCAGGTAAGTAGATATGTATCTATTGAGGAAGAGTTTATAATATTTTTGCGAACTTACTTGACTATATTACACTACTTTGTGTAGGTATTTCTCTATACAGGGTGTATCTGAATAACACCGAAAAAATGAAAGTAGTGATCATTTTATGAACAAATGTTCCCACAAATGTAAATTCGGAAAGCGTATGCGCGTTGTTTACTGCGATGCAACGCATAAATGTTGTTGCAACGCGGTAAAGCATGATTGAACGAATACTCTTTCTACCCAGACATACCTTACTACGGCTCAACACAGGAAAGTGTTCAGCCGTAATAACTATTGTATTATGGAGGCAACTCCATTCTCGGGACATTGTTTACTGCGTTGCAGCGCCAACCTTGTTCCAATTTGCTCAATTTTTGTGCATTAGCGCTTTTCGTCGCCAATGTTTTCGAGTCCTATCAAAGACGACACTTGTTGTCATTTTCCAGTTTTCGGAACTCAAAAAATGAAATGCTGTTTAGAAAAATGTCACATTCTGCTTATGCCTCTGTTCAAAGAAAAATAATCTTTCAGTTTCCTCTGAGACCGATGATAATATGTTTTATACTGCATATGTCGATATTGCATTTTGCGACTGTATTTGGACAGGGTGGAAGGATGTGCAAATAAGCACCGATGATAGGATATAAATAGCTAAATTAGCTCTAGGAGAAAACATATTCTCTGCATTTTATGACGACATGTCATGTCATGTTGTGGGTGTAGAAAATAACTTGGCAGTTGGTACAGAGGAACAAAGCGATGTTTTTTCGCAACATAATGTTTCTATCGAGACAAAAAACACTAACGATAATTCCAATGGAATCAATTTAAATGATGAACATTTCGCCGCTGTAACAGAATTATCAACAAATTTTCAACGCCTCAGTGAAATAACATCGAAAAATCAAACGATCGATATGGTTAATACAATGAAAAAATTTAATAAGACTTTGAACAAAATTTTAACACCGTCTGACTTTCTCAATTTCATTTATGTTTCAAAAAATATGCCACTAAATAAGAATATTTCTGTTCAACCAACATCAATGAGCCGAAGAAACATCAGACGTGATTTATCCGGCGGCGCAAAACGCGTTCAAGCTGGTATAGGCCTTTCAACAAAGTAATTCCGAAGTAAACCTAAAAGGCAAAGATTTTTGAAGAAAAATATTGAAATTAATCTTAATAGACGCAAAATTGCATTGAAACGCACACTTAGATTATATTTTAGTGGATTTTGCATTTTAAGATGTTTTTTCATGAGTGGGGCTTAATAAAGTGTTTTCAGCTACACTAACTGTATTAAACTATTGTTATTTTTATGTGTATAAGTATTTTTTACTACCTTTATCATTATTTATCATTTCAGTGTGGTTCAATAAATTATTGTTGACGATCGTATTTTTCTGTTATTTTTATGAACGCGGATTGCAAAATTGCGATAGAAAGCAAATCGAAAGGTTGGCGCTGCAACACAGTAAGCAATGCCCCAAGAATGGGCTCGTATCCATAATACAATAGTTTTTACGGCTAAACACCTTCCTGTGTTGAGCCGTAGGAAGTTATGTCTGGGTAAAAAGAACATTCGTTGAGTCATTATTCACCGCGTTGCAACACCATGTATGCGTTGCAGCGTGGTAAACAATGCCAATACGCGTCCGGAATTGCATTGTTTCCAAGATACATGGTGTTGAAGTTTTGTTAAAAAACTGACTAACCAAGTGGAACGCCACTGAGAAATTTCAAACTAACAATTATTTTTGAATTCTTCGTCCCATTTATGACAAAAAATTCCTTTTACCCTTTTTCTTGTGGGTCGCCGTTTTATATAAAAAAATAAAACACTTGAACGGAGCGTTCTACTACAAATACGCGTTAAGATGTTTTATTTTTTAGTCGGTTTTTAAGTGAAACTTCAACACCCTGTATATTGGAAACAATGCATTTCCAGACCTTTATTCTTGGGTACGTTTTTGAACGCTCGTTCTTTTTAAACGAGTGCTATATCGTTTCGCCTAAATGTCAGTAAGTTTCGAATTTTGAGCCGAAAATAGTCTCAAACGAATTCTTTGAACCAATATCTGATGGTCGTCATCGAACGTGCACGGTCCTCGTTAACAGTCTCCAACCGATCTTTGATTTCCTCGCATTTCCTCTTTCAAATACAGGAATTGAATCATTGAACGATTTTGCTCTTTTGCCGTTTTCCAAAATAGCACGAAGTTATTTACTATGAAATGTCGGCAAATCAAAACCACTCGATGAATTGGTGCGAAATTTTGACAGACGTCGTTTGAAGGATGACATTAAAGAATAGTATACAGATTAGTTGGTATTAATGGAAAAAGTGGACTGTATAAGATGGGGCTTCGAGGACAGTGTCCACTTTGTTCTCACCTGGAGTTGACTCGAATATTCGTCCTTTCAACGTTTCCAGTAAGATTGTACTATTTGATCTAATAATTTTTCTCTATCTTCTTCTCCTTTTCTGCGCTTCCTTGGTCCAATTTCCAGCCTTTTGATGTCGTCGGCCCATCTCGTAGGATGCCATCCTATAATGCGTTTATCGGCTCTGGGCTTTACTTCTATCAGACGTTTTGTCCTTCTTTCATCGGATAGTCGGGCAATGTGTCCAGCGCAGTTCGACTTGAACCTCGCAATGTGTTGTACCACGTCAGTCGCACCCGAGGGGTATTTCACCCCACAAATTTTGTATACTAAAATAATTCCAAAACTGGCAAAAAATATTACAAAAACTCTTAGTAATTTGATTCAAGTGGAATTAATTTTGTGAATTGGAATATTGAAAAGAAGAATCTTCATATTTCCATAACAAGATATCCGATTCGGGTGAAATTTATTTTGTGAATGAATTTGATAATATACTGAATGTTCATGCAAAATTTCAAGAGTATCTCATCATCAGAACCATAAAATTTGATTTTTTAATTGTTATTTCAGTTTTTGAACAATTCCCCGAATCTTATTCCGATCGTGCTAAGATGTGGCATTTATATAATTAATATCAGCCTTATTGCTTTACCAAAGAACGAGCGTTCAAAAGCCTTCTTAAATTATTTATATTTTATTTCACAGCATTGGAAACTATCTAACTAATCCAATGTCATTTCAGGATACTGGCCTGGCGATAAACATCGATTTGGCATACTGCAATATTTGAAAAGGGGTCACCACTTGAATAGGACTTTTGAAGATGAAGAGGATAATGAACAAGCCCTTCATCGTCAAGGCATTTTAGGTTCCTATGGTTGGCTGAGTGCTCAAGCAAACTTCTTAGGCTTCAACACCTTCAATGACATCACATACCCTATGGTTGCACAAACTATAATAACCAATGGAAAACTATTCTCTTTTTACACTTACCAAATGAATACCATGCTTCTTCATTCTGAAAATATTACAGAAAACCCAAAACGAAATATTTGTTGGGCAACACCAGAGTTGAAACTCTATGATAATGTTGAAGGAGGAAAATTGATTGGTTTCAATGAGGACGTTCTTTCTAAATTAGTTAAATTTTACGCTAATGCTCCCAGTACACGTTTAGGAGTTAATCTGACTCCATATTTGAGTCCAACTGAGAAAGTTACTGCAGATTATGAAGATGATGACAAGAGAACCTGGTTGGAAAGAGAATACAAGTTTATCACTTCTAATAGGCCACGACACCAGCTATTAGATGAAGTGTATGCTTGGGAAAGAATTTATAAAATTGATAATAAAACTAGACCTATGGATAAAAGAGTGCGGCCTTTCGAACTAAGGCAAAAACCAACAAATAGAAAATATGATGACAGAAAACCAGCTTACATACCCAGAAAGTTGAGACCAGACCTGCCCAAGAACAAAGGGAGAGATGCCAAAGAATATTTTCCATGAATATACATGTAAATAAGCTATCTTAATCTATATATCATGTTCTCCTATTTTATGTTTATGATGATCAGTAAATAATCATGGAAGGATATAATATATAATTCT
This sequence comes from Propylea japonica, assembly GCA_013421045.1. Lineage (NCBI taxonomy): Eukaryota > Metazoa > Arthropoda > Insecta > Coleoptera > Coccinellidae > Propylea > Propylea japonica. Next base: position 43,438,601 of record CM024242.1, on the reverse strand, counting down.
GGCCATCCCTTGGTATTTTATAAGAGTGAACAGATTTTCAGTTTCCTTAATACATCCTCCTTTGAATTAATAATAATTAATGATTAATAAAACTATTGTCTATCCAAAATAAGCGAACAACTGATGTTGTCTGATATCCAATCTGGGTGATTTCTGACCTAACAACAGTTATTTTCTGCCATATTGTCAGGTCAGAAGTAACCTAGTAAGTTCCTGAAAAGGTTTATTTCTTCTGTTCATCGTATCATAGTATAGAGGGTGTCCAGCAACTTGTCAGTCATAGATCACTGGCGTAGAGGACTTACCTAGTGATCTTTTCAACTAAGAATACATATTTCAAGACTGAAGTCAACCGTTTCGAAGATATGGGGTGATTTAGCTATTTCTGCCAAAACTATACTTGTCGATAACTTCTGAGTAGGTTAATATTTTTCAATGAAATTTGGTAGAAATGTTCCACATCAAAAACCCTTCCATAAGAAAAAGAATAAAATCCCGGAACATATTGAGAAAAATTGTATGATTCTGTCAGGTTTGAAATGTTCCACCCTTAGACAAAGGAAGAGGGAGACGCGGTATGCAATGATAAATACTGAAGCCAACATTCCTACCTTCAGAACTGAACTGGACGACTGTATTACTACGGGTTGGTAATTATGCCAAAATATGCACAACGTTGTCAAGTTTCCGAAGATATCAGATTTATTAACATCAAATCGCTTAGAAATACTGAAATAGCAACTTGGAATACCTACAATTATCTAGATTACTGATATATGATATTGATTTTGTAATCGTACGAAACGATTACTAATAGAATGAAATATTAAGAATTTCAATGAATTCCATAAACAACCACAAACTACATTCACATAATTGATCCTTTCGATGGAATTTATACCCCCTTAAAAGCTTCATCCACAGAAAACTTGGGTAAAATCATATAAAAGCTAATACCCAACCTATTCCAAGTCATTTCGATCGAACTTTCAAGGCAGTAAGAACAGAATTCTTAGGTATACAACCAAATTCAAGGATTTTTAACATTCATTTCTCTTAAACGTGACAACACCGGTTTTCTCAGTTTCATTCATAAATTGTTTCTCATCCGATCGATATATCTCTAGGCCAATCAGGTGAGTTTGCTCCGATTTGACATTTGATGTATAATACACCGTTGCCCAGATGAATCCGTTTAGTTTTCTAGGATTTCGACGATACTGTCTACTCGAGTTCAAAGTTGAAAAAGTGTTTTTCGGACCTATTTCCATATATTTTGTGCAAAAAATATTAATAAAATGGTTTTTAAGTGTCAAGTATGTGGTAAATTGGACTCCTACAACCCTAATTTGAGTTTTTACAGGTTTGTTCTGTTTTGCAAATCATTGACGTAGATTGTTCAATTCTCATGAGTTTCTTTCAGACTTATTTGATATTGGGAGAAGGAATATATGGATTTCAATTATGGACTTAGCTGGAGATAGAAACTTGCCACAGAATAGTTATGTTCGGAACATTTTGAACCAAAGGACAGTTTTCTACTAAATGGTACCAAATTTCTTAATAATGATGCCAATCCTATTCCTGTGAAACCATTCTTCAGACTAACGTATTCAAGGTAAGATTACAGGAGCTTCCTGGAATTTTAATTCAATCAATTAAATAGAGATGTTTCTGTGGAAAATCTTTCCAAATTATTCTACATATGTACAACAGGTATTATAATAGTGATGTAGTAATTTAGTATATATATATAATATCGGTTTTTTATAGCGTCCTACGCCTTCCGATTCCATGTCGCCAACCACCTCGGTCATTCCAGTCACCTGGCTGTAAGTTTCGCTCAGACATGGCTCTCTCGATACCCCCCATCCATGTTGTTTTCGGTCTACCTCTTCTTTTCCTTTCCGTTGGTACCCATTTCATAACTTTCCTAGGTAATCGTTCTTCTCCCATTCGTTCAACATGGCCATACCATTTTAGTTGTCTTCTCTGTATTTCCTCAATTATGTTCGTCTCGACCTTCATTATTTCCCTTATCTGCTCGTTTGTGATGTGTTCGAGTCTTGACTTCCCAGCAGATCTTCGCCAGTAGTCCATCTCCAGCGCCAATAGTCGACGTTCCAGGGCTTTGTTTATTTGCCATGTTTCGCATCCGTAGAGGGTTATGCTCAGGAATATTATGTTGTACAGGAGGTGTTTACGCTCACGGGATACGCACTTGGACCAAAGAACAGAATTTAAGCAACCAATAACTTGCCTTCCTTTCATGATCCGATGTTCAATCTCTCTTTCAGTTCGTCCGGAGTCCTCTATTATTGTTCCCAAATAGGGGTATTCTTTGCAAGCATTTATTGTCTCTTGTTCGTCAAATTCCAGAACCTCCATCTTATCTCCTCCAACCCGAAGATATTGGGTTTTTGTTTTATTTACTGTAAGACCCCATTCTTCGTAAAATTTGAAAAGTCTTCGGGTCATGAACTCTAGGTCTTCCTTATCCCGAGCAATAACCACCTGATCATCGGCGAAGTGAAGGGTATATAGGGTTGTGTCTTCATCCAGTTGTACGCCCATTCCCCCGCATGACTTCCGCCAGTTCTTCAACACTTCATTCAGATATATTTTAAAAAGTGTGGGGGAAAGGCTGCATCCCTGTCTGAGGCCCTTTGTAACTTCGAAGCTATCCGATAGAGAAGTTCCTATTTTAACTCTTGATATAGGATGTTCATACAGTTGTTTGATAGCTCCTATGGTAGTGGTATTTATTGGGGATCTTTCCAATACCTCCCAGAGTTTGCGTATTGGGACAGTGTCATAGGCCTTCGTTAAGTCTACAAAGAGTAGATGCACTTCACGATTTCTTGCTGTCATCTTTTCATTAAGCTGCATCATGGTGAAAATATGGTCGATACATGATCTACCAGCACGAAACCCTGCCTGTTGTTCGATCTCTAGTATTCATCTTCTATTAAACCCCTCAATATTTTCCCATATAATCGGCTCATGGTACTGGTGACCGATATGCACCTGTAATTATCACATTTATCTCTTGGGCCTTTTTTATGTAGTGGTGTTATCCAGGCTTCTTTCCAGCTATTTGGTATTCTCTCCCCATTCACATACCTAACAAATAACTCCTTGAGGTGTTTAATAAGTTTTGTTGTCCCATTTTTAAGCAACTCTGCTGGCAATCCCTCTGGCCCAGGAGCCTTCCTGTTCTTCAAAGATTTGATGGCTTCATTTATCCTAGATTCCTCGAGGTCTATGGGTTGTCCATGAACGTTGTACTGTCTTGGTGACTTAACAAGGTACTTTTCTCTATTTTCGGAAAGTTCCTCAGAGTAATGTTTTCTCCACTCATCAAGCTGGATTGGATTAATTTTGACCCTGTTTGAGGTGTTTGTTCTTAGAGTCTTAATGAACTTCCAAGCTTCTGAAGATCTTTTACCACCAATGTGCGAGTTCATTTCTCCTAGTTTTCTCTCCCATGTTTCATTCTTATTTTGGATTATCATTTTTTTGAATACTTTTTGTTGTTCTTTATACTGTATTTTGTCACTTTCACTTTTGCTTGTTATCCATTGTTTATATGCTTGTTGTTTCCTATTTCTTTGTTGTTCTAGTAATTTGGTCCATGTTATGTCATTATATTTCACAGGAACTTGCTTACTTGTTTCTCCAAGAGCCTCATATGCAGCCGAGTGAATTGATTCCATTATGTGCTCATACAGATGTTCAGTTTTATGAGATAGATATTCATCTTTCAATTTTGAGTCCAACCTGGTCTGATATAATTTCTTGGTGCTCTCATCGTAGAGTCCATTCAAGTTGAAGTTATATCTCGGTTTTTTCACTTTGATCTCTTCTTGCTCCTTCTGGGCCTCAATTTTTGCCTTAAACGGAATGTGAATTTTTGTTGCCAGAAGGTAGTGGTCTGACCCGCAGTCGAAGCCCCTGTATACTCTGGTGTCACGCACAGCCCATTCTGTCTTCTGTTTGATGATCACATAGTCGATGATGGATTTCAGGCCTCTAGTATCTTGGTGCCACGTATATTTGTGTATGTTCTTATGTTGGTAGTAACCATTTAATATTTTCAATTTATATTGTTCGCATACCTCTATCAACTTTTGGCCATTGCTATTCACAGTACTCTCGCCATGTTTACCAATTACACCATCATTATCTTTCCTTCCTGTTCGAGCATTGAAGTCTCCCATCAAAACGATTTCGCGCTGCTTTCCAATGCTGTTAATCGTATCATTAAGTTTGTCGAAAAACCTTTTCTGCTCTTCTTCCTGAAGGTCCTCATTCGGGCCATAGACAGCCACAATTGACACCCTATTTCCCCGAATATTGAGATTTACCAATTTAGCCAATCTCTCACTAATTGTATTCCAGTTAGAGATGTATTTTTGGAACTTTTTCCATATCAGTATTGAAACGCCCCTACATGCCCTATTTGACTTTGGTACGCCACTATAAATGTGCAGGTAATCCCCGACATCTTCTATTCCGTTTCCTTTTCTCTTCGTTTCTGACAGAACCACTATATCGGCCTTCAGCTCTTGTAGTCCTCTCTTAACGTCTTCCATCTTCCCTGCCAATCCTCGCACATTCCACGTTGCCAGTATCAATTCCTTTTTCCGTTGCCATTTTCGTTGCCGTAAACATCCGTCCGAGTTCCGAGGCTGTGTACCATGGATTCTAGCTGAGAAACGTTTTTACGAGTAACGGATAGCTAACCCGTTGCCAAAACCCCCATCCTGGAGGGCCAGAATTTTTTATCGAGGTTTTCTCCTCTAGCCTTTGATGTTCCAACATCCTGGCTACAAGGCTGTAGCTATTTGCTAGTTTTGGTCCACCCTGGCTATTTGATTTCACCAGTACCTTCCATATCTGGAGGGCATTCCCCTATCCGCCACCTGGGGAGGCGCTCGATGGAGGACTAGCAACCTCGCACGAGCACGAGCACGAGTAATTTAGTAATGTTTCAAATGAAGAGAATTGTTTAACTTGATGGAATAGAGAAATAGGAGATATGTATCAGTAATAGGTTTGTTCCAACTCAAGAATTGACCGTACAATGATCGTCAGGATTCTGCGCAATAGATAAAAATGTGTTCCAACTGAAAATGTATCGTTTGAGAACGGTTTCGTTTTTGTTCCATCCTGCTTCGGGACCGTGAGTGGAACGGTTTTGTGATCGTCATTTCGATCCCTGGTCTGGAGCAAGTACTGTTTGGACGGTTCTTGTACGGTCAAAGTTTAGACATGCGCATAAGATCGATTACTAACAGTTTCGTGACCGTCAAATTACCGTACAAAAGTCAGCTGTTGGAACAAACCTAATCATTATTATATGTATGCAGAAATCATTTGGCCTAATTTCATTACATTAATTGCGAACTCGTTTGCAGCTCCAACTTCACTACGAATGAAACTCCCACAAGTGCTTAAAGATAATTATGCAGTTATAATTCACACTACAGAAGTGAATATTCGAAGAATTATATTTGCGAAGATCAAATTTCATCTCTCGATGAAGAAATCTATCAGAATGATGATGCTATTATTCTCTGAAAAGAAGGTAAAACTTGTATTTCTTGTTATATTGCTGACTAACCATATTTTGTGTGATTTTTGTTTTCATTGTAGAAAATGTGGAATGTCCTGTTGTCAAACTGGAGCAAGAAGTTGAGAATACTGATTTAATGCCTTCCAGCTTTACCGAGAAACCATGAACATCTCAGATAAGAAGGGGAAGGTGAATATTTCATTTGAGTGCTCCACTAGTTCATGATTAATTTTACTGTTTCATTTGTGATAAAGAGCTTATGTGGGAGATCCGCACACTAGTGGTTTTTCTACGCCTGAGGTATGGAAAAGGGATATTAACTTTATAGAAGAGAGTCCAGGGTCAAAATAAAAATATTCGTTCATAGCAGCAGTCTGTTGAAGGATGAAGCTTAAAATAACTTCAATGAAAACATTGCTGGATTGTTTGAGAGAAAAATCACTCGTATCAGAATCAACAGACGTTATAATATTGTTATGTTTCCTTTTCGCTCATTGTTAAAAGTACATACATGAATATTATCAGGCAACCAGATTGAAGAATCTTTCTTTTTCAGGCATCTGTCAGTCCTGGAGCGGCAGGTAATTCATTTCAAAGATTGTTGAAAGGAACCACTAGGCAAAATTTAATCGACGTTGAGAGCCTTCGCATTAACTTTGGTCTTCTATTCACCGAAAGGATATAACTTCCAACAACAGTTTGCCTCATTTAGATACGATCTCAAGGTGGTACAGATCTGTGGATGGTACCTAGTCCTACCTTACATTCAAAACTTGAACACTACTTTTTTTCTCTGATATTGATTTAGATCTGCAGAGTATTCTAATTGTTATGATTTTTTTCATAAGAATAATTCAAAATCAATATTACTGATTTATGATTGTGAATCATGTGAATACATCCTGAGAGAGTGGAATCATGTCACCGTTGTTTTTATGTCCTAATAAATACTTTTTTCCGCCGACCTCGAAATAAAAGGTACTTTTAATGTGTACGAAATTGAGCCTTAATGACCCATTTTAATGCTCAATTTTTTAGCCATTTTAATATATGTGCAATCCTCATGGCAACCGTACACAAAGTACTCAGAAGCACTACGAGAAATGTCAAAATTCTACTGGAACATAGAAATTCCTTTACGTCAAATGTATGTTTTATGCGAATTGAGAATGTATTTTAATCAAGAATTTATACACTATTCATGTTGAGATCGTCGGAAAAATCTTGTAGTAAACTCGGTTATTAATCGAGCGACTAATGGTCTCGAACTATTAACGCGTTCGCTCCGCTCACGCTTTAAAATATCTCGACCATTAGTCACTGTCTTTAATAACCTAGTTTATTAAATAACTATTTAGATATAATTCTATATGTTAACTTTAATTGATGATTTGTTTCATTTTGTGAATACTGTTTTCAATTTTTTTTTGTACTTTATGATATATAACATTCCAACTTTATCTACTGTATCTTCCTAGTTATTCTCTAAGCTTGAGTTAGTACAATTGAATAAAGAATGTTCAATTCGATTCTTGATTTTTTTAAGAACCGTTCAGAAGCAATATATTACTGATTTATGTTTTCGAATGCATTCTGATTTCTGAGAGTGAACTGTAGCACCATTGTTTTTTGTCCTATAATAAATAATTCTGAAGATATAAATTCTGTATGAACAATTTTTTTTCTTAATAATCTGCTTTATTTTGTTAGATATGTTGAATAAATCTTCAAGAGTTTTGAGTGCAATTTATAACCATTAAGAAGCTTTCATTCCCTGAGCATTTGCTTTTGAGCGCTCATTCATAGGTAGAGCAATGAGGCTATTACCCCAAAATGTTGTATAGGACTTGAGATAGATAAAATTAAAAAAACTGCGGTTCTGATGATTCGACCTTCTTGAAATTTTGCATAAACATTCAGCATATCAATATTCATACACAAAATGAATTTGACTTCAAGTGGCTAACTTGTAATGGAAATATAGAGATTCTTCTTTTCAATATTCCAATTGACTTTTCTATGGTTCAGATGATCCGATGTTCTTGAAATTTTGCATGAACATTCAGTGTATTAGTCTTCATATAAAAAATATATTTCACTCGAATCGTACATTTTCTTATGGAAATATAGAGATTTTTCTTTTCAATATTCCAATTGACTTTTCTATGGTTCAGATGATCCGATGTTCTTGAAATTTTGCATGAACATTCAGTGTATTAGTCTTCATATAAAAAATATATTTCACTCGAATCGTACATTTTCTTATGGAAATATAGAGATTTTTCTTTTCAATATTCCAATTTAATTTTCTATGGTTCAAACAATGTTATTATTATCTTCTTGAAACTCTGCATGAACGTTCAGTACATCAGTCTTCATTAACAAAATAAATTTCACTTTAATCAGATATCTTTTATGGAAATATAGAGATTTTACTCAAAATAAATTTCACTCGAATTAGATATCTCGTTATGGAAATGTGAAGTTTCTTTTCTTCAATATTCCAATTGAATTTTCTATGGTTCTGTTAATATTTGTTTCTATATAAATGATAACGATGAACAAACAAAAACGGCCCAACTGACAGAATTGAATTTGACCACGAATTCGTCTTCAGGTAGTCGATCCTATCGTTTGAAACCGTTTTCGGCTCAAAGTTTCAAAATTACAGACATTTGGGCAAAACGATATAGCACTCGTTTAAGTAGAACGAGCGTATACGGATCTATACCATGTTACAAAGGAAATGTATTATGGTTTTATACCATAGTGATTAGTGAATGTACGTGAGAATCAAAGTTATTTTAAAATGAAAATATACTCAAGAGGAAAACATTTTTTGTGCCAACGATTCCCCATTTGATTCAATTAATCCATACAGGAAAGTTTATTTCGGTATAAAATATTAATTTCAAACCTTTCAACAACGGCAACTCCACGCCACTGGTAGTTGTTCGATTTACGCGTTCGAAGTCTCTGCATTGTTGCCGAGTTCGTGCCGGAACAAGGACAGCTATATCAAGCTGTCCTTGTTCTACTCATGGAAAATACTTTTGGATGTTGGCTTCAACTATTCCTGAATTTATGAATGACATATATTTTATGTTCTGTGAATGACATGCCGCGTCTTCTCTTCCTTTGTCTAAGGTTCCACCGTATATGTGTCTATAAAAAGGAAATATTGGGGTGAAACTGTAAGAATTACTCACGCATTATAAGTTATTTCGAAGCTCGGCACACTTGGCAAAATAAGTTATGTTGATATATGTTTAGGAAATAGTACATTATATACCGCGGGACTGAAGTAGTACATTTAATACCTGAAGGATTAAATGTCAGTCGCAAGGTATATACGATACTTTTCGTACTTCCGGTATGATTTTATTAATTATTTCAATCAGTTTTTTCTCTCTTCAACTCATTTAATAAACTGTCTTTAAAATAAGTTACCATAGTAACATTGCGTTGTGACAATTATAATTTAGAAACATTGTCATTACTAGTGTCATTGTAAAGAAACATTGTTATTGATAATTATTGGTATCATGAGTCAAGATGGTGTATCTGATATTGATAAAAGAGCAGCCGAAGTAGGTGAAGAATTGTTACCACCGAAATCTAGAAAACTATACGAGCAGCAGTACGACGCTTTTAAAAAGTGGTACCGCTTAAAAAATGCGAGACAACCTACTGAAAATGCGCTGTTAGTCTACTTCAATAATAAATCAAAAGCGGTTTGTGCCTCAACTCTCTGGCCACATTACTCAATGCTGAAATCGGTTATTAACATTAGAGAAGATATTGATATAAGTAAATTTCCAAAATTATTAGCTTTTTTGAAGAGAAGAAATGAGGGATTTAAGCCAAAGAAGTCAAGAATTCTCACGTCTGAGCAGGTAAATCAGTTTTTACGGGAGGCTCCGGATGATAAATATTTAATGCTTAAGGTGGAAATTTGTTTATATTCAGAAATTTTAAGAAATCAATTTTTTTGTAGGTTGCACTTATTTTGGGCGTTGCGGGAGCTTGTCGTGGAAAAGAGTTGGATGATTTAGAAATCGACGATGTGAGAGATTTGGGCGATCCTTCCTAATTGCGATTAGAAACACCAAAAATAAAATTGACCGAAATTTTGTGATCAAAAATTCAGAAAACAGTGCCATCAGTTTTGTGGCGATATTTCGGAAATATGTGGCATTGCGAAAGACAGGGACACCTCATTCAAAATTTTTTTGTTCAATACATCAACAAAGAATGTACTACGCGAGTAGTAGGAAAAAACATGTTTGGTACATTTCCACGGCAAATAGCAGCTTTCTTGAAATTAGAAAATGCGACGTCTTATACGGGACATTGTTTTAGACGCACATCTGCGTCTTTGTTAGCTGATTCGGGAGCAACAATAGACGTGCTGAAGAGACATGGAGGATGGAAATCCTCCAACGTGGCCGAGGGATATATTGAATCGTCTATTAAGAATAAACAAAAAATTTCAGATAAAATATTTGGTCAAGTCGCCGATTCGTCCACTATAGTTATGCCACAGTCCTCATTCTCGCTTCTTGTTTCCGCAGGATCTTCGAAACAAACACCAGTTCAATATAAAAAGGACCTATCTGTTACTCGTCAGTTACCTGCTGCATTAACCCAGGAAAGACTCGTCACAATATTAATTTGAATATTAACGTTAATTAACATTCTAGTTAATTAAATTTTTCAATAAAATATCCCTTAAATTCGTTTGTTTGTGATTTAATCGTTCTGGGAGTTTCGTCAATATTTAATCCCGGAGGGATTAAATGTGACGTTTTAGTACCTGTCACAAGGGAGTGAAGTTGTCACTTTAGGCCCGGAAGTACGAAAATGAAAATTTCACTGTTTTCGCTCATATTATGACTATGATAATTGTGTTAGAAAATGAATTGTACTTAATAGATTATATTAACTTTTGCAGTGTTCTGTTGAAAATATTCAAAATTGAAGAATGTAATAGTGATATAGAACCTGAAACGTAGGTATACTCCGTTCACGAAAGGTTGAGCACATAGTAGGCGTTTCTTTATTTATCTGAAGTTGGCAGTATTTGCTGTCATAACGTAAAATAAATTCAATGTTGCCGAATGTACCCAGTCTCGTTCGACGAGCTTGCGAGTTATCAGACAACTCTATGCCATATTGACAACATTGCGTATCAATCTGACAAGAAAATTAACATCGTAACCTAAAATTTTAATATACACAGTGGAATATGTCAAATTATCATGGCCAACCGACGGCTCAACCTTTCGTGAACGGACTATACATATTGCAGTATATAGAAATCAAAGGTCCGATTCCATGGTCTCCGAGATCTCCTGATTAACCACTGTGGAGAATTCCTCCTAAGTGTCAGGTTTTTCACAGGATGGTAGGAAACGTGGATGGTCAAATAACTAAATCCAACTGATGCTGTCGTTTCGAAGATATTTTTCAACTCCTTCAGGGCTACTAAAGGTACGATTTTTTCAAAGATCTTATCTTGTATAGATCCATTCAAAACTTTTTAGAGTACGAAACAAAATTTAAATATATCAGTTATCTCAATAATTTAAAAATCGAGTAAAACACGAACTATATCAAAATAAACAAATACATCAACTTATTCGGAAAATCAATGAGATTGGACGAAACAACCCAAGGTGAAACTGAAACATTCACCAAAGTTGAAACTATATTTTCCACCTAATGGATCTTAAGAACGATGTAATGAACAATATAGACTCAAGGAAGCTTGAAAAACTCCGTCAGAAAATTCTTTACAAATATAATATCGATGGTTATCAATACAATTAATATTTTTCATTTTATTTCAAAATTATTGATTTTAATATTTATTTTTGAAATTCTTTGAAAAGGTCCAAAATGGCAGAGTATACCAAACTTAAATGAATACTGGGTGGTTGACGTGGTTGTGCGACAATTCACGGTATCATTCAACTTTATTAGCCTATTCGTTTCGAGGAGTTTCGTGCACAGAACAGAACAGGTTTCGTGCTCCTGAGTAACTCAAAAGCTCGAAATACGGCTTGCCATTGGTTGCGCACAAGTAGTGGAACTGCTCAGGAGTTCGAAACTCTTCAAAACGAATACTATATAATTATATGTCTCATCTCGCTTATATTTCTCTTCATTCAATTATTTTCTATGTGTTAAATGGAAACTGTCGAACATTAAAATTGTGGTGTTCACTGAAATGGTGGACTGAAAGAGCTGTGTTGATCTCTTTAGGATTACAACTTTCTATACAATTATTTTGTGCTGTATGACTCTATTTCCAACTACCTAGTTGTTTCGTTCGACCAATATAACATTTGGGACAATTTATGCAGGGGATTTTGTAAATCACTTCAATGGGGTTCATAAGGGGGTCAACATCTTTCAGCCTCGAAAACAAAAAACTACAAACAGAAAGGTTGTATGATGCCTACTTCACATTTTCAGAAAAAACCCTAATTGAATTCTTTATTTGGTAGGTCTCTCGATGTACTATGTAAATTTGAAATATCTCATTCTGCCAATCACGTCTACGCTGTCTGAACTCCAGGTGCACTGACGAAGTACGTGATCGAAATTATTTTATCCCCTGGATTCTTTTAACCAAGATAATATGTATTATTACAGCTTTTCTAATTCATATACCTGTGTTATAACGTGCATAATTGCAACTCCTCATTTTTGCTGACTTTAGAAAGTATGATTATAAAAAGATTGGAAATGCCTCACTCGAGGAGATTAAGTATCAAGACATTGTACGCTTTGCTTAACTTAATAAAGTTGATTTTCGAAGCATTAGCACGATACAGGGTGTTAAACGTCATTTTTGAGCAAGATTCTTATGAGTGTGGTTAGTTATGTATAACACTTAAAGTAACAGTTTTTGGTCTAATCTTAGTATTTTTGGGTCCTCTATTCAGAAAAGTTGACGAACTCCGAAAATTTTCTTACAAAATGGCAAAACCTGCAATGTTCCAAATTTTATTTTCAAATGGACACAATTATCTAAGAATTTCTGTAAAAAAATTTTTGCCAAAAATCGAACATTTTTACATGTCTACAGCGATAAAAAAAATCACTTGAAATGGATGAAATTTTGTACAATTGTATTTTGAAAAAAAAATTTCACAGAAATTCAAGAAAATTGTGTTCATTCACAAAACTTCAATTCAATTCAATTTGACAATCGAAAAAAATTGGACCATTGCAGACAATTTTGTAATTTTTTTTTCGGAGTTCGTAAACTTTCCTAAATAGAGGACCCAAAAATACTGAGATTTGACCAAAACCGTTAGTTTAAGAGTTATACATAACTTAACACACTCATAAGAATCTTGCTCAAAAATGACGTTTGACGCCCTGTATCTAGCTTACGTTCCCCTCTTCTTAGGGGTGTGTTGCACCTCGCATATCTCGTTTATAATTAAAGATCTTTCTCCATTGTTCGATAATTCCTCCAAATCAGCCGACTAGTTCATGTTTTCAACTGTTGACAACCGCTATTTTCACTTCCATATGGTTTACAACCTACTTGACAACAGTCGTCGACTAAGTTGATCGTCTGTAGGCCACTTAACTATTGTCAAATGCTTAGACTAAGCTCAAATGTGAAATGTAGAATTCTCCCGAATGAACCGTAGATAGAGTAAAGTATAGAAGAAATCACAGATATAAGTTATTATTGATTCATTAGTAGAGTCAACATGCAGACGCAGAGGGGCAAATTTGAGTCGTAAAACAAACGATTCTAGAGTCTTGCGAGATAGGAGAGCCAAAATCCAGGCGAACAAATCCAACAGGAAAAAGCATATGTGCGTGTTAAGATGGCGCAGTTACGTACAACACAATCGCGAGAGGCAAGAAATGGAAGGAACCAATGAAGAATATTTGAACAGAGAGAAGCGCGCAGATTCGTAGTCAACAAAGGCAGAATATCGAAACAAGAACGCTAACGAGTTCCTGTCGTCCCTGGTTCCACATGTTCCTGTATGACACTTAGGAGTGTTCCTGATGTCCTATCAGGAACTGGAACCAGGAAGATCCTTTTGGTTCCCCTCTCAATTCCCCCAAACACCCATTGGCCTTCCCAGATTCTGCCACGGTTATACTTCCTTTTTCCAAATTTGGCCTCATCTACTTCCACCACAGTCCCAGGGCCTCCAATTTTTCGTCGCTCAGAACTTTGGTCCATCCATTTCAAGCACACCTGTGAAAATTTCAATACAGTTTTCGTTGTTTTCGAACTCATAATGTCATATAAGTACTTACCTCTCTACAATAATTGTTCCAATCTATTATGGTTGAAATGGATAGACCTAAATTCTGAACCATTGCTAAGACCCTGGGATGTGGGTGAAGGCAAAAAAAAGCTATTATCATAAAAATTTTTTCGACGGCCAATCTCGATTTAAAAAACGTCCCAACCCTGGCTGATTTTTTGAACTGACATTTTTCGAATCGAGGCTTTTTTTTTGGTCGGCTTATTCGCCGACTCCTTCTACAAGAATAAGTCAATGTGGAGATATTCAAAGAGCAGCTCTCCCCACATGTGGGGCAATTAACTGCCTCTTTGAATACTCCACATTGTATCAAAAACTGGACTAAAAGAAGCCTCGATTCGGCGATTTTGTATACTTCGTACCACATCATTTCAACCAAAGACAACAATTTTAACTATCAACCAGAGTTGTGAACACTTAAACCGCTGACCGTCGACTAATTGATAGAATAGAAATAGAAGGTTAGGGGTTGCCGATGGCGCGCTTTTCCAGATCAAGAAAGAACATGTTTTATATTGATCTGAGATCAGAATCATTTCTTCGACTAGTATTCCAGTATGCGCCTGATGTAGAATATTACGATTCCAAAGTGGTTAGTAAAAATAATATTAACTATTTTTGATGCTTAAGTTGCTATTAAGAATTGAGGAGATATATTAGTTACTTCTATAAAGAGTAATTTATTAACCTAAACGTAGTAAACTTTCATTGTCTACAATGCTTTCAATTATAGTAGGTTAGTAATTTTATCAAACTAGAAAAGTATTTTCTACAGATAATTTTGATTAATTGCAAAACAACGTTTGCCAGGTTAGTTAGTATTATAAATCACCTTTTTTTATCGACACATGCTCCTTCTTCGCTCGTTTAGAATTCAGCATTTGTGTTATAGTAGGATCCTGTTCTGCAACTTGTTTTAGAAAATATTATTAAATAACAACCAAAACTTCATCATCAGTAGATACCAAGTCCCTCACAATGAACGAAAAATTCATGACCATACAAATTTTTTGAAGTAGATTTTGCTCTCAATTGAAAAGGTATTCTCACCCATACTTGTAAGCTAGGGAACTATGAATCACTGAAGAAATATCAGTTTTAACAATATAATATAATAGCTGAACCATGAAGTATCCGATTGTATATTGCTAATTATACCTTTGTAGGCTCAGACTTTTGCAAATTTTGCATTAACGACCTCCTTAATTCCAAATGAAATATAGCTAAATTCTAAAAAAATAAGAGCAACAAGAACGTGAAAATTCAATAAACTCATTAAAATGAACAACATAATTTAATCATTAAAATAATTAAACAAAACAAAATGATTTGAAAACAATATTATCACAAAATCAATTCACATTGAAGAATCAACATGCAATATAAGATATAATAGTATATTACGCAACGAGAGTATAATGATAGCTATTATTCACGAGGTGAAGTATAGGCCAGTGGTTCTCAACCTTTTCATCACTGAGGACCACTTGTACCTATTAGAATTCTTGGCGGACCACTTAGATATTATTATTAACATTTCCCAATAATAGGTAAAATGTGTTCAGGCGCGTTTACTAAAAACGTTTTGAGTTAAAAAAAAATTGGCAGACGTATTAATTTACTTCTTAAGAGGCAAGATTTGAATTGATTATTTTATGACTGTTCTTTTCGCGGACCACATGAAAACCGTTCGCGGGCCACAGGTTGAGAATCACTGGTATAGGCTATGAACCGTAGGCGAATAATAGTTACATGCGAGTAGCATACCATACATTATCCACGACTACTGAATATGAATTATGATTTTAACATTTGGCGACCGTGATAGGACCCTTCTCATACGAGTGTGGAAAAAGTCAAGTTCACACTATAGAAATTTTTGGAGAACTTGTATTGTATATTTTGTAATAAAAATGCTTTAATAGATGTAACAAAAGTAGATTTGGCCCTCGATTGACAAGGTATACCCATATTTGTAAGTTGGGGAACTTTAGAAAACTGAAGAAATATAACTTTAAAGAATATAATATTAAAGCTTGGTCTATGACTGCAGTGAATAATAACTCAGTATTCACTAGTGATTGATGGGTATTATCATGGGCAAACATACGTATAATGGGTGTATTATACAATAGTCGTGGATAAAACATTTTATTCTTTCATTATATAAATTATATGCATAACATTGAACATAAATGTATTTATAACTATTCTAAATATAAACATAGAATAAAACTGAAAATATTCAAATCACAAAACTTAAACGACGGTTTTCTTGTGCAAGTTTTTCAATTATTCTTTCTGGATCTATAACACTCATAAAAAATGTTTTACAAAGCTAAATCTGTTAATCTATTTTCTGAAATAAAATTTCTCAGATAAGTTTTAAAACGTATCAGAGCCGAGAAACCTCTCCGTCGTTGATGTTGTAACAGTTATGGTACCACAAATTTTTACTAACAAATAAATATAAATAATATGTATGTTGGGATATGAAATTTTATTGATCTATGCTGAAGAATCCATCAGCCATTGATATATCTTATTCTTTGACTATTCTATAACCATTTTATATTCGTCAATATTTTTAAAATTAGATTTTTACTATTTAAGAGGAAAAAAGCTGCAGTGAAATGTTGATTTCGTAAGAACTGGTTAGATATTATTCATTTTTAACTACAAACAAGGTTTCTATTCCTCTAGTTAAATCAATTGGAACACAACAGAATTTGTCACTTTCAGTAGGCAACAGACTTAAAAACACTGAGAATCATTATGAACTTTGGCCGTTTGAATTGTATGTGAACACATTAGAGGTTTTCGGAAAATTACTCGATCACTTTCCCGGTTTCAATATTGACAGATAAACAGTTCCATTGCTTCAACCCGGGTTAGTGATCGAAAACCATTTTAATCATAGGGAAAAACTCTTTATCAATTTTTATGCTGAAAAAAGAAGAAGAAAATATGCAGGCTGCATATTTTCGCAGGGTTTCGGGACATTGTCGTCTTAGGACTTTGGGATTGCTGATAACAATGAGTGTAGATTCCGTAGGGAAGAGGTGGAAACTCTGGAACACCTAATAACAAGGTATCTGGAAACGTTCACCAACGAAAACGAATGTTTTGGGTCGGCAAGTAATTAGGAATGGAGATATTCATTCCATGCTTGAACACGTTTCAGTTCCCAAGTTTCGTGAAAACTCTGGATCAGCTGAAATGAGGGAGAACAAAATAGACCTGGGAGTCGAATTTCATGAATTACCTATCTAATCTAATCTACAGCATACTGGAATGAGAAATACTTTGAAATTGATTTCACGGATGAAATTTTTTTATGATGTAGTTCTTGAAGAATCGAAGAATAACTCTTTCCAAATCTAAATTTCGGACGAGAATATTATACACGCGTTCGGCAATGCCATCGAACTTGTCGGATTGCTCGGAAACGGAATCGTTCGGTAATTGCGTCTGGATGTAGGGGAGGTAACATTCATTCATAATCTCTTTATTGTGCCCGACTCTGAGGTCATGTACACAGATCTAGTATCGACAATTTTTATTTCACTCTCTCAATCATACCACAATTAATTTTGTAACACAATTTTTGACAATTTTTGTTGTAAAGACAAACTAGGACATACACAAACATCCATACCCGCACCAGGATTCCAACCCGGACCTACAGCTTCGTAAGTACTCGTAGGCGAACGCCTAGCCCTTACAGCCACCGAGGCGGTTGTAGGGGAGGTAAATCTGTTTCATTCGGCAATTGACATTTGGAGTATCCGGATGAAATCTTTTCGCTCGGCCACGAAAGACGGACGAAAAAGAATAATCTGTTAATATTAGGTTAGGTGTTACTCGTTTATAAACAACAAGATAATCTACATATTAGTACCTAGTTTTGATTTATTTGCTGCGTATTCTAACTATCGAATTGCTGTTTGTTCTGTATTTATTTTTGTCCGGTTTCGAAATGTCGCTTGAAATGAAGATCAGCAAAAAACAAACAAAATCTGCGTAAGTGAAGATGAATTTACTCGAATAGTCGAAAAATGAAGTAAGTGTATAGAAAGTAGATAATCTTGAAGAAGTGATGTAATTTTTATTTTTTTATTGTTTTGATAAATGAATAAACAATAAACAATAATTTATTCAGCATCAATAATTTACATGCTTCGTCAATAGTAATTAATTTAAGAATTCTTCAAGATTATATATTGTATTCTGTATTAGGATCGCTTTGACATGTTTCTTGAATTTTTTCACATTCAGATCTTTAATGGCATTGGTAAGCCTATTGTAGACTTTAGGTCCCCAGTAGTCTACTCCCTGCTGGGCATACTTCCGTTCATGGTATGGGATGGTAAGTTTGTTTCGGCTTCGTGTATTAAAATTGTGGAATGTGCTATTGGATGGAAAGTTGTCTAAGTTTTTGTGGACATATGTGGAGCACTCCAATATATATACTGCTGGTATGGTGAGTATGTTAAGTTCCCGAAACGCTTCCCTACAGCTATCTGTCTGTTTTAGCCCTAATATAGTTCTCACCGCTTTCTTCTGGAGGATCAGGATGTCAATGGCATGGACAGATGTGCCCCACAAGAGGATTCCATATGTCGCCAACGAATGGAAGTTGGCAAAATAGGAGATCACTGCTGCCCTCCTAGAGGAAACTCTTCTAACAACAGAGATAGTGTAAATTGCCACTGCAAGTTTTCTTTTTAATGAATCGATGTGTGGCTCCCATGAAAGTGCCCCATCTAATGTAATTCCAAGTAATTTGATGGTGTCATTTTTGTTGCTCTTAATTTTTAAATTTTGTGTTTTCGATTCATTTATGGCCAAAGAGTTACAGCTGAACCAGTGCTTAGATGTTGAAAGCACATAATTCTCCAACATCCTCAGATTCCCCTCATCCAGGGCTTCAAGGAAAAAAGAAGTATCATCTGCAAACAAAAGAGTTAACAGGTACATGGTTAACTCATCCCTTGTCAAATTCAGGTCGTTCACGAATATTAGGAAAAGTAAGGGTCCTAGCTTCGATCCTTGTGGAACTCCAGATGTTATGTTCCTGCTTCCAGACAGCAAGTTATTCCATAGAACATGTTGTTCTCTATTCGACAGGAACGAGCAGATGATATCAAGGGCAGCACCTCCCAAACCATAACATCGCAGTTAACTGTGCAGGATTTCGTGGTCTACAGTATCGAAAGCTTTCGATAAATCCAGTGAAACAATTTCTGCTGGCCATTTTTCATCCAGGGACTTGACTATTTCGTTCATGACCTCCATCAGCAGAGTTGTAGTTGATTTGCTGGTTCTGAATCCATGCTGTTGGTTACTGAGTAATCCATTGTCTTCAAGATATGCTAGAAGCCTAGATTTGATTATTTCCTCTAGAATCTTTGATAAAGCTGGCAGGATGGATATCGGTCGATAGTTTGACAGGTCATTTTTGTCTCCTTTTTTGTGAATTGGCAACACTTTTGCTATCTTGAGTGCTTTTGGGAATACTCCTTCTGAGAGACATTTGTTAAATATGATTGTGAGTGGTTGGGCAATTTCAATTGACAGTGCTTTGATCATGGTAGTTGACATGCCATATATATCTTGCGTTTCCTTCCCCTTGATTCCTTTGATGATGCTTATGACTTCGAATTCAGTGGTTGGCTGTAATTCAAGTAAATCACATTTATTGGAATTAATCTGTTTCATCATCTTCAGGGCTTCAATTTTGTTACCAGTTGTATTCCCATTGATTAGTTGAGCTACTGATGCAAAATAATGGTTGAAGGTTTCTGCATTCCCATTATTTGGTGTTTTGATTTTATTCTTTTTAGTTTCCTTTTTAATTATCGACCATATAGTTTTTGTTTTATTTTCTGAGTTATTTATAAGTGCCTCATTAGTTTCTCTTTTTGTTTCTTCAATACATTTTATCATTTCTTTCTTGCATCTTTTGTATTCTTCAAGTACATTACTGGATTTTGTGACTTTAAAAATGGTGTCTAATATTTCTAGTCTATTCTTAATCTTTGTTATTTTGGCATTATTATGTATTCCGATTTTTTGTTTTGTTTTCTCAGGAAATTCTAGTTCGAACCAGAGTCTCAACTTATCAAAGAAGTATTGATAGCTCTTTTCTGCTGACATTGAGGTGAGTACAAGGTTCCAGATAATAGCATCTAGTTTTTCTTTGATAGTATTTATTCCTGTTGTTGTAATTCTTCTATATTTAATATTTGAATCATTCATCAATAAATTTTCTTTTTCAGATGGAAAGGTTATAATTTGGGCATGGTGGTCTCCCATATGAAGATTTACAGTGCTTGTGGTGTTCGGTTCGAAGTTACAGAAGATATTATCGATACAAGTTGAGCTATCACTTGTTATCCTAGATGGTTCATGCATTTTGTATTCTCCATTGTAGCACCTGAACAAATTGCATAATTTCTTCTTATCCTTGTTTTCATTTAGTATATCTATGTTGAAATCGCCGCATACTACCCATTTGTATTTCGTGTACTTGTCAAGCAATAGGATGTCCTCAAGGATGCCATCTAACTTATCCAGAAACTGATCAAAATGTGCTTTTTGGGATCTATATATACTAAATACCAAAAGCTTTTCTTGAGGAATCTCTATTGCAGATATTTCTGATGTGATTTCTTCTTTATATCCTCCAAAATTCTCAATGTCCTTAAAATGTAAGCCATCTTTGACAAGTATCAAAGAGCCACCATTCTTATATTTGGTTCTGCAGAAGTGATCAGCAATGGTATAATTATTCACTAAATTACCACTAAACCAATGTTCAGTTATACATACAATATCAGGACATATTTCATTCATTGTTATATTGAATGTGTCCAGTTTATTTCGAAGACATTGTACAGGGTGGGCATATTCCGATGTTTTAGCACTACAACTTTTAAACCAGAGGAGATAGACAAAATCTGATACCCACTTCTCGATCTCTTTTTCTGAGAAACTAACAAGAGTAGTATTCATTTTTGGATACCTTCTTTTGTTTTCGAGTTATAAGCGAAAATTGGAAAAGTGGCAATATCGAAAAAAATTCATATCTCCGCTAATACTGATGATAGAGCTCTGAAATTAAAACATTATACAGGCACTTTTTCACGTAGAATCCAGTGGCGTACTCGCCTTTTCTGCACCATTTCTAATTACGGAGCTATGACCCAAAGTTATGTTTTTTTATTAGAAATACTAGATTTTTGTGGCATTTTCTAAAAGCTTAATTTTTTCCGATTTCAAAAATATATAACATTGTATGGTTTGTATCGATATGAGTATAGAAAATGATCAAAAACCTATTTTCATCTGAGTCTCAATATTTTCTATGGTTTCAACTGTTGATGAGCACAGAAAAATTAAGCATCGTATAATTACCACAATATTTTTCCAGTATTCTTTTCATTTCTATGCTCTTCACTCAATTTCTCCGAGATGGACTGCTGTGAAACTTGATCCCTCATTCTAAGTTATAACTAAGATGTCTAAAATAAGACATCTTAGTTATAGCCTACTGACCTTTTATTGTAATCACTATAAGGTATTGAAAAATATTTTTCCTTTATTACTTTTCTAATTGAATTGATAACTTCAATCATATCTATATGCGTTATTTCATATGCGATTTGAAATAGACTACTTAGCACTTGTGCGTATTTATTCTGGAGTGCAATAATAATATTCTCTTGCATCCATCTCATTATAACTAAGTATATCGATTGAAACGGAGGATCATGTGGATCTTTTTGTTATTTCCAAATCCATTTCAAGATATAAGTTTTTATGAAATATATCCATGTTTGAATTTTGGAGAAATTAGTTGGAAGCATAGAAATAATGAGATTGACGCAAGGAGACTGCTCTTGCTATAGGAAGCTCCATTTTTCTGTGCTCATCAACAGTTGAAACCATAGAAAATATTGAGACTCAGATGAAAATAGGTTTTTGATCATTTTCTATACTCATATTGATACAAACCATACAATGTTATATATTTTTGAAATCAGAAAAAATTAAGCTTTTAGAAAATGCCACAAAAATCTAGTATTTCTAATAAAAAAGTAAAAAAGTGCCTGTATAATGTTTTAATTTCAGAGCTCTATCATCAGTATTAGCGGAGATATGAATTTTTTTCGATATTGCCACTTTTCCAATTTTCGCTTATAACTCGAAAACAAAGAAGGTAGCCAAAAATGAATACTACTCTTGTTAGTTTCCCAGAAAAAGAGATCGAGAAGTGGGTATCAGATTTTGTCTATCTCCTCTGGTTTAAAAGTTGTAGTGCTAAAACATCGAAATATGCCCACCCTGTACATTCAGATTTAGTAATTTAATATTTGTTACTGATTTGGTTGGGTAGTGATTGATTCCTTTTGAAAATTTGTGTTTGTTATCTGATTATTCTCATAATTGAATTAAAACCTTGTAAATGCGACTCCAGCTGGCCAAAAGGAGCATTCATAAACTCGGTCTATATATTTTATATCCAAGCCAATTTGGAAACACTCGTTATCATTTATTTGGTGATGTGTGTTGATTTTTTTAACTATCAGGGTGTCCTGGTCAGACAGTTCCAATTTTTTTTTTATATATGATTTTATTATTTCTTCGGTTACTCCAGTTTTGATTCTAGAGAGAAAGAACCATACTTTTTTGTTGCCATTGTTTCTGCCCTGAAATATCGTATCAATATCATTGTTTACTGTTGTCTCCGCTGTGCCAACCGATCTTATTCGCTTCGAAACTACTTTCTTCCATGGCACTTCCATACTTTTGGTATCTTCCCTTCTGTTTTTGTTTTCGTCCGGTTTCAGAATGTTTGTTTGTATACTTTCGGTCACCGTTGACGCTGTTTTGGGGTTATTCCTGTCTATGACGTTGACATTACGTTGACTTTGGGTCGGTTTAGTCGGTATCGTCTTCGATGAGCGTAGTTCAGATGGCTGGTTATCTGTATGCCTACTTTGCATTGTCACATTGGTGTTTATATTTTTTTGTACAGCTTGATTGTACTCTTTTTTATCATATTTATGCTCCAGGAAACTAACCTTTTCATTCAACAATTTGTTATTTTCACGCAATACTCGATTATTTTCTTGGCATTCTTCCAATAATTTCTTCAGGTATGTTACTTCAATGTTCAAAACATTGTTACCATTTTGTAATTCTCCAATTTCTCTTGCCATTTTGTGGATATTGGCTTCTTCGTGCTTGCAAGTTGCAGATTTCTGATTTGCAGCCTGTTCCATACATTTGGGGTGGAAATTTTCTAAGCACTTGTAGCACTTGATCGGTTCCACAACCTTTTTTCTGCATTGGATGCATTTAAATTCATATTCTCTACTACTTTTGAAGGAGTCACTTTCACTTGCGTCGTCTTCGCCCGCCATTTTCACTTTCACCAATTGAGAAGGTTGTGGAAAAATTGCAATAAAAATAACTCATTTTGATAGAATTATATTCTATTTGTATTTTTTATATTTATGCTATCTCTGGATTATAACAAAATCCCGACATTTCTATCAAATTTAATTTACAACCTGTGAATTTCTCTCGTTCGAATTGATTTTATTTTCTATAACAAGACCTGATATTCAAATGTGATAGCACAATTACAGACGAATACATTAAATAAAAATAACTAACATCTGCAAAAATTTTTTAGTTGTAAACAAATACCAAAACAATCTTGAGACTTTGATTTGTCAATTGTCAATCTTTTAGCTCTAGATCGTTCGACAATTCCAGATTTGTCAGACATATCTGCAGTCACGTGACAAAAAATCTGTCCGATCTGGGATGTCAATGCCGAATGCGCTTATTATGTCAACGAGTATTCACACAATGTATTCTGAATAGAATAGGCAAAATTCGTTGTCTACTGAAGTGATCTCGAGAACGATGGAAGCTATACTATAGATTTGTTCTGATAACGATTCACAACTGTTCCAGGATGGTTCGGCCGTGCGCACATTCCGAATTTGTATTTAGATTTCGCAACGGCGCATGTGGGAACCGTCCTGGGACAGTTCTGAACTTGCAACCAAAACAAACCTTATATTTCACCAAAGTATGAAGAGAGGGAAATTTTAGCCCCACCTTCTCCATTGAAATATTCCTTAGTTGTCGTTAATATTCTCACACGACCGGAATGTGTCGGACGTTTAGTGGACAAGTTGAAAGAGGCAGATGCCTACTCTGCGGCATTCACTATGGAGAGGTCTTAAGGATAGGAGGGGCTTAGGATTTCGTACTCTGCTGCTCTGCTCTATTGATCTTGTTTTTATCTCACTTATGCTACCTATTATTTCATCAAGATCTTTTACAGGAGTTTTCTCAAGTTAACTTTTTAGCCAACTTGACATTTTTATAAGTTGTAACAGACACATATTTTATTGACTCATTGAGAGGGTTGCAGGAGTTTTCGCATTTAACAGTTTATGGTCTGATATGGGCACATACTCAGAGTCCACTCAACAATTAGGTGTGATTAAATGGTCTATTAAGGAACCGTAGTTGTCTGATATTTTTGTTATGTGTTTATTTTTTATTTGATAATAATTAACCGTGGATTTCACAAAGCTTGATTGGGCAATCAAATCATAGATTTTGAATTGAGTCGATGGTTTATGCCAAAAATGAACTGAAAATTGCACAGAAATTACTACATTTCAATAATCAAGCTGATTGGAGTTTTGTGAAACCCAGCTTAAGACCTATATAATAAATGCGGTTTTTTGCATACAGTATCATCTCGCATATTATTTAAATCTATATCCCCTACCACAACACGGTTTTGAGTATTTTCTGGTAACGATTTTAAAAACATTGCAAAGGAGTATATTTGAGGTCATCCCTCACACTGCTAGTCCTCCACCACAAGAATTTCGGCAGTCATAATATACCTCAAAACCCTTTATTTAGTATAAGTGCTTTTCTGAGTCATAAAGCCAGGTTTATGAAGGACCACCAAGCTGGTATTGTTGTCTTTGCTAATGTAGTAACCTAGGTTTTCAATTTTCACATTTGTTTTGATTGATCTTATATTGCAATAGAGCGAATGTAGGTTGTATTGAGTTTTGTGATTTATTTGTGATTTTTTGAGTGTTAGTTTAAGTTTTTTGCTTTTCTTAAGGTTGAGTAATGTACTTTCAGAGTCAACGTCGATGATTTTACTTAATTTTTTTCAGAAGTATTTTTTCATCAGAAAACCAAGCGTACCTGTTTTCTGCATAAGGTTTTCATATATATTTCATAGGAGTAGCCAGGAAAAACTTAAGAATCTGTTATCAGTTTTCTTCTAGCTTCTATTGTTCCCGAAATCCCTTCAATATACAACAAATTTTGCCCACCTGTACGTCTTACCTGTAACTATTACGAACTCATCTATAATAACTCAAAAGCCATGATTTCAAAGAATATAGGTGGCTGTGAGTTGTTACTTAGGTTAACGACTAAGAAAATCCCATTTTCATTTAAATTTCCAATGCTTATAGAACTATAAGTGAACTGACAAAATTTCCAAAAATAAATTGTTGTATATGGGAATTGATATACTTCTGACTTCGAGGAACTGGGCCGGACTATGCGACCCAAAATTAGAACTTGTCTTCGGAAATGAAAATTTCGTGCTTACACGGATCAATGGAACCGATTTTATTATATAAAACCAAACATCTACGACGATTCCAGGATTTCCTATCAGTATTAAAATACTTTCCTCTAGACTATTTTTCTACAGTTTCGACTTCACAGAAGCAATGGCTTGCTGCTTCAAGACACGACGCAATATTTTTCCGCTAGGATTCCTGGGAACTTCTTTGATGAATTTCACTCCACCTCTAAGCTTTTTCTGGGAAGAAACCTTACCTGGAAACAAATTATTTATCAGTGTCGTCTTATATTTCCGAAAATTTTATAAGTGAACATCTTATAAATAATCCAAGAGCATTCGATGACAAGTTTCATATGGATTCTTTTTGCCATCATTTAAAAGACTAATTGATTTGATAACTGAGTGCAGGAGAGAGTGCGAATGTTCGAAGAAAATTAAATGTCTTTTTAATAATATGTGGGTGAACAATGAATTAATTGAACTCATTAAGAAACGTGATAAATTATATAGGAAAAAGTCTAAGCATGCAGCTAATCCTCATTTAAAATAGATATTTAATCTACTAGTGACATGTATATTTTGATGTTACATTAATAGTTGTATAGTCAACTAGGTTATTAAAGACAGCGACTAATGGTCAAGATATTATAACGCGTTCGTTCCGCTCACGCGTTAATAGTTCGAGGCCATAAGTCGATCAATAACCGAGTTGATTACAAGTTTTTTCCGACGATCTCAACATGAATTGTATATAAATTCTTGATTGAAATACATTCTTATTTTGCACAAGACATACATTTAACATAATGGAATTGCTATGTTTTTATGTTCCAGTAGAGTTTTGACAATCTCGTAGTGCTTCTGAATACTTTGTGAACGGTTGCCATGAGGATTGCACATGGAAATAGCATAAATGGAGCATTAAAATGGGTCATCAATGATCAATTTCGTTCACATCAAAATCACCTTTCATTTTGGGGTCAGCGGAAAAAACAATTTAAGAGCTTAAATAATGATGTAAACAATAAAATCAGATCCTTGGAAAATCGGTATTTCAGATTAGAAAGGGAGAAAGCTGGCAACTATGTAAAGAAACAGTGGAAATATATAAACAAGCTGCTTTCGAGGAAAAAGAAAACCATTCCGGGTGTGCGAAATAGGTATTTCGCACACTACTTCGCGCACGATGTCATAGTAACAAAGGAAAATGAAAAAAAGGGTCACTTCGCATATTATTGCCAATGCGCGAACCTTGTCATTTTTTGACGTTTGTAGAAAAATGTAATTATTTCAAGTGTTAACTATCCAAGGGAATTGAAGATCAATAAAATAACACCTATATATAAATCCAGAAAAACTGATGACTTCAATAATTACAGACCCATATCCGTTATCAGTACGCGTTCTCCAAAGTTTGTGAAACGGTCATAAAAAATAGAATGTTATTTTTTATCAAAAAGTATGTTGTGGTCGATCAATACCAGTAAAGATTTACAAAATACAGTAGTACCCTCAGTGCGACAGTTGATTCAATTAATGAAATTTCGTTAGCTCTAGAGTCTAGACGATGGCAAAATAGCCGTGGTCATACTGGTCGACTTGAGAAAGGCTTTTGACGTGGTTAGCAGAGATATTTTTCCTAATAAGATCCAACGGATGGGATTCAAAGGAAAAATATATAAATTGATTAAGTCCTATTTAACCGATCGCCGTCAATATGTATGTATAGATGATAGCAAAAGAGACTGGACTTCCAATTCATTTGGCGTTGGGTTTTGGGTCACCTTCTTTATTTATTTGATTTATGATGTGAAAAATGTTTTATTACACACGGATCACTTCTGTCCATATTTCAAAAAGAATGATACAATGTAACTCCAAGGTTGCAAAGATTGAGAGTGAGATGGCTCAAATATGAACTTGAGATAACATATGACCAGGGAAATATTTGTATATCGCAGATACTTTGTCCTGAGGGTGATCCTTTAGTTTGTGATGATATTTAGTTTCTTGGCAATAACTTATAGTTCAAGAGAAATTGAAGCATCTGATGCTTCAAAAATTACATGAAGGCCATATTGGCATGGACAAAGTAAAATTAAGAGTAAGGCAGATATTAGAGGCATTCGGCATCGACATCGGACGTGTCGGATCGATCTGAACTGTTCGTTAATTACATCCGGATTGAGGGGAGTACACATCTGGAGCGTTCGTCATAAAAATCTGAGCAATCGGACGTCGATCTTTTCGCTCGGTCTATTTCGACGGAGCAAAGCGATTTTATCCAGAGTTGTATGTTTTTTATATATTTTTTGTTTTATAATGAGTTTCCTGATCTGACAATCGATAGATTGAAAAATTCTAAAACTTTTATTCTTCTGTTTTCACGTATTCATTAAAAACTTAATTAATTCATTAAAATTTTTCGATATAGCTATTGTAGTTATGAATGGACAGGAGGAGATATTCCTTTCTCGTTTCTTTTTCGTGTAATTAATTAATTAATTAATTAATTAGGATCTTTCGGTACAACTATCGCCGTATTGATCGACCAGAAGGGGATATTGCATTTCTCGTTTCCTTTGCATTCCGTGCCTTCGCACCTAATTATTTAATTGAGATTTTACTGAAGAGCTACGAAAAGGGTGAAAGTATCGTTAAAAGATGAGCATATTTCCCAAAATAGTGATCATTTAAATCTCAAAATCTGTAAAAGTAGAACAGAGCAGTATGTTCTGTAGCAGATGCTCTGTACCGTTCGTTTATTCCCAGATATTACAGATGAATCTGTACGATCTGTGGTCACGTGACTAAAAAATCCGTCTGCTCGCGGAAGTCAATGCCGAACGGGCTTACTGTACTGGCCATACATGTATAAGATTTTGGACAAATTTGACAGAAAATGTAAAATATGTGAAGAGCTCCCAAGAAAAAATATCAAACAACCCTTAAAACCATACAAATTGCCTGATAGACCATGGCAAAAAATTTCTGCTGATATATTTTTTTAAGCTGATCATGTTTATCTAGTTGTATAGGTATGATGCTTACTCAAATTGATTTATGATTCCTGCATCACAGTAGCAGACCAAAATCGTATACAGAGATTACAGAACTCGTTGGTTCAGTTTATATTCGGGAAATATCAGAGTATTCGACATAACTTCAAAGCTCTCAAATGGCTGAACATGAAAAATCGTCGTAGACTTCATTCGTGTTGTTTTTACCACAATTTGATCTACGAAAAGACTCCACCATATTTATATAATAACTAGCTGATCCGGCAACCGTTTCTTGCCTTATAAATTATAAATAACCTAGATACCGACTGCAGCGCCACCTGTCGGGCTGATTTGTGAATCTAAACCATTCTCGAATCTCCACGAACACACACAAAAAATTTCATCAAAATTGGTCCAGTCGTTTAGGAGGAGTTCAGTCACATACACACGCACACAAGAAATATATATATTAAGATATATCTTTCAGAACCGATGTTCACTCTCTCAATCTCAAGCATCGAAATTGCCTCACCGTACCTGAACACTCTTCACAATTGTTCAAGCGCTCATTTTCATACTGTGTGGCTAATGCTGTCAACACTTTGCCCCATGAGGTTCGTACATTGTCAAAATTAACTTTTAAGAGGAGGGTTACTTTGGATCTGATGGATCAGCAATCATGTAATAATAACTAAGAGACAATATCAGTGTGCAAGTCAACAATGATGGTTTGAGTTATCAGCAATCAAACGGTTTAACTGAGAAGGGTGTAGGCATACCAAAACACTTTTTAAGGAGGAGGGAAAGGATATATTTGGAGCATTGCTTCAGTATCGCAATAATATTTCCTTCTTCTCAGACGACACTAAAGTTTATGGAAATCCGCTGACCGATCACATCTCTCTTCAGCAAGACTTATGTGCTATTTCCAATTGGTGAAGTGACTTATCCCAATCAATGTGGAGAAATGCGCATTGCTACACATTAAAAAAATATTCCACACCCCCAGTACACCCTTATGGATCTTCTTCTTCTTGTGGTTCCTATCCGTTACGGATGTTGGCAACCAGCATGGCAAGCCAAACTTTGTTTACGGCAATGCGGAAGAGCTCGGCTGATGTTTTTCCGGTCCATTTCCTAAGAATATGCAGCCAAGATATTCTTCTCCTTCCTGGACCTCTTCTTCCATCGATTTTTCCCTGGATGATTGTCTATAGTAAAGAGTACCTGGAGCCGTTTCTCATGATGTGGCCCAGATACTGCAGTTTCCGGATCTTGATGGTGTTCATAATTTCTTTTCGTTTATTCATCATTCTTAGTACCTCTTCATTAGTGATATGTTCGGTCCATGATATCCTCAACATTCTTCGATAGAGTCGCATTTCGAAGGCTTCTATTCTCTTTGATGTGTTTTCATTGAGTGTCCAAGATTCTGTCCCGTACAAGAGGATAGAGAAGATGTAACATCTGAGAAGTCTCACTTTTATTTCCAGTGGAAGATCATGGCTTCTGAAGAGTTTGCTCATTTTGTTGAAGGCGGCTGTGGCTTTGGCGATTCGTGATTTGATTTCTTGAGTTGTGTCCCAGTTCTCGTTTATAATTGTTCCTAGGTACGTGGTGTGTGGTACTCTCTCTATTGGCTGGTTGTTGATGGATAACTGGATGTTGTCGATCTTGTATTTGCTAATGACCATAATTTTGGTCTTTTGTATGTTTATGTCCAAACCATATTTCTTACTATTTTGTTGATAAGTTGTTACAGTACTTGTGGGCTATCTGCGAACACGATGGTGTCGTCCGCGTATCTTATATTACTCAATTTCTTCCCATTTATTGAGATGCCCTTTTCTTCATCGTCGAGCGCTTCTTCAAAAATCTGTTCGGAGTAGATGTTGAATAGCAGGGGTGAGAGTACACAGCCCTGCCTCACTCCTCGCATTATTTTGACGGCATCAGTTGTTTCTCCGTTGACTCTCATTGTTGCCGACTGGCCCCAGTACAAGCTACTTATGATATTCAGGTCATTGGTATCGATCCCTGTCTTCTTTAGTATTTCCATCATTTTGCCATGTTGAACCCGGTCAAATGCCTTGGCGTAGTCAATTAAACAGCAGTACACGTTACGGTTAACGTCTCTGCATCTCTGGACAAGGACTTGGACAGCAAAGAGTGCTTCACTGGTTCCCATCGCATTGACGAACCCGAACTGGTTTCGAGAGATTAGGTTCTCGCATCGGTTGTATATTCTCTTATGGATGACTTTGAGAAAGCATTTCAGCAGGTGGCTCATCAGACTTATCGTTCGATACTCTTCACATCGTTTTGCGCCTTGTTTCTTTGGCAGTGCAATGAACTCTGAGACTAGCCATTCTTGTGGTATTTTACCTGATTTGTAGATGTTGTTGAAAAGTTTGGTGATCTTCTTCAACCCATTTTCGTCTAGAAGCTTCAGGAACTCTGTCTGGATGTTGTCAGGTCCTGCTGCCTTTCCTTCTTTGCTCTGCTCTATAACTGCTTTCACTTCTGATTCCATTATTTCTGGCCCACTATCTGCGTTACTCCGGGGATCTGGGGGTTCTCTCTATTATCCTCAAAGAGGTGCTCTATGTACCTAGTCCACGTCTTCTTCTTCTCTTCCATGTCTACAATGATGTTCCCGTTAGCGTCAACTAGCTTCCCGAAGTTTGTATTCCTTCTTTGTCCAGTGACTTCCTTCACCTTCCGGTGGACGTTAAAGTAGTCCTATTTCAACTGCAGTGCCTCTATCTCCTCGCAGTTCTCTCTCTGTTCCTTTTCTTTGGCCATTCGTATTTCGTTCCTTATGATGTTGTTTATCCTTTTATATTCTATGGTGTTATTCTTGTTCAATCTTCCCTTTTCCATTAGGTCTAATATGTAATCTGTCATCCAGGTTTTCTTCTTTACTCTTCCTTCAGAATAGTTTCTTTAATGTGTTCCACTTTACTTTTCAGGTGATTCAATTGTTCTTCTACTGAGCTATCTTCTGTTGTTTCTGCCATTGCTGCATTCAGCTCTTTCTTTACACATTCTCTAATCTTCCCGTTTTTCAGCTGTCTAAGGTTAACTTATAATGGAACAGTTTTCTTTATCTTCTTCATAACCACTTTGAATTTTCCGATGACTGGCACGTGGTCAGTTTGCATATCTGCTCCCGGAAAGGTTCTCATACTTAAGCAGCTGTTTCTCAACTCCGCCTGCGGTAGTTGGGGGGTGGATTGAGTAGCTCACCAATTATCACTGCCGGTCCCAAGCCCGGATAAAGGAGGAGGGTTGTAACGATGGGTTAGCAACCCATCCTATGTGAAAAAAACTAGAGTGCTAAAAGTTTCGATCAATTGCCTCGGAATCAGGATGGATATAAATTACGACGAAAACTGCAGAAAAGGACTTTGAGATTGGCTACATGGAACATTCAGGGGATAAGAACCAAACAAACAGAAGTTTTCGAGGAATTGAGAAAAAATAACATAGATATTTGTGTCCTCACAGAAACAAAGAAAAAGGGGAAAGGTAATGAGAGAGTCGGAGAGTACATTCATTTCTACAGTGGTGTTGACAAAAGTGAAAGAGCGAAGAGTGGAGTTTCAATTGCTGTTCATAAAAAGTATAGAGATCATATTAAAAGTTGGGAAGAAATAAATGACCGAATAATAACATTGGAGATAGAGAAGAATGGAGAGAACATAATAATAATAGTAGTATACTCCCCAACCGACGATGCAATAGTTGGCGTAAAAGAAAATTTTTACAAAGAACTATCAGATATATTGGAGAATGTTAAGGAGGATAAGGAAATATGCTTACTCGGAGACTTCAATGCTAGGGTCGGAAAATCAGACAATGATGATGTCATCGGAAAACATGGAGAAGACAAGGAAAATAATAACGGTCAGCGACTGAAAGAACTGTGTCGAACTCTCTCTTTGAAAGTTATGAATGGCTTCTTCCCACATAAAGATATACACAAGTTCACATGGATTCAGCCCACAAGAGGTTTGAGATCAATACTAGACTACCTGATCCAGCGACAAAATTCTAGGTTGAAAACTAATGACGTAAGGGTATATCGTGGTGCGGAATTCGGATCTGATCACTACTTAGTGATAGCCAAAATGATAGTGAATTTCAGAAAGACCAGTTCCTCGAAGTTAAAGAACAAAGATGAATATAAGAGTCTTGAAATAAAAAGGTATAATCTCGGGAGTCTTAAGTAGTGATGGGCCATTCGAATGCAAAATCGAATGCAGCATTCGATTCTTGAAAGTATTCGTTGCATTCGAATGCAATATTTCAGCAATTCGAATGATTTTGCATTCGGTTTGGGGTGACACCTATCATAAAAATCAGGTACTATGTCGTTGAGGTTCAATATCTCAGCCTTTGCGTGCTTTTTCTTAGGAAGGATTTGGAAAATGAACTCTATTGCCATTCATTCGGTCCAAATTTCGAATGAATCATTCGTTTTGCATTCGGTTTGGGGGGACACCTAACATAAAAATCAGGTACTATGTCGGTAAGGTTCAATATCTCAGCCTTTGCGTGCTTTTTCTTAGGGAGGATTTGGAAAATGAACTCTATTGCCATTCATTCGGTCCAAATTTCGAATGAATCATTCGTTTTGCATTCGGTTTCGGGCGGCATCTGTCAGAAATTGTAGTTACTATGTCCGTAAGGCTCAATATCTATGTCATTACGTGCTATTTCTTATGGAGGTTTGTGAAATTGAACTCTATTGAAATTCATTCGGTCTAAATTTCGAATGAATCATTCGTTTTGCATTCGGTTTCGGGCGGCGGAACCGAATGAATGTCAATAGAGTTCATTTTCCAAATCGTCCCTAAGAAAAAGCACGCAAAGGTTGAGATATTGAACCTTAACGACATAGTACCTGGTTTTTGTTGTAGGTGTCGCCCCAAACCGAATGCAAAATCATTCGAATGATCATTCGATTCTCAAATTCATTCGTTCATTCGGTATTCGATTTTTGAAAGAATTCGGTTTTGCCCATCACTAGTCTTAAGCATAAATCGACACCTTTATAAGCTCAGATTAGCAGGGAAACTCCAAGTAATAAATGAGAATACTGATGTCGACACCAAGTATCAATTATTAAACAACTGCATACATCAAGCAGCAAGTGAGACTTTGGGATATGAGGAGATTTTGGATAGCCAATACCAGCAGCCAGAATGGTGGTCAGAAGAAACCAAGACCCTAGTTGAAAATAAAAAGAAGGCGTATCAGAGGTGGATGCTAACAAATGACCCGCAAGATCTAAATACGTATAGGCAATACAATAGGGCAGTTAAAAATATGGTCGCGAAGAAAAAGAATGAGATGTGGGAAGATAAATGTGAGGAAATCGAAAGATGTATGGATGGAACAAGAGTGTCACAAGCGTGGAAAGCTATAAGGAACATCAGGAGCGAGAGAAGGGAAACTGGAGGCAGCAACTTAATTGGAATAGAAGAATGGCGAGAATATTATGGAACACTGTTAACCGAAAATAGAATGCAATTCAGTGAGCCAATGAGAGAAGTGGATCTGGATGAGGAGGTAGAAACAGAAAGAATAAGTTCAAAAGAGATCAAGGAAGCACTGAAAGATATGAAAAGTGGTAGAGCTCCAGGACCTGGAAACATTCCTGTCGAATTGCTTCAACACGGACCAGATAGTTTGCTGGAGATATTAGCGGATATTTTCAACGCTTATTTGCTGAAAGGAGTGAATATTCCGTCAAATTGGAATTCGGGATATATCAGCTCAATATATAAAAAGGGAAGTAAAAAGGAGTGTAGCAATTATCGAGGAATAAGTGTAGGTTGTTCGATTGGAACGTTATACAGTAGAATATTGAAGAGAAGGATTCAGTCTGAATTTGAAGAAATAGAAGAACAAAGCGGCTTCCGCGCAGGACGATCTTGCCTTGACAATTTGTTTACACTTCAATAAATAATAGAAAAGAGGAAAGCCCGGAATTTGTCCACACATCTCGTATTTATAGATCTCGAAAAAGCCTACGATACAGTCCCCTTGATTAAATTATTTGAAAGTCTAACGAAGATTGGCCTGAGAGGAGTGTATATTCGTGCAATACAGAACATTTATAAAAACCTACAGAGCGCTGTTAAGATGGGAAGAAGGATATCAAGATCATTCAAAGTTACAAAGGGCCTCAAGCAGGGTTGTTGTCTCTCGCCAACTCTGTTCAAAATTTACATCCAAGAAGCCTTAGAAAATTGGAGAAGAAAGTGTTCCAAAATGGGACTAGAGATCGATGAATCCTGCTTAACAACCTTATTCTTTGCTGATGACCAGGTGATTATTGCGAACTGTGAAGAAGACATCGACTATATGCTAAGAAAACTGAAGGAAGAGTACGAAAAATGGGGGCTGAACATAAACATGAAGAAAACGGAGTACTTGCATATAGGAGGAGAACAAGAAGAAGAAGACCCCAGCTTACAACTGCGAGAGATACTTATATATCTTATATAACTTTTATATTCTGAAAATTCCAAGTGTTCTCTTATTTTCTTCCGAGACACTCGTACACGTTTCATTACTTTTAATCACGTATCAGAAGAAG
Organism: Propylea japonica; assembly: GCA_013421045.1. NCBI lineage: Eukaryota > Metazoa > Arthropoda > Insecta > Coleoptera > Coccinellidae > Propylea > Propylea japonica. The sequence continues at coordinate 43,403,443 of CM024242.1, read as the reverse complement.
TCGTTTGAGAGCATTATCAGCTCAAACTCAGGGTTTCAAAAAATCTGATACGTATTTTAAATCTTTTTTGTGAATATGTAGATTTATTTTTGAAGTAACAAAATCTTTGTAATTTGAGAAAATTTAAATCATCCAATTAATAGAAAACCAATCATAACCCAAAATGTATTTGCATTTCGCATATTCTTCATCTTAGGATACTGAAATGCGAACGCGAATTCATTCGAGTGATTAGACTTGGCCAATGAAATCCTTCCAATCCACCTGTAATGGTGTTTATCGTAATTCAAGTAAATGGATTCTTTCATCCTCTAAATTCAAGAATATAATTCAACAATATACTAGAAGGCGTTATTAGAATTGGCCAATGAAATCCTTCCTAGCCACCTGTTAACAGTGTTTGTCGTAATACTCAAGTAAATAAATTCTTTCATCCACTTAATTCAAGAATATAATTCAACAATATACTAGACTGCGCCGGGCGCCCTCTGTACAGTTTGCAACAGAAAATTCTACTTTCCTATCGGATCAATTTGAAGCGCGTCTTGATTGTGATAAGTGCCCCGTGCTCCTATATCATAAAACGAGTAATTTTTGTGTTGTGTTGTGACCTACAGCAAGAAATGGAAAATGGATGAGAGGTTGGGGTTGTAGGATCACTATGTTTAGAAAAGTTCAAGGTAAGCACCTATTATGAAAATTATTTGATCAATTAAGAACTTAAACCTATTCCTGCTCTTGGTCTTTTCTACTATTATAAGTTTCACCTTCATAGTTAATTTTGTATCACTCTTTATTACAGCAGATATTTTTGAATAGTTATCTCTCACTCATGAAAATTTCCAATTTTTTCAGGAGATGTCTCAACAGAAAACACAGTACAACGATGACTTGAAGAATCTCATACCTTGAATGAATAAGGACCACTTTATTCAGAAGAGTGGAGAAATATTATTAGGTGAGTTTTAATGATTTTGATTCCACATATTGGTATTCAACTAAGGAAATAATGTATGAGTTGAATATTGTACTCTTGCTAGAAATATCTGAACTTACTCATTGCAACTTTGGTGAAATTTATAAAATACCTACTTGTAGATAAAAGTAACTCAGGACTTGTTTTTGTATGTAAGCTGTACGAGATACGAGACTGTTGGGTACTCCCAACGGAACACTTTTAGTAACTCATATGACTATTAAATATTATACAATAATAATAATAATTTATTCACGAAATTAAACATACAAAAACAACAATTATAAAAAAGCAGGTTAATAATATGTACTTTATATTATATGTATTTATGAAACTATTGTTATTCCTATTAATTTTTTTTTATGTTAGTGACTTTTATTATAATGCAGCATGCCACACTCATTATTTTTCATACAATTTTTTTTTAAGATTTCATTACGCATTTATTTCTAAGGTAATAGTAATGTTTCTCTGTAGTAAAAATTATTGTTCACTTTTATATTCCTGACAAATGTGATGTTGAAATGTTATACCTTTTTTGACTATGTTTTTATATGTTACTAGCTGATCCGGCAACCGTTTCTTGACTTATAAATTATAAATAACCTAGATACCGACTGCAGCGCCACCTGTCGGGCTGATTTGTGAATCTAAACCATTCTCGAATCTCCACGAACACACAAAAAAAATTTCATCAAAATTGGTCCAGTCGTTTAGGAGGAGTTCAGTCACATACACATGCACACAAGAAATATATATATATATATAATATATTAAGATATTCCATTTTCTTGACAGTACCTAATAATAGTATATTATATTATAAGGATTAAAAGTGCATCTTTTTTTTACGAGCAATATTTGCAGTTGCGAGGCGTAGCCGAGCGAATGCAAAATGGCGAGTTAAAATAGGCACTTTTAGTCCGAATAATATATACTATTTTTTCTCCAACCAAGTCAAAACTACAATAAAATTGGTTTTAGTGAAAAATCGTTCATAATTTGGTTATGAATTTGAACACAGAATCATGACAGTGATTGTCAAGTAGACTTCAAATGCATTTACTTTTAATCCAAAGATTAAAAGTAGCGTTTTTAATCCTAGGATTAAAAGTGTTGCTAAGTAACGAGTGAATTTTTATTACGGTAAGGAAATTTATGACTTTTGCACCTGAAAATAGTACAAAAATGTCAACATTTTTTGATGGTTGGAGAAAAATTTATTTCCACTGATTCCGTATTTTACTCTTATAGCCTTATTGAATATGTAAGGGGTTCTATACCTTGTGTTGGATATTTAATTTCAATCAGATATTACATTCTTCACTAGATGAGATAATAGCTTACCAGGAAAAGGAAATTTCATCATTCAGTAAGGTGTAAGTATATGCTCCGATGTATGTGTATGTTTTCTCATCCTGAATTCAACTGACTTCATTATTGATACATTTTTTCTTATGCATTCCTCATAGGGAACCTTCACCTTCTATCAGAAACTAAGGTATCTGATTAAAATATGAAATTCTTACTTTGATCTGATTCGAAATTATTTATAGCTCTATATTTTCTTCAGACTTTCATGACTGGGTAAATCTTGAAAATCAAATGGTTATTGTTTTCTGATATTGATCAGAGATATTATTAATTTGCAATATATAACATGTCTGTTCTCATCTATAATATAAAAATGAATCGCAAAATGTGTTGGTAAGCGCATAACTCAACAACGCCTGGACCAATTTGGCCAAATCTTTTTTTAAAATGTTCGTTGAAGTTCAAGGATGGTTTTTTATTTAGAATTATTGCTGGAAAACCCCTAAAAATAGCCCTTCTTTTCCCATACATATTTTTTGACGTTTCTCGAAATCGATTTTTTTCCGATGTCATTCACATCGGAAAATTAGACAACTGTCAGATCTATTAACGTGAGGGAAGTGCTCGGTAATATTGGTTCATTGTGAACGAAATGGGGCAGATCCAAATGAAACAAGGTATGAATATCATTTTTTAATCCTTTATAACGTTTATTACTAAAGGTTTCTGTTCTAGGAACGATTGAATTAAAAGGATAAATGGAATAAGATCGGAGTAAGTGACATTTGTCAAGCGAGTTTACAGGTCAAAAAACCTATAGGATATTTGCAATTTTGTGAAGGAAAACCAACAGATTCGAATGAAAAAAGGTACGAATATCCTTTTTGAATAGTTTGCGAACGTTTATTGATAAAAATATTAGTTTCAGGAATATTGAAATTACGAGAAAAATCCAAGTTCATTCGTGGATAACTGAAGACCTATCACAGAGGAATTTGATGAAAGCAATTAATGTATTTATTGTTACAATTGGATTTTATTATAAAGTCAGTATGTATTGGTGCTTTATATAGATCCTTCCACGATTTCCATAACTGTTTCAATAATTTTAAAGTGATGATTGTTATTGACATGTCCTGTCAGTGGTGATTGAAGGAATTTGAATGTCATCGATGTGAATAAAAGTAAGTACTTGAAGATTGCATTTATTGATCTGTTTAAAAAGGTAGATCTATTTAAAAAGGTAGATCTATTGGCCAAACTGATGTGCCATTTGAGTTTAAACGACTACAGTTTCCAGTGCGGCTTGCTTTTGCTATGACTATAAACAAGTCCCAGGGGCAATCATTAAGTGTTTGTGGTATTAATCAAGAAAACCCATGTTTCTCACATGGTCAATTGTATGTTGCCTGTTCCCGTGTTGGAAAACCATCAGATTTGTTTATCTATGCGCCAGGTCATCAAACAAAAAACATCGTATACCACAAAGCACTACAATGATAAAAATAATAATTATGATTCACATGATTAACAATAAAGCGATTACTTACTTTTAAATCCTTATATATGTTTTATTTAATTATTTTTATTCACAACGCACCATCACCAGGGTGACGGTTCTGTTCAGGAGAATTTTTTAAAATACGTAGACACAAAAACTGCCACATTACAAATCTTTTTGACAGGAAGAAGTCTGTCGGGTCAGCTAGTTCAGAATAAAAATTAGATAAGAACCCGCATGAAATATATTGCAAATTTTTCAATTTCACTAATCACTTCAGGAAAACAAGAATCAATTGAGGTTTAAGATTGATCAATCATCGAAGAAAATACCCCAATGAAAGATATAATCTCGAATCAGATCAAAGTATCTAATATTTGCTCATTTAATCAGATACTTTAGTTTCTCATTAGAACGTGATAGTACCCTGTAAGGAATGCTTAATAAATACCTTATCAATAATAAAGTCAGTTGAATTCCGAATGAGAATACATACCAACATAAATATCGAAGCATATACCTACACTCAAGGCAAGTAAATAATCGTTCTTCAGTCGAGAATATACAATACTCACTTTAACATTTATCTTATTATTCTTTCAAGTATATGATTGATTTTCATCAAATAAGTAATATATTTACCATTAATATAAACTATACTCTATCAGAATTTTTCGATGTATTCAGATCAAGTAGTTTGAAAATTTTGAACTGAGAAGACGATGTACTTGTTTTAAAGCTAATTTAATCTTGGTTTGAGTAGAAATATTACTTTCATTCAAGTATAAGATTTATTTTCTTCAAATGAAAGTGCTGCTGAAATGAAGAAATCCGAAAACTTGTCTTGAACATATTTTATATTCGAACGAAATATTTTGATTACTCATTTTGATAAAAGAGATTTACTCAAAAAAAGAAGTATTGAAATTTCCTTGAGTCAATAATAGTGATTTTATTAAATTGTAGTATATTATTTATTTAGTGGGAGTAAATGGTATATTTGAACTTTGAGAATACGAAATCCTTGATTCAAGTATACCATATTCTTGCTTATATATATGAGTATATCATTTACTTCAATCAAGTATTATATACTTAATTCAAGAATAGATTTTTTTGCGTGTAATTCCCAGAATATTATTCCGATCGTGCTGAGATTCTGCATTTATAGATTTGGTGTCAATCTCAAGTTCCATATAAAATTCTGAGGTAAAAGTCTTATTGTTCCACCAATGAACGTGCGCTCAAGAGCTGCTGCTCGGCGCTTTTCTTAATTTTTTTTAGCGCTCGTTCTCCCTAAACGAGAGCTTTATCGTTTTGCCCAAATGTCTGTAATTTTCGAATTCTGAGCCGAAAGTGGTCTCAAACGATAAGTTCGTCTTATAAATGAATAAACACTGAATGTGCATGCAAAATTTTGTGGCCATACTGGCCATATTCTTAACAGAACCATAGAAAATTCAATTAGAATATTGAAAAGAAAAATCTTCAAATTTCAACGACAGGATATCCGATTCAAGTGAAAATTTTTTTGTGAATGGAGACTGTTATACTGAATTTTCAAGCAAAATTTTGTGGCCATAGTGTCAAACAGAACCATTGAAAATTCAATTGGAATATTGAAGAGAAGAATCTCTATATTTCCATAACAGTATTTCCGATTCGAGTGTTATTTTTCTTGTGAATGAAGACTGATATTACCCAATGTTTATGTAGAATTTCAAGAGGATTGCATCATCAGACCATAGAAAAACTTTAGACTGAAAAATTTTGGACTAAATATTTTAGACTGAAAAATTTCAGACTAAAAAATTTTAGACTCAAAAATTCCAGACTAAAAAATTTTATATTAAAAAATTCAAGACTTGAAAGTTTTGGACTGAAAAATTTCAAAACAAAATTCAGACTGACAAATTTTAGACAGAAATTTTAGATTCATAAGTCATTGTCTAAATTTTTTTAGTCCAAAATTTTCAAAACTAAATTTTTTTAGTCTGAATTTCAAACGAAAAAATTTCAGAATGAAGTACTTCAGATTGAAAAATTTCAGAATAAAAAATTTCAGAAAAAAATTTTAGATTTTAAAAAAATTTCACATTAAAAATTTCAGACTGAAAAATTTTGGACTGAAAAATTCAAGACTTAAAAGTTTTGGACTGAAAATTTCCAAAACAAAATTCAGACTGAAAAATTTTAGACTGAGAAATTTTAGATTGATGAACAAAAAATTTCAGTGAAATTCCAAAATTTTTTAGTATTAAGTTTTTCAGTCTAAATTTTCAAGTCTAAAATTTTTTCGTTCAAAATTCTCAAGATTGAAACTTCCTAGTCTGAAACTTTTAGTCTTGAATTTTAGACTGAAAAATTTTGAACGAAAATATTTCAGTCAAAAGAATAGTAGACAAGACAATTTAACACGAAAAAAATTCAGACAGAACTATATGACTCAAAATTAAAAAAAAATTGGACTGAAAAATTTTCTAAAAAATTTCAGACAGAAAAAATTTAAGTCAGAAATTTTAGAATAAAATATTTTCTAAAATATTTTTGACCGAAAAATTTTCTGAAGAATTTTATTCAAAAGAATTGAATACGAGTCAATTTCAGACAAGACAAGTTTAGACAAAAAAATTTGGACAAGATAATTTTAGACAAGACAATTTAAGACGAAAAAATTTTAGAAAAGAAAATTTCAGAAAATATTTTTCCGATTGTGTTGAGATTCTGCATTTATACATATGGTATCAATCTCAATCCCATATAGAATTTTGAGGTACTCTTATTGCTCCACTAATGAACTAGCACTCAAAAGCTTCTGCTCAGAAATTTTCCTAAATTGTTTATTATTGTGTTGAATTCTGAACGAAAAATGATAGCACTATAGTAAAAAAAAATTAGAAAAGCTCTGAGCAAGAGCTTTTGAGCGCTCGCTCATTCGTGGAGCATTGAGACTATTAGGTACCTCAAAATTTTATATTTAACTTGATATTGATACCAAATATATAAATGCAGAATATCAGCACAATCGGATTTATATTCTGAAAATCATTCAGAAAATGAAATATGGTTCTGATGATGCGATCATCTTGAAATTTTGCATGAAAATTCAGTATATGAGCCTCTTACATGCGGCTGCATTTTTTCATTTCCATTTGATTTCAAATTGTCTGAGATATCGAGGAATAAAAATTTTGAATGGTCATTTTTTTATGGAACATTTTTATGACCATTTTTGGCCCAAAATTCGAAAATAACAGACTTTTGGGCAAAACGATATAGCACTCGTTTGAGTAGAATGAGCGATTAAAAATAACAAAAATGAATTAAAACATCTGAAAAGTTGAGAGAATGAAAAACTGAGTGTTATCATAATTTTTTTTCCGCAGAATGCAACGCAAATTTGAAAAACAGAAGTTATGGCCAATTTGAGATCAAAGTTCCCAACAGAAAATATTTTCTCGATATTTTGAAAAATTTTTGAGAGAATACAATGTATCTTCAGAAAATATATTCAGAATTGACTACTCAATTCAGAAAGTGAGCATGGCCATTATAAGCCTCATGCAAAATTTTGTGGCCATTGTGTACACAGAACCATAAAAAGTTCAATTGGAATATGGAGAAAAGATAATTTATGTTTCCATAAAAAGATGTCCGGTTCGAGTGAAATTTATATTTTACAAATGGTTAGTAAGAAACTTATATTGTGAAGACTGATATACTGAATTTTCATTGAAATTTCAATATAATCGCATCATCAAAGCCATATTTCATTTTCTGAATGATTTTCAGAATATAATTCCGACTGTTCTGATATTCTGCATTTATTGTATATTTGGTATCAATATCAGGTTCCATATAAAATTTTGAGGTACCTTATAGTCTCATTGCTCCACGAATGAGCGAGCGCTCAAAAGCTCTTGCTCAGAGCTTTTCTAAAATTTTTTTACTATAGTGCTATCATTTTTTGTTCAGAATCCAACACGATGATAAACAATTTCAGAAAATTCCTGAGCTGGAGCTTCCGAGCGCTAGTTCATCAGTGGAGCAATAAGACTATTACCTCAAAATTTTATATAGGATTGAGATGGATACCAAATATATGTATGCAGAACATTAACACAATCGGAATTATATTCTGGAAATCATTCAAAAAATATGTAAAAAATAAATAATTGAAAAATTTTGTCTGAAATTTTCTTTTCTAAAATTTTTTCGTCTAAAATTGTATTGTCTAAAATTATCTTATCCAAAATTTTTTGTCTAAAATTGTTTTGTCTACAATTTTTTTGCATAAAGAAAATTTTTTGGTCTGAAATTTTCTAGGAAAATTTTCCAAACAAAAATTTTTTTTTATTCTGAGTCTGATATAGTCCTGTCTGAAATTTTTTCGTTTAAAAGTGTCTTGTCTACAATTCTCTCGACTGCAATTTTTTTGTTTAAAATTTTTCAGTCTTAAATTCAAGACTAGAAGTTTCAGACTGAAAAGTTTTAGTCTTGAGAATTTGAACGAAAAAATTTTAGACTTGAAAATTTTGGACTTTCACTGAAATTTTTTTGTTCGTTATTGTTTTGTTTGAAATTTTTTCGTCTGAACTTAATGAATCTAAAATTTCTCAGTCTAAAATTCTTTAGTCTGAATTTTGTTTTGGAATTTTTCAGTCCAAAACTTTTAATTTTTGAATTTTTCAGTCCAAAATTTTTCAGGCTGAAATTCTTTAGTCTGAAATTTTTGAATCTAAATTTTTTGTCTGAAATGTCATTTTCAGTCTGAAATATTTTCGTTTGAAATTTTTCAGTCTGGATTTTCAAGTTTGAAATTTTTCAGTTAAGAATTTTAAAATGAAAAATTCTAAAAAAATTCACATTTTAGACTTATTATTAGTCTTCAGAATTATAAACGAAAAAATTTCAGTTCTGAAAATTTTGGACTGAAAAATTTTGGACTTGAAAATTCACTGAAAAATTTCAGACTGAAAAACTTGAAAATAACAAATTTTGGACTAAAGAATTTCAGACAATGACTTATGAATCTAAAATTTCTCGGTCTTAAATTTTTCAGTTTGAATTTTGGTTTGAAATTTTTGAGTCCAAAACTTTCAAGTCTTGAATTTTACAGTCTAGAATTTTTTAGTCTGGAATTTTTGAGTCTAAAATTTTTTAGTCTGAAATTTTTTTTGTTCATTATTGTTTTGTTTGAAATTTTTTCGTCTGAAATTTATGAATCTAAAATTTCTGTCCAAAATTTTCCAGTCTGAATTTTGTTTTAGAATTTTTCAATCTAAAACTTTTAATATGAATTTCTCAGTCCAAAATTTTTCAGTCTAAAATTTTTTAGTTTGAAATTTTTGAATCTAAAATTTTTCGTCCGAAATTTTTTAGTCGGAAGTATTTCTGTCCAAAATTCTTTCGTTTGAAATTTTTCAAACTAAATTTTCAAATGAAATATTTTAGACTGAAAAACTTGAAAATAACAAATTTTGGACTAAAAGTTTCAGACAATGACTTATGATTTTAAAATTTCTCAGTCTAAAATTTTTCAGTCTGAATTTTGTTTTGGAATTTTAAAGTCTAAAATTTTTTAGTCTCAAGTTTTTCTATGGTCTGATGATTCAATCCTCCTGAAATTCTACATAAACATTGAGTAATATCAGTCTTCATTCACAAGATAAATTTCACTCGAATCGGATATCCTGTTATGGAAATATATAAATTCTTCTCCTCAATATTCCAGTTGAAATTTCTATGGTTTTGTTGACACTATGACCACAAAATTCTGCTTGAAAATTCAGTACATATAACAGACTCCATTCACAGAAAATTTTTCACATGAATCGGATATCCTGTCATGGAAATAAAAGGATTCTTTTTTTCAATACTCTAATTTAATTTTCTATGGTTCTGCTAACACTATGGCCAAACAAGTTTGCATGAACATTCAGTGTTTATTCATTTATGAAACTTTTTTCGATCGAATCGGAAATTTCTCTAGGGAAATATGAAGTTTGAATTTTGCATGAGGCTTATTATGAGCATTTTCCATACAGCCGCAATATTTCATTTCGATGGGTTTCGTTTTGTCTGAGATATTGAGGAACAAACATTCGGAGTGGACATATTTTATGGAATACCCTGTACGATTTGGCTGATTAACGAACTCAATCGAGCGATTTAGGAACAGAAATCACTCTGAAAATTTGAAGTCTCTAGAACAATCCTTTCGAAAGTTATTGTGCTAACGGCCGGAAGGCCCCAAAGACAGAAATAAATTTGACCATGAATTCGTCATGAGGTAGTATTATCGTTTGAGACCACTTTCGGTTTAAAATTCGAAAATTACAGACATTTGTACAAAACGATAAAGCTCTCGTTCAAGGAGAACAAGCGATAAAAAATTAACGAAAGCCCCGAGCAGGAGCTTTTGAGAGCACGTTTATTGGTGGAACAATAAGACTTTCATCTCAGAATTTTATATGGAATGCAGAATCTCAGCACTATCGGAATAATATTCTGGGAATTAGCCGAAAAATGAAATAGGTAAACATTAAATGAAAAAATAAATTTAATGGTTGCGATGGCTCAATCCTCTTGAAATCTTGCATGAACATTCAGTACCTATATCAGTCTTGATTCATAAAATGAATTTCACTCGAAGCGGTCATACTGTTTTTTCTCAATATTCCAAATGAATTTTTTATGGTTCTGTTAACATTATGGCCACAAAATTTTGCAAGAAAATTGAGTATATCATTCTCCATTCACAAACAAATATTTAACTCTAATCGTATCTTGAATGTCGCCGCAACATTTCATTTCGATTGGCTTTGTTTTGTCTGAGATATTAATGAACAAAAATTTTGAACGGCCATATTTTATAGAACTCCCTGTACAATCTGGCTGGTTAACGAACTCAATCGAGGCATTTCTTAAATAAACTCACCCTGAAAATTTCAAGTCTCTAGGATAATCCCTTCGAAAGTTATCGTGCTAACGACGGTCGGCTCCTGAGCAGGTGCTCTTGAGCGCTCGTTCATTGGTGACGCAAAAATTTTATTACCTCAAGAATTGTATAAGACTTGATGCTCAATTTATGAATGCAAAATTTCAGCACGATCGGAATTATATTATGGAAGTTATTCAAAAAATTGAATAGGTATTTGAAAGATCAATATTAAAAAAAATTCTATGGTTCTGATGATTTTTATAATATTTTGCTCGATTATTCAGTATGAATTTTCTTTCACAAAATGAATTTCACTCAAATCGAATATCTCGCTATGAAAATATGAAGTTTCTTCTTTTCAATATTCTAATCGAACCAAGGAGAATCCGCATCACTATGATTTAATCACTTGATAACCTTCGTTTGGGATTTACAGGCTGATTGTTGAAATTTGAAAGTTTTGATAGATTTCACGATTACTATCTTCCAATTTTTTCTAAATTGAATAAATCACATTAGATTTTTTCTATTTTTTTTATTTTGATCGCTCTGTACGTTTGCATTTTGTTCGTTTTCGTTTTTATAACCACGAAGAGTTAATTCTTAATGAAAAATAAAAATCCCTGCTCGACATACAGGGTAATCAATAAAATATTCTTTTATGAGTTAAATGACAAGATTCGAGAAAACGCGAGCCTATCGGTGAATCTTGAATTTTGGAGTTTTTCCGTCTGATTTTTTTCAAATCGGAAAAACAGACCCAGCCTAGGGAAATTCTATTCTTTTTACATTTCCGGCGATATCGGATCACCCTGTTCCTCAACCTTTGTTTAATTTAATGACCTAAAAACAATTTATCAGAAAAAACAAGGGTGGTCAATGAATATCATCTCTGAATGAAAGAAAAGAAAAAGAATGATTATTCAATTGGCGTTTTCGGTACATTGCAGATCGTTCGCCATTCCCTTGATTTTTGCCCTATAGACTTGGAACCATTTTCAGAAAGAAAATTTTGAGCTAAAATCACAATTTCCAGGAAAGTCGAAATCGCATCCTGTTTGTAATTTGTACAACTTCAAATTTAAATCTCGACCTAATCACCTTTGTTCTCAAGGGAATTTATAAGATGAAATATGATACATGATGTTCACAATATTTAAATGATGATAGATTTGATTTCAAGCCAATTACAATATGATAATAATTCGCCGACCTCGAAATAAAAGTTGATTTTAATGTGTACAAAATTGATCATTAATGACCCATTTTAATGCTCAAATGCAAATTTTACTGAAACATAAAAACATAGAAATTAAATTATGTCTTGTGCAAGATGAGAATATATTTCAATCAAGAATTTATACACAATTTATATTGAGGTCATCGGAGAAATCTTGTAATCATCTAGGTTATTAATCTGGCGACTAACGGTCTCGAACTATCAACGTTGAAATATTCTTGACCATTAGTCGTTGTCTTCAATAACCTAGTTGATTGAATAATTTTTTTCAATTATGGATAATCACACTGTATGCTGATGGCAAGCAGAGTTTTTCGATTTTTTTATGAATAACTTCATTGCAGATGTTACAATAAAAACAAATCATAAATTTGACTAAGAGGGTGATTCGATATCACCGAAAATGTAGAATGTTGAGAATTTTTCTAGTCCAGTTCTGTTTCTTCTATTGTAGAAAAATTTGAGGAAGGTAGTTATGAAAGGTGACAAAACTGCCAAATTCAAAATAATTTTACCGACCTAGGTTTATCGGACTAGGATTTTCACTCATAAAGAAATGTTTCTTGATCACCCTGTATGACGGTGCCAAGCAGATGTTCTGAAATTTTCTCATGAAATGATTCCTTGTGGTTACGAAATTGAAAAAAACATCATTATTTTCACTTACAGGGTGATCCAGTATCAACGAAAAGAGAAGAAGTCTTAAATTTTTCTAGTTGGGATCTGATGACCTCCCATTACTTACTCCACAACCTTTCGAAAATTTTCAAACGAATCTTAGTTCTTTACTAATCATCGTGAAAGTAAATACATATTGATCCTCAGAAGCACGGAATTTAATACGCTTTTCATTTTTACTGATTTCTCAGTTGAGTTTCAATTTACTGAATTGATGCATAATGGCTCGACTGGAAGCTATTTCATTTTTTTATAATGTTTAAGAACTCCAAAATATTGAAAGCTTATATGGAAAACGTTAAGTATTCGTGAATAATATAGAACATGCTACGAAGAAAATAGTTTATCAGGTAAATATTCGATTGCAATGAAAATTTGACAGGTTTTCAAAAAAATATATGTAATGGACAATCAAATCAAACTTGTTCATACTACAGATATTCGAATATTTCTTAAAATAAATTGATCAATGGAATAACTCCTAATTTTGTCTGAAAGTCCAAGTAATTCCCCACCGATGCGATATAATGTGCACGAAACATTCACTGAGCGCCAAAATTGACGAGAACGAATCCAGTAGGAACGATGAAGTATACCAATATTATAGAATAGAACCCGGCAATTCAGAGGTAAAAAACTTAAACAGTGTTGCCGTTATGACGGAGGAGCTATAAACGATGAAATGTAAAATTTTGAATATCAAGGAGGACCTATCCTCTGTAAAGTGGTGAGAAATGATGTGAGGATGCATTTAACACGCGATGCGTTAGCTCCTCCGTATACGGAGGACCTATACCACGAAACGGGGCTATTAGAGGAGGACCTATCAACCGCAGGATGTATATATATATATATATATATATATAATTATTTATTGATGCTTTAGGGCGTAGAGACTCTATGTATTTTGGAGGTGAAGTGTACTCTTTTCTCTTTACCAAGCTTTCGCAATATTTTATTGGCTTCATCAGGTTTCTGAAAATACGGAATTGTTTACAAGTAAATATACAACTATCATTAAGTTCTTACTGAAGTGAGGTTATATAATAAAATCAACAAACGCGACAACATTCGCATAAAATAAAACTAAAACTTTCACAACATATCAACACACACATACAAATATCATTTCAAAATCTTTGGTAGTGTTTGACTAGATACATTGATATATTTTTCTTTTTTCCTAAAGAGAACTAAAACAACAAAACTTTCAACATTCTTTCTGTCTTAATTAAATTCGATTTTGACTTACGTCACAAATGTTATTTTCTTTTCTATTTTTTTTCATTCATCTAATGGACCTTCATAATGAAATAAAATAAGAAAAAGAAAATAACATTTGTGACGTAAGTCAAAATGGAATTTAATTAAGACAGAAAGAATGTTGAGGTTTGTTGTTTTAGTTCTCTTTAGGAAAAAAAAAATATATATCAATGTATCTAGTCAAACACTACCAAAGATTTTGAAATGATATTTGTATGTGTGTGTTGATATTGTTGTGAAAGTTTTAGTTTTATTTTATGCGAATGTTGTCGCCGTTTGTTGATTTTATTATATAACCTCACTTTCAGTAAGAACTTAATGTGATAGTTGTATATTTACTTGTAAACAATTCCTGTATTTTCAGAAACCCTGATGAAGCAATAAAATATTGCGAAAGCTTGGTAAAAGAAAAGAGTACACTTCTACCCTCCAAAATACATAGAGTCTCTACGCCCTTAAAGCATCAATTCTAATACTTAACGAAAGACTCTTAATATAGATATCCTATATATATATATATATATTATATATATATATTTTTTTTTATTTTTTTTTTTTTTTTTTTCCTTCACACATACTTGTGGTTTTAAGAGTCACCCGGACACCTAGGTGTCAAGGGTAACCCTTTTCGGGTTAATGAGGGTATACGACTTTCCGTATGATGTTCACGGTTCCCAAAATTACAGCTTTCTGCATCCATGTAATTGTGTTTTTCGGTAATTGCAGCTCCTTCAGATGTTGTGTACTTTTACGGTGTACGAGACCATTTACGGTTATAATCAGTGGCTTGATTGTAACTTTTTTGAGGTTCCACATCTCCTTCATTTGATGCGCCAGTGATTCATATTTTGCGATTTTATCCGCGTAGGTTTTCGATAGGTTGTGGTCTTGGGGCACCGCGAAGTCTATTATGATGGCGGTTTTTGTTCACTTTGTCCCACACCACATATCCGGTCGGTTGTGCTCTGCCCCTCTATCAGTAGTGATGGTTAGGTCCCAGTAACTTTAGAGTGCTGGTTTTCGAGTACTGTTTGTGGAGTGTAAATATGGTGTGGTGTGAAGTGTCGGACAAGATCTTTCTGGAGGCACAAGAGCTGGTGCACAACTTTCCCCATATTGTTGTGGCGGGAAGATATTTTGTCCCCCAATAGTTGAGCATCCTGATGACAGATGTTGGAGACCGTCTCTCTGCGACATCACATAGTCTACATTTTGTGCTTTCAACCTGTTGTTGTAGAATATGTTTTAGGTAAGTTCTTGTAGGGACAACCTGGTCCTGTATTGCCAGAAATGTTCCTTCTGTCTGCGGATAGAGATAGCCCTGCATCAGGTATGTATTTGAGCTCGTCACGTCAACCTCCGGTTGATGTAGGCTGGCGTAAAATCTCCCGTGTAAAGCTTTCGACTTCCATCTTTCCTTTAATATTTCAGATCCATCTTCTCTGGTGTTCCGTCCTGGTTTTCATCATCTGCTGTGGGGGGACGTCGGTGCGCAGCTATCCACTGATGTACAGGTAAGTTTTTACTTTCGAAGAACGATGTGATGTGTTCCTGTTCTTTATTGCAGGTGAGCTCTAGGTTGCTTAGCCCGCGTCCTCCTTCTTTACGGGGTAAGTATAAGCGTTCAATGGCCGAATTAGGGTGAAGCATGCCATGTTTAGTTAGGGTGGTTCTTACTTTTCTGTCTAGTCCTTCTAAGTCAGTCTTGGACCAGGTTATAACTCCTGCGGTATATAATAACGTTGGTATGGCCCAGGTGTTGATGGCTGTTATTTTATTTTCGCTGACAGTTGGGTGTTCAGTATTTTCCGTACTCTTCTCATCAGTTCTATTTCAGCTATTTTCTTGTTTTCTTGATGTTTCGTTTCGAAGGATTGTTGTATTCCTAGATACTTGTATCTGTCCCCTATTTTCATGCTCTTCATCACCTGTCCCTCAGCCAATCTTATGTTATCTGTCTCCATGAATTTGCCCCTTCTAACCTCCACAAGCGCACACTTATCCAAGCCAAACTTCATTCCGATGTCCTGACTGAAGCTTTTGACCAATTCAAGTTCCCCTTCCAGCTGTTTCTTTCCCTAGCGTACAGCTTCAGATCGTCCATATAGAACAGGTGTGTCAGTTTGATCAGTTCGTTGATCTTGTAACCGTACTCTGATCTGTTAAGCATGCTGCTAAGTGGATTCAGCGCTAGACAGAACAACAGTGGACTCAGGCTATCTCCCTGAAATATACCGTTCTTGATTTCCACTTCGCCTGTGTGATATTGTGTTGTTTTAAGTGTGGACGGCTATCTTTGTTCTCCAAGTTGTCATTAGCTGTTTAATCAACTCAATGACTTGTTTGTCCACTTTATAATTTCCAATACCTCCAGATATATATATATATATATATATACAATTTGGTTAAGGGTGTAGAGACTCGGAATTTAAGGAGAAATAAGTGTACTCTTTTTTCTCAACCAAGCTTTCGCAATGTGTTTATTGCATCTTCAGGGTTTCTACAAAGAATATATTGTATGATGATTTTGAATACATATAAATTGGTTGTTTACAACCGAATTCGAGGTTAAATTGTAAACTCATCAGTTTTACGAAACAGGAATGTTCTGTAGATTTAAAATATAACATTTATGAGTATATGACAAACTTACAGTTAAAATAAATTAAGACGGGACAATATAGTCATTATTTAAAAAAAGTTAAAATATGCCATTTTCTTTCACATGTGGATTTTGACTGAAGTTAGAATATTCGGTGGTTTAATTTATGTATTTACATCTTCTTCATTCGTCAACTGGACCGTCATAGTATTCACAATTTTTAGCCTGTTCTAAAAGGTAGATATAGATATTGCTCAATTTGTTGGTGTCTGATTTTTTATTTATGGTATTATCACATCTGTTTATTTGAACCATCTCATGAATGAGTCTCTTTTGATAATTGCTTTGAGTTTTTAATATTTTTACATTCTGAAAATCTATCTGATGGTTATATATATGCGCATGCGTTGCCAATGCACATCTGTCTTTATACCGGGTGATATCTGACTTGTGTAGTGCTATTCTGTTTTTGACCCACTGAGATGTTTGGCCACGTATATGCCCTCACAGTCTTGACAATTTATTTGATATACAACATTACTTTTTTGAAGAGTTGGTATTGGATCTTTGAGTGTGCTGTATATTGTCTTAACAGTTTTTCTGATTTTGAGAGGTAATTAGTACGTTTTCTTCTTCGAATATGGATTTAATTTTTTTGGTGAGGTCGGTGATGTTTTGGAAAGGAGGCATACAGTTTGTTCTCTGTGGTTTCTCTGTTTCTGTTTGTTATTTCATTCGAACTATATAGAAGTTTGCTTATCATGGTCTTCGGATATGAATTCTGTATTAAATTTCAAATAGGTTTTTTAGCCCCTGTCGATAGTGTTCATGACAGATTTTTGTAATTCTATCCCCTCATTCCTTTGATGAAATTAATTTTGATGTTAATGCTATGGTCAGAATGAAATTAATGAATTTATTAGCGTTTGTGTTCTTCTATACCAATTCAGTTTAATTGAGTTTGTTTATTCTGTATACTTTAGTGTCTAGGAAAGGAACTCCCTGGTCTTTATCCTCTTTTTCAATTGTGATTGGAGATCTTGGCAATATGAGTTAAAACATTCTAATACGTTTTCTATTTCGTCTTCAGGTAGTGCTATTAGAATATCATCAACAAACTTCTTTAATAGGGGTACTTTGAATTTCAACATTTTCAAACATGATTCTATATGGTCATCCATAACATACAGTGAGAGAATTGGACTCAACTTTGATCCCATTGCACATCCAAACAGTTGTTGGTAAAATTTTCCCTTATACGAGCAGTAGTTATTTTCTAGTAAAAAGAGCGTAATTTCCAGAAATAATTTTTTATCCACATTAGTATGTTGTTGAATAGTATCCCATCTTTTTTCCAACACCTGAATTATCCTATTTTTTTCCAAGTTCCCAAAATAAATTCACTACGTCAAATGATGCTAGTTTGTGGTTCTCTGGTAGATTAATATTGTTAACAAGGTCAGCAAAATGAAATGAATCTTTGATGTAATATTCATTGTTAGTATTGTAAGCTGCCTTTAGAATGTCTGCAATGAACTGGGAGAGTTTTGTCATGGGGCTGTTAGTGCTAGATATTATTGGTCTGAGTGGGTTACCTGGTTTGTGAACTTTGGGATTGCCATATATTCGTGGGCTTACTGAATTATAATTCTTCATTTCTTTAGCTTGTTCGTGAGTGATATATTCTCTGTCGCATAACCTCGATATGTAACTGTTACATTTGTTTTGAATGTCAGTGTCGGATCTATATATATATATAAAAAACAATAAGTGAAAGCAGAGAATAATATTAATCGATATGCATCAACCAATATTAAACTCATACTTCAGAGCTAACTTCGTCCTTGTTCGAGACAAAATGCAAGGAAGTGGTATCAATCAGAGCACCTATGGATGGCCATTTCGTCCTTATTAGGACTCATCAGCACAGGTCAGCTCTGAATGATAGAAGGTATTTCTTGGGACTTAATGCAAAACGGCGTCCTCTTTACGGTATTATTCCACACAACAATGCCATAACAGTTACACTGAAAGACACTGAATGCATGTCAAAAGTACCGAAGACGCCATCTCTTGTCCCATACGAAAACCTTCTTCCATAGCATGAATCTCAACCAAAGTACCGAAATGTTCACTATTTGTTGCTTTGACTGAAGCGTTTTTGCATATCGCAAAATTTTCGTCCTCAGTCTACAACGAAGAGCGCTCAGGTAACGTCACGTGACTAGTAGAATAATAGAAAATAGGTTTAATGCGTACATCGCCATGAATATTGAAAAACAATAAAGTGAAAGCAGAGAATAATATTAATCGATATGCATCAACCAATATTAAACTCATACTTCAGAGCTAACTTCGTCCTTGTTCGAGACAAAATGCAAGGAAGTGGTATCAATCAGAGCACCTATGGATGGCCATTTCGATTTCGTCTTATTAGGACTCATCAGCACAGGTCAGCTCTGAATGATAGAAGGTATTTCTTGGGACTTAATGCAAAACGGCGTCCTCTTTACGGTATTATTCCACACAACAATGCCATAACAGTTACACTGAAAGACACTGAATGCATGTCAAAAGTACCGAAGACGCCATCTCTTGTCCCATACGAAAACCTTCTTCCATAGCATGAATCTCAACCAAAGTACCGAAATGTTCACTATTTGTTGCTTTGACTGAAGCGTTTTTGCATATCGCAAAATTTTCGTCCTCAGTCTACAACGAAGAGCGCTCAGGTAACGTCACGTGACTAGTAGTGAATAATAGAAAATAGGTTTTATGCGTACATCGCCATGAATATTGAAAAACAATAAAGTGAAAGCAGAGAATAATATTAATCGATATGCATCAACAAATATTAAACTCATACTTCAGAGCTAACTTCGTCCTTGTTCGAGACAAAATGCAAGAAGTGGTATCAATCAGAGCACCTATGGATGGCCATTTCGTCCTTATTAGGACTCATCAGCACAGGTCAGCTCTGAATGATAGAAGGTATTTCTTGGACTTAATGCAAAACGGCGTCCTCTTTACGGTATTATTCCACACAACAATGTTGAATAATACCGTAAAGGACGCCGTTTTGCATTAAGTCCAAGAAATACCTTCTATCATTCAAGCTGACCTGTGCTGATGAGTCCTAATAGACGAAATGCCATCCATAGGTGCTCTGATTGATACCACTTCCTTGCATTTACGGTATTATTCCACACATTGTTGGGTGGAATAATACCGTAAAGAGGACGCCGTTTTGCATTAGTCCCAAAAATACCTTCTATCATTCAGAGCTGACCTGTGCTGATGAGTCCTAATAAGGACGAAATGGCCATCCATAGGTGCTCTGATTGATACCACTTCCTTGCATTTTGTCTCGAACAAGGACGAAGTTAGCTCTGAAGTATGAGTTTAATATTGGTTGATGCATATCGATTAATATTATTCTCTGCTTTCACTTTATTGTTTTTCAATATTCATGGCGATGTACGCATTAAACCTATTTTCTATTATTCACTACTAGTCACGTGACGTTACCTGAGCGCTCTTCGTTGTAGACTGAGGACGAAAATTTTGCGATATGCAAAAACGCTTCAGTCAAAGCAACAAATAGTGAACATTTCGGTACTTTGGTTGAGATTCATGCTATGGAAGAAGGTTTCGTATGGGACAAGAGATGGCGTCTTCGGTACTTTTGACATGCATTCAGTGTCTTTCAGTGTAACTGTTATGGCATGTTTTGTGTGGAATAATACCGTAAAGAGGACGCCGTTTTGCATTAAGTCCCAAGAAATACCTTCTATCATTCAGAGCTGACCTGTGCTGATGAGTCCTAATAAGGACGAAATGGCCATCCATAGGTGCTCTGATTGATACCACTTCCTTGCATTTTGTCTCGAACAAGGACGAAGTTAGCTCTGAAGTATGAGTTTAATATTGGTTGATGCATATCGATTAATATATTCTCTGCTTTCACTTTATTGTTTTTCAATATTCATGGCGATGTACGCATTAACCTATTTTCTATATATATATATATATATATATATATATATTCTGTACCGCTTGTTGATTAGTACGTAGTCTATTTGATTTCTTAGTATTCTACCAGGTTTATCGAGGGGCGATCTCCATGTATATAAACGCCGCGGTGGTTGTTTGAATTGTGTGTTGAGGACTACAAGGTCGTGTTCGTCTGTAAATTTCTCGAGCATATCTCCTCTCTCATTCCTCTCTCCCAAACCGAATGGCCCGATGAGCTCGGTTTTTTCTCCAGTTCCCAACTTTGCATTAAAGTCCCCCATGATGATGTTTACTTCTTTTTTGGGTAGCTTTTCGAGTATTTGGGCGACATTCCTGTACAATTCCTCAACTTCCCCCTCATCCTTATCTGCAGTAGGGGCTTAAATCTGGATGATGTTTAGATTTACTGGTCGGGCGCTAATCTGTATTAGAAGGACTCTTTCCGAGAATGGGACAAAGTTTATGACACTCCGCGCTATCTCTTTGGTGACAATGATGCCTACACCATTCACAAACTTGCCATCTTGTGTTCCTGCATAATACGCTCTGCGTTCGTCCACATCTACTGAACCCTCCCGGCCACATGATGTCAACTTTCATCCTTCTCATCTCCTTTGTTGCGTTGTTGATATTTCCAGCTTGCGCCATCGTTCTAATGTTCCAAGTACCGATCCTTATTTCTCTGTTCACTTTCATTACACTGTTCAAAACATTTCCTCCCGGAGATCCGATCGAGGAACTATTTCGGACTTGTTTTGTTATGAGCCTTGCCATGATGATTTTACTAGGACTTATCTATTCCCTTATGGATAGGCAGATAGAAGCTACGGACTCCTATGTAGACCTGGTTGTGACTGTTGCGATAGATCTCTCGTGGTCCAGTCATATTCTTGGAATGTGCAAGCGTGCAAACACTACATTACAGATTATTCAGAACACTTTCGGACACATTTCCTTCACAACCTCTATCAAACATTATCGAATAGATTGTTCCGCGTTCTTTTTGTATCTAGTGGAAAGGTTGTATTGTTGGATTTTGCTCATTCTGAAACTATCATACAGTCGGATGCTGTTTACTTTCAGGCGTAAATCTACCATTCGTCACCTGTCAGGTTGTAGAGATGTTTTGAAGCACTGCAATCATATATTTTTGAAAAATAGAAAGAAGGAAAAAGAAGTACTTCAGTGTGGTAAATTTCTGTCGAGATATAGACACTTTTTTCGAACGATTAAAAAAATTGTGGAAGCCAATACGAATAAATTTTTCCGTCAGAAAAATTTTCATGCAAAATTGAATGTATTCAGGTCTCACTAATGACACGTCAATATCAGTTAAGCGTCTCTCACGAAATTCATCTTGGGCTAACTACGACCTCAATTGAATTGAACATACCATCGATGAACTAATTTTTTATGAAGCTTCATCGGCAAATATTGAAGGGTGTTTGTCGTTGCTGAGTTGATTCACCTAGAAAGTTATAAAAAATAGACAAACAAAATTGTCCACGATTAATTTGTTCGCCAAGATGAAGCTTTTGTAAACTATACAAATAGTGCTCTTATGCCAAAAGGTTCCGAGTGAGTACAACCTCTAAAATGTCAAAATTCACAGTAAAGCTGTTAACTGTCAGACACATAGGTTGTCCAATCCCATAAAATGAAAGAGAACCCCGGTAGTATATTTCGAAGGTAATGAGAATTTACAGATGTGCAGCTGAGGAAACGGATATGGAAATTGCATATATCTGAATAGAAAACGTCGAACAGAAAATCTACTAGCACATAAACTAAAACATAAACCCCATATAGAACATTTATATTAAATCTGGTAAACAGACAGCTCAAATAATCATGAATTTATGCTTGCTGTAGATGATGTTAGTCACAATATCCTCTCAGAATTGTCAAAAATCGGAAAAACATGTTTTATACATCGACTCGACAAATGTCGGTATCTAGATTTGTGCAGAGTCGTTTTCAACCTTGTTGTTAGATTTAATAATCGGATTGATTTCCGCATCTATAATAGGATTTATGTGTTATGAAGTCACACGAATACTCATGCTAAACATCTTGTGTTATTGATAGTGTAACGTGCGAATTCCCGCTGAATACAGCCCTGCCCTCTCGACCGCTCTGGAAAGTTCGCGTTGCCGAAAACAATGCAGGAATTTTTTAAACCCCGACAAACGTGACAATCGCATTGTTCGCCTAGAAACAATATATTTTTCGATATCCATTTAACATACTTATCCAAATAAATAAAATCATCACCTTGAATAGAGAGCATGCTTACTTGCAACGAATTCCTTTATCTCTTCAGCAGAAACACTAGCTCCCCTCTTTAATACAACAAAGGCAAGTGGTACTTCTCCTGCATTTTCATCCGGGAGTCCTATGACTGCGGCATCAGAAATTGCAGAATGTGTGAGTAAAAGAGCTTCTAACTCTGCTGGTGCCACCTGGAAAAAAATTATAGCTTTTCACAATGTTCCAGTTGCAAGGCAAAGATTTTATTACTTGGTAAGCTTTATATTTGATCAATTCCTTAATACGATCCACGATGAAAAAGTATTTATCATTATCATAGTAGGCCACGTCTCCTGTATGCAGCCATTTATCTTTGTCTATGCAGTTATTTGTAGCTTCTTCATCATCTATATACCCTTTCATGATGAGAGGACCTTTTAGACATAATTCCCCTTCCTGATAAGGTCCCAAAGCATTTCCATCTTCATCTATAACCTGAAAAAAATTTTCAATGTTCACAAGGTTTGACTGAAGCAATTAGATATTCAGTGTTGTGACACAACAATGGTTCAACACCTTTTCTTGTTCATGGACCACTTTTAAATTATACTTGTCAGCAGTCACAACTACATGGGTCTAATAAAAATGAGTAACAATCAGATTGGAACCTCAATTGAAAATTCCATGGGAAATGCCGAAAGAAGAAATGATATGGTCTCAAACGATAGGGTTCGACTCCCTGATGACGAATTCGTGGTCAAGCTTAATTCTGTCCGTGGGACCGGCCGTCTGTTTGCACGATAACTATCGAAGGGATTGCCCTAGAGACTTGAAATTTTCAGGGTTAGCTAGAGTTGCAGAGGATTTCGATTATGAGAAAACAAGTGAACTCGTGACATGTGATCTAAGTACAGCCTACGACACCATAAACCACGATGTTCTTCTCGATAAATTAGAATACCATAGAATCTGAAGAATTTCGTTGAAACTAATTAAAAACTACTTGAAATCGAGGCGGCAGATGGTATGTACGAATGGTAAAACACCGAAAACAAAAAAGGCAAAATTTGTTAGTGCCCCAAGGATACATTTTGGGACCTTTTTAAAAAAGTGTAAAAGTAAAAAAAATACTGATTTTCCTAGTAAATCCGCAATAGTACAAGAACTAGCACATTGAAGTATAATTTTTTCTCAATGAGCTAACACGCAATATCAGCTACAAAACGATACCAATATAATTTCTGCAAGTCACATAATTATGAAAATTGATAACATAAAATAAAACTCTGTACTGTACTTTCGATAATTTTTAATGATCAGTCAAACAAATTAATCATAAAAATTGCTCAAAATGGCCACCTCTGCTTTATAGACAGGCAGTGGCCCTCATGACGACCTGTAGCAAAAAAAGTTTGGGGCGCTCGCGTAGTGGTCATGTTCGAACAGCAATAACTCGAAAATTAAGTAACTTACAGAAATGACGTAGGTGTTGTTTTGTAGCTAATATCCTTGTGTGTTGAATCATTGAAAAAAAATTATACTTCAATGTGCTAGTTCTTGTATGGATTAACTAAGAAAATCGCTACATTTTTCTACTAAAATTTTGTTGAAGAATTTTTTATGATTTAATATATACTCCGAACAAATTTTCAAGCAGGCTTTGGAGGACATCAATGTGGGTGTTAACATAAACGGAATCCTGATTAACAACATCCGATATGCGGACGATAGCTTGATACTGGCGGAAACACTTGAAGATCTTCAGACTCTGTTCGATGCCATCAATTATAGTAGCAATATGTACGGCCTAGAAATGAACATAAAAAAGACAAAATACATGGTGATTGAGCGGGGGCTAGCAACGCAAACATCAATAAAGATTAATAATGAAGAAATACAGGGGGTTCAGTCGTATAAATACCTGGGTACAATCATTACTGAGGATTGGAGACAAGAGACGGAAATCAAATGTCGCATCGAACAAGCCAGAGGCGTCTTTATAAAAATCATTTCTTTGCGACAGGAGCAGTAACATTGAGCTCAGAAAGCGAATTTATTTATTTATTTACGGACAAGCCATTTTTCTAATTTATATATAAACCAAACATAAAAAAAATTACTAATGAAAAAAAACATAATGAAAAAAAACATAACTCAGCAGGAATTTTTAAGTACCTATTCTGAAATAATTCTACAGTTGAAAGATTGAAACATGAAAAAAGATCAATTTCCACTGAACCAGCAGCTCTCAATGCTCTATCGAGAGGATTGTTCATCGCGTAATTGGTTCTGCTAAATTTTATATTAAATTTTTCCCAAGTTCTGAAATTCCTTTGAGGCACATTCAGACTTATTCTTTGAAGAAGAAAAGGACAGTCGATGTAATTATGCAAAATTTTAAAAGCATTATGTCAAAATTATGTCTTCTCGCTTCAAGAGATGTAAGGGACAGTTTTTCTCGGATATTCTCGTATCGGATAGCATCAGAGGTTAATCCCCATTTGCATCCTATCCACTTCAAAAATTTGTTCTGTACCCTTTCAACTGCCTGTATATGAACTGCATAATGAGGTGACCATACAACACAAGAATATTCAACGATGCTTCTCACATGCGCTATATAAATTGTCTTAATGGAAGAGACACTGAAATCCTGCATATGTCTTTTTATGAAGCCAAGCATTTTAAAAGCTCTCGATGATATAATATTTATGTGCTCCTTGAAACCCAAACCAGCATCCAGCAACACTCCAAGATCCCTCACCGTGCTGACCGATTTCAATAAACACGAGTCTACTGAATAATCGAACAAGATAGTCGAATTGGTCCGAAAAAATCTCATAATATGACATTTATTTACATTGATTTCCAACTGATTCTGTACACACCACTGAACAACGTTCTCGATATCTCTCTGAAGTAACAAACAATCAGTCAGGGATCTTATAATTCGAAACAGCTTCATATCATCGGCAAAAAGAAGAAAGTAACAAAATCTTATTACAGTCTTTATGTCATTGATGAAGCACAAAATAAATAAAATTCTCCGGTGCTATGTATTCCCGGTGGTTTTGTATGGGATGGAAGCGTGGACGCTCACAGAAACACTGTCCAAGAAGATGTGGACATATCGCCGCATGCTTCGGATATCTTGGACTGACAGGATACGGAATGAGGAGGTACTTCGCAGAATGAATGCTCAGATGGAACTTTTATACACCATCAAACAAAGGAAATTTGAGTATTTCGGACACATCATGCGCGGAGACAGATATGACTTGCTGCAGCTGATAATACAGGGTAAAATCAACAGCAAGAGGGGCCCTGGACGTAGAAGAGACTCCTGGTTGAAAAATTTGAGAACCTGGTCTGGCAAAACATCTGCTGAATTATTTCGAGCAGCAGCATCAAAAGTCAAGATTGCCCTACTAGTCGCCAACCTCCATTCAGGAGACGGCACATGAAGAAGAAGAAGAAGAATTTTTTATGGCATTTTTAAGTTAAATGTTTTCATATTGTTCTACTTTAATGAAAGGTTGTAGTATCATATTTCAAAAAACATTTTTTTTCACATCTGTGGGACCTTAGTGTTCAAAGAAATCGATATTATTCGGAAGAGTCAACGAAAATAAAAAGTAAATTTAAAAGGGGGACTACTCCAAAACTAAGGAGGTAAATTCCCAATGTGGGTGTTTTTGTCGATAATATTAGGTATATTTGATGCCCTTTAATTATCGCTAAGTCATAACCAAACACACTGTATATCAATGACTTACAAACTAATTTACAGGATGACCTCATCTCACTGTATGTTGATGAAGCATACTTCCCTAACAATGGTGAAAATACAGAAGAAATAGAGAAAACAATTTGGAATGGTCATATTTCATGGAACACCTTGTACGATTTGGCTGATTAACGAACTTAATTGTGGCATTTGGGAACCGAACTCACCCTGAAAATTTCAAGTCTCAAGGGCAATCCCTTCGAAAGTTATCGTGTTTACGGCCGGACGGCCCCACGGACCGAATTGAATTTGTCCACGGATTAGTCATCAGGGAGAAGAACCCTATCGTACGAGACCAATTTCGGCTCAATCCTTCGACTTCGTCCAAATTCTTTTATTCTAAGGAGTGTGCTGCACCTCATCGTCGCATTTATCGTTTATAATAACATATATAATGAAAGATCTATCTTCATGTTTCGATGATTTCTCCGAATCAGCCGACTAGTTCACTCGACGGAAAGCACCGCTGAAATGATGTTTTCAACTTGGTTGATAACCGCTATTTTCACTTTCATTTGGTTTACAACCTAGTTGACAACATAGTCTTCAACAAAGTTGATCGTCTGTAGGCCGCTTTACAGAAATTATGTTGGTATCCTTTTGTAGGTGATATCCTTGCGTGTTAGCTCATTGAGAAAAAATTATACTTCAATGTGCTAGTTCTTGTACTATTACGAATTTATTAAGAAAATCAGTAAATTTTTTTAAAGAATTTTCAAGTTATATGTTTTCATATTGTTTCACTTTAATGCAAAGCGGTAGTATCATCTTTCAAAAAACATTTTTTTTCACATCTGTAGGACCTTTATGTCCAAAGATATAGATATTATTAGGAAGGGTTAACTAAGATAAAAACAAAACTGAGGGGGTAAATTCCCCAATATGGGTGTTTTTGTCGATAAAATTAGGTACACTTGATGCCCTTAAATTATCGCTAAGTCATGACCAAACACACTGTATATGCAGAATCTCAGCACAATCGGAATTATATTTAACAATTATTGAAACAATGAAATATGTAAAAAATAAATAATTACAAAAATCAAATTCTTTGGTTCTGATGATGAACATTTAGTATAATAGTTCTCATTCTCAAAATGAATTTCACTCGAGTCGGAGATTCTGTTATGGAAATATGTATAAGGATTTTTCTTTACAATATTCGAATTGAATTTTCCATGGTTCTCTTGAAACTATGGCCCCGAAATTTTCGATGAATATTTAGAATATCGACCTCCATTCATAAAAAAAATTTCATTCGAATAGGATATCTTTTTATGGAAATATGAAGTTTCTTTTTTTCAATATTCCAATTGAATTTCCTATGGTTTTGTTCACACTATGGCCACAAAATTTTGCATGTGGCTTGTTATCAGCATCTTGCATTTGACCGTAACATTTCATTTCGATTGATTTCGTATTTTCTGAGATATTGAGGAAAAAATTTTGAATGACAATATTTTATGGAACACTTGTACGATTTTGCTGGTTAATAAACTCAACCGAGCTATTTGGGACCCGAACACATCCTGAAAATTTCAAGTCTCTAGGAGAATCCGTTCGAAAGTAATTGTGCTAACGGACGGTCAGACGGCCCCACGGACATAATTGAATTTGACCACGAAAAAAGAGTTGGTAAAAATTTAAATGAACAAAGCATTCAATGGAGGATTTCTGGCAGGATAAACGCAAAAATTTTATTTTATGAATGTTACACTTTGTATATGACCTTATTTGTTTATGTCTAAATTTTAACCAATTGATATTATTGTTTATCAAGCGAAAAATATATTTTATTTATTGCATTGTATAGTTGATTTTCATTATACACAAACAAATTAATACATACAGGGTGTCCCGGTAAGAATGCGACAAACGGAAACCATGAATCAAGAACATCAAGGAGGACTCGCAACAAGAGGTTTTAATCGTTTGAGGTCCTTCGTTTGGGATATACAGGGTGATATTCATCTTATGGCTGAAATATCAAAGTTCAATAAGTCTCAAACTATTCGACCGAATTATTTCAAATTCGGAAGTTTTGTCACCCTTGACGATTGCCATCTTTCAATATTACAGAAATTGAATAAATCACATCCGGACCAAAAAATATTTTGGATTTTTCTATTTTCATGAATATTGGAACACCATGTAGGTGAACACTATGTTTTTATTTCATTTTCGTAACCACAAAGAATCAATCAATGAAAAAAATTCAAAATCTCTGCTTGGCACGGTCATACAGAGTGATCAAGAAGTGAGCAAAAAACATTACCTCATGAGTGAAATTTCAAACTTCGATAACTCGTAAATTATTCGATCGAATGATTTCAAGTTTTGTCATCCTTTGTGGTTGCCATCTTTCAATATAATATAATTGCATCGGAACAGAAAGGATACTCTAGGGGTGCGATGGTATCCAAAGAACAACTGATAATCGACTCTATAATCTGAAACCAAGCTCATAAGAAGAGAGGGAATTTGTTCACGGCTTAGCTTGACTACAAAAAAGCCTTCGACTCCATGCCGCATGAATGGCTCATAAAAGTTTTAGAGATATTTAAAGTAGACCCGAGAATAGTGAGCTTTCTCGAAACAGTTATGTCAACTTGGCGCACTAAAATCGAAATCAGCGAAACAGACATTAGAACTGGCACAGTGTCCATCAAGAGAGGAATTTTTCAAGGAGACTCTTTGAGTTCTGCAGGCAATGAACCCGTTATCAAGTATTTTGAAATCCTTCAAAAAGAGATTCAAACTGAAAGGCAACACACGCAAAATTTTGAAAAACCATCTATAATACGTCGATGACTTGAAACTGATGGCAGTAAGCAGAGCCTACCACGATTTGTGGAGAAGTTTTCCAAAGACGTAAGCATGGACTTTGGGCTGGACAAATGTCCCTAAAAATAGCAGGGGGTAAAATCCAACAGACGCCTCTCAACTTATCTAACGTAACGAAATGATGGCAATGCTGGCAGGAGATGTATATAAATGCCTTGGAATGAAACAATTTCGAAGAATAGACAAACGCGTTATGAAAGACGAACTAATAGTGGACTTCACTAGAAGATGAATGAGAAGCACTTTGAAAACGAAACAGCAGAAAACTCACAAAAGCTGTTTACACATAAGCTTGCTCAGTTCTCACTTACTCTTTCGGAAGAGTTAAGTGGAGTAATACATATCTCGAACTACTGGATGACTTCTGAAAGTTGGTTTTCTGAAACAGAAGGTTTCCTTCTTGCTATTCAAGATCAAGTAGGTATTGCAAACTAAAAACTTTCAGAAATATATCATCAAGGATAGAACCTCACTGACGATAGATGCCGTTACGGGTGCCAAACATAAGAAACAATCCAACATAGCAGGGGAGGCTCCCAAATGTTTGCTGCAAATGAATTTAAGTGTCGGCATGATGCAGTTTGTAAAATACTTCATCAGAATCTCGCCATTCAACTGAAGATTCTGCAAGCTGAAACAATTCCATACTATGAGTATCAGCCTGAAGTAATACTGGAGACCGATCATTACAAGCTATACTGGGACAGCACGGTACTAACGAACTTAACAGTTTCTTATAACAGACCAGATGTAAATCTAGCGAAGAAAAAATTTAAGAGAAGCCCTGAATAAGTCCGAGTTATCATTTAGTGATCGAACTATCGTCTAGGAAGTTATATTAGATTTGTTTCATTTCAGGCATCACTACATAGTATAAAACAAAGTCGCTTTCTCTGTCCCTATGTCCCAATGTATGCTTAGATCTTTGAAACTACGCAACGGATTTGGATGCGTTTTTTTTAATAGATAGAGTGATTCAAGAGGAAGGTTTGTAGCAAAGAAAATTCAGGAAAAAATTCAAGATGTCGAGAAGAACGTAAGAAATTGGTAAATTTTTGACATTTCTGAAAATTTCCTTATTTATGACATCGAATTCAATGACAACTGTCAAGTCTCCTTATGAGAGGGAAGTGCTTCCAAAAATTTCCTCATTTCAGAAGAAAAAGGCCAGATCCAAATGAAACAAGGTATGAATATCGTTTTTTAATCGTTTTATAACGTTTATTACTAAAAATATTTGTTCCAGAAACTATGAAATTATAAGGAAGTACGTGACAATTGTCAATTCAGTTTAGAGGTCAAAAAAGCTCTAGGAAATTTGCAATTTTGAGAAGAAAAACGAACAGATCCGAATCAAACAAGGTACGAATATCGTTTTTGAGTAGTTCTTTAACGTTTATTTATGAAGATATTTGTTTCAGGAATTCTGAAATAACAAGGAAGAACAATATATTTTGGACATAGGTACGTCTGATGTAAACATTTGTTCGTTTCGAGTGGAAAACGTTATTTGAATAGGTAAGTCCATATGAAATCATCAACTTCACCGTTCATTCAACGAATTCCTAACATTTCAGCAATCAAAAGCATCATTTCAGGTCGCAGTGATATTTGAGGCTTCTACTAAACCGAATTTCCCTTTTCACTGACAAATAACGTAGTGAGAACAAAATTCGGGGATTTTTCGTATTTTAGGAAAAAATACGCCAGGAAATGATATTAAACAGTATGTATTATGATAATTATCGATATTTCAATATATTTTTTCGATTTCCTGATATATTTACATGTATTTTGATTCCTAATAAAACCCGTTGAAGTCTGCTGTAAACAGTCGTCACGTGTAACCAGGCAAGTGGTGTAACGACTAACGTGTGGACCCGGTAGTGTACCGGGTTCGAATCCCCATCGTGGCATGTTCTGTTTATTCTATTACCAGGTTCAAAGAAAGCTGATGAAAATAATTCAAAATTTTCATATGCATAGAAAATCATTGTTTTTCACATGGGCAGTTATACGTTGCGTGTTCACGAGTTGGGAAACCATCCGCTTTGTTTGTGTTAACGTCAGACCGAAAAACAAAAATATGGTTTACCAAAGAGCACTTCACAAAAAAGGATAGTTTCCGGACACGTATAACGCTTCGATTCAGTATTTACTTTGGATTCACTTTCATTTACTTAGAGAAGTTCAACTAAATAACACTTCATTTTTGTAATCGAAATGAATTCATTACTGTTGTGAAATGAAATAAGAGTTTTCCTTTTCAAATATGAAAAAAAAAATTTTTTCTTCATCTTTTAATCACCAAACGCAATTTTACATAAAACGAAGCCATGTGGTGGCAAGAGCGTGACTATAAATAGCGCGTACGAGGCACCCGTGCGAAGCCGGGGCGGGTCGCTAGTACATTATATAAAACAAGTTTTGAGCATCGTGCATATCTATCGAACCCCAGATTTCTATAGTGACATTTGAAGTTACTGATATGGATGTTTCTGATGATGGAAACTACCCCAAAAAAGTTTAATAATAAAAATTTGGAATGATACATTCAAAACTTATGTGAGTAGGTAGTTAACTATCCATTCAGCTATTACTGATATAATTTTAAGCAATCTCCCTTCTCTGGAAATAGTTCTAACAAAAATTCATAATATTTCATATATACAATATACATTACAATTACACCTCTGAAAATACTGGTCGGAAGTCTATATATTGCCACCTACAATCGGAAGGTTCAAAGTGGAAAGAAATGACAAGAAAAACCAAGATAAAGTTGAATATTGAATATCAATGTTGAAAATTCTTATCCTTTCCCTCATTTGGTAATAATTTCAATGAAAATTTCCATCTGAATTGTTCAATGTTTGTATTCTTATTTATATCCAGAATAAATTTCAATTGAATAGTTTTTCCCTTTTTGAGCGCTCGTTCTCCTTAAACGAATTTTGAGCCGAATTTGATGACGAATTCGTAGTCAAATTCAATTCTGTCGATATGAAGCATGATAACTTTCGAAGGGATTGTCCTAAAGACTTGAAATTTTCAGGGTGAGTTCGGTTCTCAAATGCCTCGATAAAGTTCGTTAACCAGCCATATCGTACAGGCCGTTCCATAAAATATGGTCATTCAGAATTTTGTTCCTCAATATCTTAAAGAAAACGAAATCAATCGAGATGAAATTATGATTCCACATGCCAAATTCTCATAGTAAGCCTCATGAAAAATTTTGTGGTCATCATTAACAGAACCATAGAAAATTAAATTGGAATATTAAAAAAAAATCACATTTCTATAACAAGATATGCGATTCGAGTGAATTCATTTGGTGAATGTAGATAGACATACTGAATGAATTTCAAGTAGATTGCATCATCTGAACCATAGACAATTCAATTGGAATATTGAAAATAAGAGTCTTTATATGTCCCTAACAAGATATCCGATTCGAGTGAATTCATTTTGTTTATTAAAAATTAAAGAATGTTCATGAGAAATTTCAAGAGGATCCGCCATAAAATTAAACTTTTTTAATTGTCGAGTTTTTACATATTTCATCTTTCAATAATTTCCAGAATAGCATTGCGATCGTGCTATAGTATGCTATTTAGTTTCAATCTCAAGTCCTATAGAAAATTTCGATGTGATAGCTTCATTGCTCCACCAATGAACGAGCGCTCAAAAGCACCTGCTCAGGGCTAGCATCTACCAGGTAGGTAAATACATGAAAGTATAAAAAACTATTCCAAGAAGATTTCATTTACTTGTTTTATTAATCAATTTCATCATCCTATTATGTTCTTCAGTCTCAATATTTTATACGATACTGCACTGGGTGTCGTCCAGCGGCCGGAATCTCTCTTGCTAAATTCGTTACATTCTGTTGCGAGTGGTGGGGGCAGTTAGTTCCGTTACCACTCGTGTGAGGTCTTGTGCGTCACAATTTCGAAGAAGGTTGTTTACAAACTTCGTATCGCCATATTGATTCCATGTGAGTTGACCTGTTCTACCAAAATCTAAGTTCATCTTTTTTTTTTATTTGCAATATTAAATTAATTAGTTAACAAAATGACGCTGATATGCTATGTACCAGGATGCACAAACACATTTGGTATGACTCAAATGCATAGATTTCCGAAAAATAAAGTGGTCAGTAGAACATTTTTCATGGAATGATTAGTTAGATAGTTATTCTAAATATTTATAATCTTTAATTATATTTAGCTATTCAGAATATGGATAATTAATATACGTTCGGATATGGTTAATCAGCAGGAGGACGACATCCTGAGAATAAAAGAGAATATGCAATATTCATTTTGGGCCAGAATGTATTTCCCCATTTAAAAAGAACCATTCTTTTTCGAGGGAAGGTTCAATACCAACATTGTTTCTACCTAATAATGCATCTGAGACTTCAGGTGAGTAATTTACGTGTTTACACCTAAATTCAATTCTTGAGCTATTCACATATCTACATATACAAAAAAATGAATGAAGTAGGAATCACGTCAAAGTATTCAGCATATACAAATAATATTCACATATCTGAATGTATCCAGGTCAAGACATTAACAACAATGAAGAAGAACTTGGTTCTGAAGTCCATTCCTTGGCTTGAGAGGATCAAATAATGGACTACCCTGAAGAAGAAGAAACTGGTTTTGAAGTTTTTGGGGATCACATTATAGAGATGGATGATGAAGAAATGGGCAGTTTTTTACCAGGTAGGATACCACATCATGATAGTATTCGTTTTGAAGAGTTTTGTGTTCTATTGCTTGTGCGTAACCAATGACAACCCATCTTTCGAGCTTTTATGTCACTCAGGAGCACGAAACTCTTCAAAACGATTAGGCTATATGCAATTTTGGGGGTGTTCAAAAACTTATTCGATCACTAACCCTGGTTGAATATTGACAGATAAACAGTTCATTTGTTTTCAAAATTCAACCCGAGTTAGTGATCGAGTAAGTTTCCGAAAACCCCTATTGAGAGCAGAAGCAAAATTCTTCTTGGATGTTTCATTTTTGTTTCTAGTGACCTTCAAAGTGGAAATTGAGGATGAAGACCAAGGTCTATTAGTGCAACCTGAATATCTAGAGGACAATTCTGAGAATGTCGATGTTTCAAATCTGTTTGGACACACAGATGAACCACAGCTTAAGATCAGGTTTGTACCGATCTACAAGAACCTGATTTCAACAATTTGTTCCGAAAGTGCATTTTTATGCTGTCTAGCCTTCTTCCTGATTTATGCCATCATGCAAATATTTCCAAATTTTTTTTTGTAATTCTGAAACATACAGGGTTTTCCTTTTAAGTTGGCCTATTAGACGTTTTAGGAGAACTAGAGAATATTTCGTTATGAAATTTTAGGTGCAGCCTTGAGGGTGAAGGAACTCTTCGTCTAAAATATTTTCAAGTCGACAGTGTTGCCACGTCTATCTCAAACGCATATCTAGTTTCTTATTTCAAATGGAACTACCTATATTTTCATTTATGCATCGATTCAATACAAAATTTGCAGTACAACCCACTAAAAAAAATTTTTCTGCTATGCACTGTTGCCAAGTTATTCACAAATTCCTGAAACTTTTGACATTTGCATTGCCAGTTTGGAAATGCAATATCTCGATTATTTTTTATGCGAACGGAACCAAACTCAGCAATCTCATAGTAAAGATTCCATGCATTCATGTGGTATATTCAGTATTTTGATACATCGTAATGTTTTTCGGAGATATTGCTGCAAAAATGTGAAACTCAAAATTGAAATATTTCGAGATTTTCAAATGGCAACGCCATATTTATTTCACAGCATTCGATTCGAAATGAAAAATGAATGGCAGTCTCCTTTTACACTAATTATTTATTTTGGATAGTTTTCGAATGAGATCAAAAATACTAAAATTTTTCAGTATTTATAGTTCATGATCTATGGTTCTGTTTACGATGAAATGGTTCTATGATTATGGCGTGAATCTTTGAAGTAGATTCTAAGGTTGAAATCATAAAAAGTATTCGCTGATCACGGATGTCATAGAAAAAAGTTTTTCCCATTTTATTCAAACACGATTCGGGTTGTTTCACAATTCACGGGAAATGCCAAAAAATTATTGAAAGGACCTGTAGGACCTTTAACAATCGTTATTCACATTTAGCAAGAATGACTTGAAAGCAATTCCGAAAATTGTTTAGGCTTTCTGTAATACTGATATAATCACTAATTATTTATTTTGGACAGTTTTCAACTGAGATGAAAAATACTGAAATTTTTCAGTATTTATAGTCATGTTCAATGGACATAATGCTGTGTGATTATAAAGTGAATTACCGGAATGAATCCTATTGTTGAGGTCATGAACATAGGGCCAGCATTACAGAAAGCCTAAACAATTTTTGGAATTTCTTTTCGATCATTCGTGCTAAATGTGAATAACGATTGTTGAAGGTCCTACAGGTCCTTTCAATAATTTTTTGGCATTTCCCGTGAATTGTGAAACAACCCGAATCGTGTTTGAATAATATGCGAAAAACTTTTTTTCTATGACATCCGTGATCAGCGAATACTTTTTATGATTTCAACCATAGAATCTATTTCAAAGATTCACGCCATAATCATAGAACCATTTCATCGTAAACAGAACCATAGATCATGAACTATAAATAGTGAAAAATTTTAGTATTTTTAATCTCATTCGAAAACTATCCAAAATGAATCATTAGTGTAAAAGGAGACTGCCATTCATTTTTCATTTCGAATCGAATGCTGTAAAATAAATATGGCGTTGCCATTTGAAAATCTCGAAATATTTCAATTTTGAGTTTCACATTTTTGCAGCAATATCTCCGAAAAACCTCACGATGTATCAAAATACTGAATATACCACATGAATGCATGGAATCTTTACTATGAGATTGCTGAGTTTGGTTCAGTTCGCATAAAAAATAATAGAGATATTGCATTTCCAAACTTGCAATGCAAATGTCAAAAGTTTCAGGAATTTGTGAATAACTGGGCAACAGTGCATAGCAGAGAAATTTTTTTTAGTGGGTTATACTGCAAATTTGGTATTGAATCGATACATAATTGAAAATATAGGTAGTTCCATTTGAAATAAGAAAGTAGATATGCGTTTGAGATAGACGTGGCAACACTGTCGACTTGAAAATATTTTAGACGAAGAGTTCCTTCGCCCTCAAGGCTGCACCTAAAATTTCAGAACGAAATATTCACTAGTTCTCCTAAAACGTCTAATAGGCCAACTTAAAAGGAAAACCCTGTATATGTAGAAAGGATATAATATTTCATTGTGAACGTCATAATGTAATTGATATTTTTTTGACCAATCTTATTGATTTCCATACAAAAGTATGGTTAACAAATATTAATTGCATTTTGAAAGGAAAAAAGAATATAGGCGAGACTGCTGACAAAATAAAAATCATGGCAGTAGAAAAATAAAAGAAAAATCTCAAATTTTCTAGAAGACTGTATAACAGATGAGTCCTATTTTGTTTATGCTTGCCCGAATTCTTTTTATTTCTCATGAAGTATTCATGTCGCTCTCATATTTTATATAAGATTTAATTTCTGTCAATATTCTTCAATGTTGCATATGCTCCTGTTATTCTTGGAAAATGAAGCTGTCTGTACATGTCATTGTAAATATTATTGTTAATTTTTTCATTTTGTACATATTATGTGAATTTCTCCAAACAATTCATAGCCATGATTTTAAAATAATATAGAATTTTTTTTGTATTGTGAATATTTCTGATTTTGATTCAATAATATCTCATTTTTTCATTGTTAGATCTAAGTATTTTTTATAATTGGTATTTTAGTATTTCAATTCATCTATTGATATTTCTGTAAATATAAGGTTTTTTTAATACTGCTTATTATTTTTAAATGATAAATTTTTATATGTTATCTGATGTACATATATTCAATAAAATTGCTTTGATCGTAAATATTCATACTCATATTTTATTTAAGATTAAATTTGTGTCAATATTCTTCAATATTACATAATATGTATATATAATAACAGGAGTATATTATACTCTTGTTATTCTTGGAAAATGAAGCTTTCAGTACATATCATTGTAAATATTATTGTTAATTTTGTACATATAATGTGAATTTTTTCAAACAATTTATAGCCATAATTCAAAAATAATATAGAATTTTTTGTGTATTGTGAATATTTCTGATGTTGATTCAATAATACCTCATTTTTTCATTGTTAGATCTAAGTAATTTTTTTATAATTGGTATTTTAGTAAATTAATTGATCTATTGATATTTTTGTATATAATGTTCTTTCCATACTGCTCATTTTTTTGAATGATAAATTTCTATATGTTTTCTGATATATTCAATAAAATTGTTTTCATCGTAAATTTTCTTATAATTTCTTTCCAAAAACCATTTTCCTAATGCCATAATTCTTGATTTCTCATACTTCTTGTGAGATCAAGAATTCTAACATTGAGTTTTTAATTCAGTTAAAATATTTTCGGTACAGGGGCTACGCGGGCACGTACTACATGAATTTAAATTTACCGCCAAATACGCAGAGGGTCCAAAGTCCAAAGTAATCACTTGTATATAGGTATATAAAGTGTGTTTGGTCATGACTTAGCGATAATTTAAGGTCATCAAATATACCTAATATTATCGACAAAAACACCCAAACTTGGAAGTTAACCCCCTTAATTTTGGAGTAGCCCCCATTTTAAATTTACTTTTTTATTTTCGTTGACCCTTCCAAATAATATCGATTTCTTTGGACATAAAGGTCCTACAGATGTGAAAAAATATTTTTTGAAAGATGATACTACCACCTTTCATTGAAGTATAACTATATAAAAACATTCAACTTGAAAATGCCATAAAAAATTCTTTAAAAAAGTTCATAGTGAAAATATGTACTGATTTTCTCAGTATATCCGCGATAGTACAAAAACTAGCACATGAAAGTAAAATTTTTTTCAATGATTTAACACGCATGGACACAAGCTACAAAACAACTTTCCCATCATTTCTGTAAGTTATATAATTTGAGAGTTATTGCTGTTCGAACATGACCCTTATGAAAATTTATAAAATAAAAAAACCTCAGTACTGTACTTTCGATAATTTTCAATGACCAAACAAACAAATTAATCCTAAAAATTTATCAAAATGGCCGCCTCTGCTCTGTAGACAGGCAGTGGTCTTCATGATGACCTGTCTTGTGTCTTTTGCTCGCGTAGTGATCATGTTCGAGCAGCAATAACTCTCAAATGATGTAACTTACAGATATGATGAATACTAGTCATAAAGGTGACCTCAACTCAAGCCAAGGGCCATACAAACCCTCACTCACCCTCAAGGGCGAACTATGAATACGAGCCTAAGATCTTCTTGAGTACGAGATCTGACGGAGCATCGACTATGAGTACGGGCATAAAAGAGACCCTGAATGGATCTGTTCGAGAGTTTTGATGGACAACCTTAGGATGTTATGAATTTTCTTCCTTTTCTCTAACCACGCAATGGCAATTTGTTCTATTTTATTAGACAGAATGATTACAAGATATATCACAAAGAAATCATGTGGGGCAGGTTCATAATATAATATATGTGAAATAAATAATAAAAAATATTTGAACATTAGTGATTCATGAAGTGAAGCAGTGTTTAACGGATTAATCTTTTGAGAGGCAGACCTTGAATGGTATGTCAGCTTATTCTTTTAGCATATCATACAGCAGTAAGAAGACATATTGGGTATGCTGAGGTTTTTCTGTATGCCATCTGATTTCATCCTCCATTAATAGTCTAGACACCGAACCTACGGGGATTGAATGAATTGATGAACATAAGTTCAAAATATCCTAGACCTTAATGCTGAGAATTAGGAAAAAAGTGCTTTACATTTACTCTTATTCTACAATATTCATTTAACCAACCTTTGCCATCATTCCAGGTACGATTACACCAACAGATCCCGATTTCGACGCATTATATGGATTTGTCATGACTCCTAACGTTGTTTCCGTCATTCCATAGCCCTGCCCCACTTGTCGGACCTTGAACCTTAAAATAATGGGAAATTAAATATACTCTCCTTTATTAATTTCTGGAATACAATACTCACTTTTTCTTCAGTTCTATTTCAGTTTCTTTCGACAAGGGCGCTGCACCAGCTAGAATTTCTTTCAAGAAAGAAAGATCATACTTTTGAGCAAGAGGATGTTTTACCAAGAACAACAGTATTGGAGGAGGCACCAATAGTCTGCTAATCTGAAACAGACAATTAGTTGATATAGAGCTCTTCATTATAAGAGCATTATAATTTTCTTTTACTCTAACTCTAACACATATGGGTTGGTTCAAAATAGTTCTTTTGCTAACAAGTGGGGAAAGAGATATTTTCCCGCATGAAACTGCTGTTGCCAGTAAGTTAGCAGATGAGTGCGAGAAAGACACTTTCCGCACGAGTTAGGAACAACATTTTTTTCTACAAGCGTTTATACGAGATTGATTTGATTCAGATCAAATTTGATTTGATAATTCGTAAGGCGTTTTCGGAAACTAACTCGGGTTCACTAACCTTCACGTTCGTTTACCTAACCCGAATATCCAACCCGTGTTCAATGTACGGTTCTATTAAATAGATCACTGACTCAGATCTGGCATTCTCGAAAAGTGGATCATTCAAAGCGAATACGAACTTCATTAACTCGCGCAATGAAGGTCGTGTACGCATACCAAGAGGACCGTTCGAATCGCTAGAACCACCGCATGGGCACTGAAGTTTAATTCCACTCTATCCTTAATAATTTCATATATTCTATTCTCAATAATTATGGGAAGAGAAGAGAATTTGGCTCAATACTATATAATGTAGTTACATTAGCCAAGATAATAATGTAGAACAACTTCTTCATAACTTTGTATGCAGATCCTCCTGCACTTAGCTACTAAGCCTAGGTACTCAAAGATAACATTGAACACATAGATCTATAATTACTATGGATGCAGAATCACGTGACCTAACAGAAGATCGAACACTTGGCTACATTAGTGAGAGAAAGACATATGCGATCTTATAGAAAAGAAAAGAGATG
Organism: Propylea japonica; assembly: GCA_013421045.1. NCBI lineage: Eukaryota > Metazoa > Arthropoda > Insecta > Coleoptera > Coccinellidae > Propylea > Propylea japonica. The sequence goes on along the minus strand of CM024242.1, from coordinate 43,362,898 downwards.
AAGCAAGTTTGTGGGCAACTTGTCAAAATCATATGAAAGATCAAGAAATGTGAAATAAAATAAAAACACACTATTATTGTTTATTAAAATCTTCGGCTATCGATTTCGGAATTATTCCATCATCAGGCCAGCTGAAAGTATACAAATGTAAAACATGTATTTATCTAGGTGAGAGTATGCAACTTACTGTCTTGAATTAAAATGAACAGAAACTGTTTAAAAACATTAAAAATATTAAAAATGGTTCTCCTCTGTCAGAATTGTTAAAATTTTTGAATTTTAGTCAACCTTTATTATTGATGTATCTTTCTTGTGGGAATGTCAACTGAATCTGGAACTATAGGATATGTGCGAAATGTGATATCTAATATGTTATTATCGGTGGTCTATTGGTGGCGGGAATTTTTTTAATTTTATTTATTGTTGTTTTTTAAGAATCTATGAGTTTAAAAATACTTCTTTTGTCGAATTCTAAGTTCTGTGTCGTTTACTTGTTAGTGTATAATTGTATTTCTCTAAAGTATGTTTTAATTTTTCATGTAGATTATTAAAACATACTTTAGAGAAATACAATTATACACTAACAAGTAAACGACACAGAACAATAGCAGATATACTGATTAATAATAAAATGAAATCTAAACTCGAACAATCCAGCGGAGTCTATGAGATAACATGCACAAACTGCCCTTCATTTTACATAGGAATGACAACTCGTAATTTAGAAAAAAGATTCAAAGAACACAAAAGAAATCAACCCCATTCCGCTTTAGGCACACATTTAAACGATACCGGACATCATATCACATTAGATAATCTGAAAATACTTCATAAAGAAAATAACTACCATAAAATAATATTACTTGAACAACTAGAAATTTTAAAAAATAAAGACAACCAATTTTTACTTAAGGATAATATAGAATTCGACAGAAGAAGTATTTTTAAACTCATAGATTCTTAAAAAACAACAATAAATAAAATTCAAAAAATTCCCGCCACCAATAGACCACCGATAATAACATACAGGGTGTCTGGTGGCAGATTTATGTTTTGAAATACGAATATTTCAACAAGTAATAAACTGCGCGGGGGGAGGGTAGTGTCGTTGGAATCAGTGGTCATGCGGATTTCTTTGTCACAATGTCGCAGTGGTCGAATGAGCATCGCACGTTCGCCATCGAGGCATTTTTCAAGAGTAGCGATTCGTACGTAATTGCTCGTCGACAATTTTGTTCACACTTCGATATTCGACAGATAACTGATGGGCCGAGTGTGAATTTAATTCGTTTCTGGGTGCAAAGGTTCCGCACAACTGCTACGGCTATAAACACCCCACGGCCAGGGCCCAGTCGATTTTCAAGGACTCCCGGAAACATTGAACTGGTTGAAGAGAGTTCACGTGAAAATCCACGACTTTCGATACGGAAAAGGGCAGCTTCACTGGGACTTCCCAGAGCGATTGTTCATGAAATTTTAAGAAAGGATCTAAAGTTCCATCCATTCAAAATTCAAATCGTTCAAGAACTTAAAGAAAATGACGTTTTTTTAAGCAAAACATTTTGTCAAACGATGTTGGAACGTTTTCAAACAGTGAATCGCATTTTTTGGAGCGACGAGGCTCATTTCCATTTAAACAGGCACCTAAATAAGCAAAACTGGTCTCCAAGATCCTGCAAACCCTCGACTGAAACACCAAAGAGCATTGCATTGCCCTAGGGTAAGAAAATATTCATCGAGAAATCAGCAAAATTGAACAGAGTTTACTGCAACGTGTGGCGGAGAACAAGAGGCTCCGTTTTGAACAGTGTGTAAAACTCGATGGAAAACATTTGGATGGTATAATTTTCAAAAAATGAAATCCGCATGATTATTTTGTCATTCAATGTTTTAATTAAAATGATATGTCAAATAGCATTTTTTTTATTTAACTTTGAAAATATAAATCTGCCACCAGACACCCTGTATTAGATATCACATTTCGCACATATCCTATAGTTCCAGATTCAGTTGACATTCCCACAAGAAAGATACGTCAATAATAAAGGTTGACTAAAATTCAAAAATTTTAACAATTCTGACAGAGGAGAACCATTTTTAATATTTTTAATGTTTTTAAACAGTTTCTGTTCATTTTAATTCAAGACAGTAAGTTGCATACTCTCACCTAGATAAATACATGTTTTACATTTGTATACTTTCAGCTGGCCTGATGATGGAATAATTCCGAAATCGATAGCCGAAGATTTTAATACACAATAATAGTGTGTTTTTATTTTATTTCACATTTCTTGATTTCGAGAGAACATACTATGGAAGAGTTCATTTGTAACATATGGAAGATGTAAACAAATATTTATGTGACCACAGACTTTGCTTTGCCCACAAGGAGTTGATGCGTTGAATATAATTCAACTGACATTGCCCATAGAACAAGTATGATATTGCCCACAATAGCTCCATCACATTCAACCAAATGACCTCTCTTTCTCACGCGGTGTCCATTCTTATTAGGTCTATGATTGAACATGGAAGGGTACACCACAGATTATAAGGAAGATGAATGTAAACAAAGCTAGAGACAATCCGAAAATTAACTGGGACTAAAAAAACATTAAAATATTTGGTTTTGTTTTTGATACAATTGACACTTCCAAATCCTAAACCTGATGTGTTCTTAAACTAAGTAATTTTTCGAAAACGCCTATAGTACACATGAATGACCAACGTAATTCTACATGTCGTTACCATCACATTCACATTTCTTCTCTTACTATGATGGTAGCAAACTCAAACTGGATTCATCAGAGGCTACTTATTGTATTTCTGAGAGCAGTTCATATCCATTTTAACAGAGATTTTAACAGAATGATTGAACTCGACTTGATATACTCAAATAATTTCATACTAATCACAATTGTTCAATCACATAGCGTTTCCATAGTAACGTTGTCGGTGGCGTTCGGTGCATAGAGACATATCATTCAGTTTATTTAAAAAAAAAGCTTGAGGGCAATGAAATAGCAGGCTTTTTTTCCGCACTGTTCTGAAATTTGACTCTTCACGAATTGAAAAGCGCTCCCCATATGGGAGGATTATGGGAATCTGGCATTAAGTCAGTCAAAACCCATTTGAAACGCGTAATTGGTGAGCAAGTCCTCACATATGAGGAATTTTACACTGTCTTAACGCAAATTGAGGCAGTTTTAAATTCACGTCCTTTAACCCCCTTAAGTTCAGACGCTACAGATTTATCGGCGTTAACCCCCGGTCATTTCTTAACGCTTGAATCATTGAGCGCTATTCCCGATCGTGACTTCACTGATGTGCCGATCTCTCGTCTTTCGAGGTGGCAATTAATACAACGTCTTCAACAAGATTTTTGGCGCAGATGGAAGGCCGAATATTTACATACTCTTCAACAACGAAGTAAATAGCTAACCTCTTCCATATCACCTCCGGTCGGGACTTTAGTTCTTATCAAAAATGAAAACTCACATTTACATTGGCAGATGGGTCGTATTGTAGAACTCCATACAGGGCTTGATCAAAGATAAGGGACGACGAAGATGGGAAACGCGCCTACTACGCTAGTACTAAAAAACGACCACATTTTAGCCCCAGATTTTACTAGTGAGATGTTAGATGGCGCTGAAGACAGATATAGAAAAGAAGAATTCTACATGTAGCGGGAATTTTGAATCTAGGTATTCCGTTTCTCCGCATACGCAAAATTTTGGGATTATACTATTTAATGAAAAATGAGTAAAATATTATAAAAAATAATATTATAATCATTTTTCATACCAAAAACCAATATAAAAGAGCTAAAACTGAAAAAAAACATTCAAATCGGACAAATAGTTGCGAAGATATTCATGGCTAATGCATAAATACAAGAGTTGATAAAAAGTTGAATATCTCTGGACGACTTCAAGATAAATTGGTTTTTAAAAAAACAAAATACTCAAGAGATACTAGGCTACAACGCTCTATTGTTTTTATATGCCTCAGCAACCTGGCATTGCCCACAGAAGACGTTAAAATTTGACTATAAAACATGACATTATTTAAACGCCCTGTACAACATGAAGATTTTATTTTTTGGACTTCTGTTTAATGGAGGGAATTCTACAATAACAGAGCTACTATTGAAAGAAAAAAACGTTGAAATCCGACTAAAGTTTGGGAAGATATCAATAGTTAAAATTTAAGGAAATTTTAGGTGGTGCGCTAATTTTGTCCATCAGTATATTATATATTATTCATTCCCGAAAAAACAGTCTAGCATCGTACCAGAAAAATTTTTGATGACGTCGAAGTATTAGGTCAGTAAACATTCTATTTAAAATCGTTAGGCTGACCTTGGAACTATGACACATTCGATTGTGTATAACAATTATTAGTTGGCTTAAAGTCATTTATATTTTATTAACCCAAGAATGTTGTATGTATCGTTGTATCACATAAAAATCATAGTAGATATGTGTCCATATCGTAAATTTTCATGTTGAACCTAATTACTTTCTTAGGTATGCTTTTGAAATCATTTTTTTTTTCAACATTTGTATCTACTTATGTATAACAAGTAATGGATGTGCATTGAAATATTATGTAAGAAGTCATTGTTGTTATCATTTAACAAACCAATAACACTCAGACGATCGCTTATCATCTTCCTCAAATACTTACCTTATACTTTACAATGGCATCTAAGAATATTTTTGGCTTGAATTTGTTGAAAACTATCATTGTAGTACCTCTCAATATATTGAGATACATGGTCATAAATCCAAAGGAATGAAAAAATGGAATGATTCCAACAACGTTAGTGCTACCTTCTTCAAGATCATCTATCATTCTGCTGAATATAATCCTGAAATATTTCAAGTACATCACTTCAAATAATGTGTATTATTGTGTATTATTATTAGCATCAGTCATAAAGAATTGAACAATCAAGCAAAATATAAAAATTATAAAGTTTAGGGTTCCGAAAATTTCAAAAATAAATGAACTTTTAAAAGCGTAGTGACATTATTATCAATTATTGATCTATCGGCATATTAACTGCATTTTCAAGATGCATATAAAATCTGAAATAGGTATATCATGTTTTTGTCACATCTTGGGAGTAATTTCAACTTCAGGAAGCCCTACTAAATGTGAATCCGAATTTAACCACATAGTTCTTCACTATTATTAAGGAGCAATTTTGAGCCGAATATGGCATATATTGTAGAGAGTTGAAGTGCTGCCAAGGACGTAGACGTAAACGTTACAATTGACATGTGCTCATGCGCACTCGTCAGTTTCTTACGTTCACGCTTGGGCCGGCTTTACGTGCGACATAAATTAGCTTCCTGTCACGTACGTACGTAACCGAACGTTGAACGAATCCGACCGATGAAGGGCGAATGCTGGAATTTTGAAATGAATTGCTCCTAACCTTGAAAATTTAAAAATTATCTAGTAGCAGATGTAGCTGAAACTTTGTTTTGAGAACACGATTAATCAACTTTTTACTTAATATCTTCCTTATTATTTACTAGCTGACCCGTGCCCACTCCGTTGGGCATAGGAATGTTAATAATCCTTTTTAAGTATGTACTTCTGTACTAAAACCCTCCTTTTGGCAGTTGGAAATTAAAACATAACATTCTCGTTATGGAATGCAAATATTAGTGTCCACCACAATAATTAATGAATTGATAACTGTATTTTGCGGGATAAGGACAAACTCTCAAAAGATCTTAAAGTATATTCAGCAACGTTTCGCAAACTCTCGTTTGCTTCATCAGGCCTAAAAATATTATAAAAATGTCATACAAAACAATTACAGTAAAATGCAAATAAATACCTCTATACTATAAATAAGACATTCAGATGTAAAAACTTTAAAAAACGACGACATCAACTGTATATTCCACGTCAAATCACAAAAAACAGCTTAAAATACTAAAAGTTTGGCTAAAATTCATTTGGAAAATTCCAGAATATTTACATCTAAAAATAAATCACAGGAAAACATAACCTGAAAACACAACAAAACAAACCAATACAGTAAAACAACATCAAGGTTGTCAAACACAGAATTATCTTCATTTTCTTTCAATGAAATACCGTACATTAATTAGTTTCCACCAAGCTCGCACAACACTATAAATGCATATATTTGGTCAAGACAGAATTGTAAAGTTTGCTTAAATGTTCAGTATCAGATCTAAAATTAACAGTGTTGTTAATGTTAATATGTATCATTTCTAAAATGTTCCTTTTCCTAAAATGTTGTTCATTGTCTAATATTTTTACATTCGAAAAATCGAACCTGTGATCGTCTTTGAAAAAGTGTGAACACAAGGCTGTCCTTTATCTATTTTTCACATCTCTGATATCGTATGCATGTTGTTTAATCCTATTTTGTAAATACTGTCTCGTCTGTCCTATATACATTTTATCACAATCCAAACATGGAATCCCATATATCACTCCTGATCGATGATCTTTATTTATTGGATCTTTTATTTTGCTGTATAACGACCCAACTGTTTTCATGTTGTAAAACACCAGCTCACTATTTTCCGTTTTAAGGGCTCTTTTGATTTTTTGGGATAGTTCTGGGACATACGGAACTTTGAAGTAAGCTTTACTTGTTGTAGTTGTGGTGACAGTTTTGTCATTGTTTCGTTTACGTAGAAGTTCTGAAACAATTCTATCAACGAAAGGTTTGGGGTATTTATTATCTCGTAATATGTGTTTCACTTTTTTTATGTTTAGGTCATGATACATGGGGCTGCTCAAGTTGATTGCTCTGTGAAGTAAGTTGTTAATAGCACTGATCTTATAGCTGGTAGCATGGTTTGATAAATAGTTAAGTATGATACCTGAGCTGGTGGGTTTAGTATACCAATTAGTAATGATTTTTTGTTCTTCCGTACGGTGTAAGCAGACGTCCAAAAAGGGTAAAGAACCTCCAGTTTCAACTTCAAACGTGAACTGTATCTTATCATGGTAGCTATTGAAAATTTTTACCGTTTCATCAATCATGTCAAATGGTAAAGCCATGACAGAGTCATCAACATAGAACTTGACAAAAGGCACAGGAAAGGGTAGCTGGGACACAACTGTTATCACCAAGTCATTCATTACAAATTTTCCAAAAATGGGACTCGCAATGCCACCCATAGTTGTTCCCTCAATTTGTAGGTACGTTTCTCCATTGAACATAAAATAACTGGTTTCAAACAGAAAGTCAACTAACATTAAGAAAGTTTTTCTATCCAGGCATGTATAGGCTGATATTGTCTGCCAATTCTTTTTAATGATCTGTACAGTGAGGGCATGTGTGATATTAGTGAACAAAGAAGTGACGTCTAATGAAACCAAGACGTATCCGTCAGGTAATACAACATTTTTCGAAAATTCAACAAACTCAAAAGAGCTATTCACTTGGTGTTGAAATGTAGTTGCTACATCACTTAACGTGTTGTGTATGAATGTTGCAATATTTGATGAGGGAGAATTAATTCCACTGACTATCGGCCTCATGTGTAGACCTTCCTTGTGTGTTTTCCGCAGGCAATATAGCCGGGGAGGAACCGAGTTGTGTTTTTTCATCTCTTTCTTTTCAAACTCAGAAATGAATGAGTTTTCAAATAAAGAGTCTACAAGAGCATTAGCTCTTTTTTGAAACGAAGATGTGGGATCTTTTATGAGTAATTTATATGTGTTGGCATCACTCAGCATTCCCTTAACATGGTTAACGTAGTCCTCACGGTACATGATCACTATTGATCCACCCTTGTCCGATTTGTTCACTATGATGTCATTGTTATCTTTAAGAAACCGTTTCGTTGTATTAAAATTCCTCACCATCTTATCCTGGACATCTACCCTTCCATTGACTCTGTGTAAGTGGTTAGTGAGAAGGTTAACAAAATCTGCTCTTAAAGTATCTCTAAAAGTGTCATTCATTTCGTGAGAGGACATATCCTCTCACGAAATGAATGACACTTTTAGAGATACTTTAAGAGCAGATTTTGTTAACCTTCTCACTAACCACTTACACAGAGTCAATGGAAGGGTAGATGTCCAGGATAAGATGGTGAGGAATTTTAATACAACGAAACGGTTTCTTAAAGATAACAATGACATCATAGTGAACAAATCGGACAAGGGTGGATCAATAGTGATCATGTACCGTGAGGACTACGTTAACCATGTTAAGGGAATGCTGAGTGATGCCAACACATATAAATTACTCAAAAAAGATCCCACATCTTCGTTTCAAAAAAGAGCTAATGCTCTTGTAGACTCTTTATTTGAAAACTCATTCATTTCTGAGTTTGAAAAGAAAGAGATGAAAAAACACAACTCGGTTCCTCCCCGGCTATATTGCCTGCGGAAAACACACAAGGAAGGTCTACACATGAGGCCGATAGTCAGTGGAATTAATTCTCCCTCATCAAATATTGCAACATTCATACACAACACGTTAAGTGATGTAGCAACTACATTTCAACACCAAGTGAATAGCTCTTTTGAGTTTGTTGAATTTTCGAAAAATGTTGTATTACCTGACGGATACGTCTTGGTTTCATTAGACGTCACTTCTTTGTTCACTAATATCACACATGCCCTCACTGTACAGATCATTAAAAAGAATTGGCAGACAATATCAGCCTATACATGCCTGGATAGAAAAACTTTCTTAATGTTAGTTGACTTTCTGTTTGAAACCAGTTATTTTATGTTCAATGGAGAAACGTACCTACAAATTGAGGGAACAACTATGGGTGGCATTGCGAGTCCCATTTTTGGAAAATTTGTAATGAATGACTTGGTGATAACAGTTGTGTCCCAGCTACCCTTTCCTGTGCCTTTTGTCAAGTTCTATGTTGATGACTCTGTCATGGCTTTACCATTTGACATGATTGATGAAACGGTAAAAATTTTCAATAGCTACCATGATAAGATACAGTTCACGTTTGAAGTTGAAACTGGAGGTTCTTTACCCTTTTTGGACGTCTGCTTACACCGTACGGAAGAACAAAAAATCATTACTAATTGGTATACTAAACCCACCAGCTCAGGTATCATACTTAACTATTTATCAAACCATGCTACCAGCTATAAGATCAGTGCTATTAACAACTTACTTCACAGAGCAATCAACTTGAGCAGCCCCATGTATCATGACCTAAACATAAAAAAAGTGAAACACATATTACGAGATAATAAATACCCCAACCTTTCGTTGATAGAATTGTTTCAGAACTTCTACGTAAACGAAACAATGACAAAACTGTCACCACAACTACAACAAGTAAAGCTTACTTCAAAGTTCCGTATGTCCCAGAACTATCCCAAAAAATCAAAAGAGCCCTTAAAACGGAAAATAGTGAGCTGGTGTTTTACAACATGAAAACAGTTGGGTCGTTATACAGCAAAATAAAAGATCCAATAAATAAAGATCATCGATCAGGAGTGATATATGGGATTCCATGTTTGGATTGTGATAAAATGTATATAGGACAGACGAGACAGTATTTACAAAATAGGATTAAACAACATGCATACGATATCAGAGATGTGAAAAATAGATAAAGGACAGCCTTGTGTTCACACTTTTTCAAAGACGATCACAGGTTCGATTTTTCGAATGTAAAAATATTAGACAATGAACAACATTTTAGGAAAAGGAACATTTTAGAAATGATACATATTAACATTAACAACACTGTTAATTTTAGATCTGATACTGAACATTTAAGCAAACTTTACAATTCTGTCTTGACCAAATATATGCATTTATAGTGTTGTGCGAGCTTGGTGGAAACTAATTAATGTACGGTATTTCATTGAAAGAAAATGAAGATAATTCTGTGTTTGACAACCTTGATGTTGTTTTACTGTATTGGTTTGTTTTGTTGTGTTTTCAGGTTATGTTTTCCTGTGATTTATTTTTAGATGTAAATATTCTGGAATTTTCCAAATGAATTTTAGCCAAACTTTTAGTATTTTAAGCTGTTTTTTGTGATTTGACGTGGAATATACAGTTGATGTCGTCGTTTTTTAAAGTTTTTACATCTGAATGTCTTATTTATAGTATAGAGGTATTTATTTGCATTTTACTGTAATTGTTTTGTATGACATTTTTATAATATTTTTAGGCCTGATGAAGCAAACGAGAGTTTGCGAAACGTTGCTGAATATACTTTAAGATCTTTTGAGAGTTTGTCCTTATCCCGCAAAATACAGTTATCAATTCATTCTCGTTATGTTTTAATTTCCAACTGCCAAAAGGAGGGTTATACGTAGGTATAGTTAGTATTTTCATGCTAATACAAAATTCGAACGTAATTCTGTCCGAAAGAAAAAACATTTTTTGCGGGATTTGCGATAAACGAAAACCATGAGAACCAAGTCGCGGGAAAAGTTAGTTTGGTTATGGTAGTTCTAATATTTCCAAACTTCTCTGTAAACTATATTAGATGTATTATCATCATTTGGTAGCAAAATATATTGTCTATCAGGACTTCCAACCCGAGATAAGCCAACATATAACTGCCCATGGGAAAAACACGGCTTTCTCAGGTCAATGCCCACCAGAGAGAATGTTTGACCTTGGGACTTGTTAATCGTGAGGGCGAAAGAGATCTTCACTGGGAACTGTAGCCTTTTGAACGGTATGGGTAAATCAGTGGGAATCATGGGTATCCGCGGAATATAAGCCAGTTGTCCCACTGGTGGCCCTGTGAGAATGATCGCCACGATTATATTTTCCCGTAACTCTTTGGTAAGCAGCCTTGTCCCATTACACATGTTGGGGGGCCCAAGTTTCTTAATAACATGATATGAATGCCAACCTTTAACACGAGGTCATGAGGAGGTAAGCCAGAAGGGTTTAAAGAATTTAAAAATTCTTGGGGATAGTGCACCGTATCCTCAATACTGCACACCTTATCAATGGACTTATAGTGTTTGACCTGACCGGGAATTTTCTCTAAAATGAGTTTATTTATTTCATTGACTGATTCGTTTCTGGGTGACAATATTGCCCTAGAACAAAGCCAATGATGATCTCTCTCCAATAAATTTTCAAGACCGGGATATATTGCGTCAATAAGATGTTCCAACCTGTGCAATATGTGTCCTAATGTCTCACCAAGTTTAATGTCATTGCTGTTGGTGTTAGGAGAGACAATTTTTCCTTCACCTAGATTGAGTAGTTGACGCGGGAAGTCGTCATCGTCGTTGTCGCTCAAATGGGCTTACATGTTAGTTCGTAAATTGAGAGATGCAACCGAACTCCATAAATGAGATGCTTTCAAGCATGCTCTGATGACATCTGCGCGTGTTCCTTTCGTTACTACAGGCAGTGTTTGCCGAAAATCGCCCGCGAAAACAAAAGTAACGGCACCCATTATAGCATCAGAGTTTCTGAAGTCTTTGAGCGTTCGGTTTAATGCTTCAACATGAGCTCTATGGCTCATGGAACATTCGTCCCATATAATTAATGATGTTTCTTGTAAAAGTTTCCCGAGTGGCCCATTTTTACGTATAGAACAAACTGACTGTTCGGGAACGTCCGTTGCCTAAGGAGCCGACTAAACGATTGAGCCGCGCAGACGCAGATACCTACCTCTCATGATATAAGAATCACCGAACACATAAGAATAATGTATCCCTCTCACATGTAAATGGCCACGCCCCTTTCTCCCGAAGCTAGCACGACACGAACCGAATTAACCCGAAAACATCGCGCGCCGGCACCGAGCGCTGATTTGGCCTTCATACGTTTTTTCTCCGAGTCACTTTGCAAAACGGGCTACCACGTAATAGCCTTTATATTTTCGGTTTTTTATATAACCTATGGCACTCATGAATAATTTGGCTTTCTATTGGTGAAAGAATTTTCAAAATCGGTTCAGTAGATCCCAAGATAAGGTCTTACAATTTAATAAATATACAAACACACAAACTTTACCTCTTTATAATATTAGTATAGATAAACTGTGATTTTGCATTTTTTTAAGAAGTGTTGAATTTTTTTCAATGCAATACTTCTGTTACGAGATTGCATATAAGTACCAAGAACCTTAGACTTAGACGGGATATAGTCTAAGCCAAGAACTAATATATTATTTCGATGAGTTACAAATGTGGAATTTTCCTTTCAAATGGGAGTGATATTTACATACAAGCAACTCATTTGTGATGATTTCCTCTAAAATTCCTGCTTTCGGCAAGAACTGAAGTAATAAAAAAATTATTTCCATTATTATTCATTTTGAAATTCGAATGTAATGAAGGAATCCTACAAATATATTTTCACTTCATCAATATGTTTATAGGGAACAGACAATCTGAATCGCTAATATCAGAAACTTTCTCTGTCAGAATACAACAAAAAGAAATAATAGGTTAGCTTTAGTCTCTAGTCTGCCGTACGTACGTATGGCAGCACTTCAACTCTATTTTTACTTCAAGACGTAAACGTTATATTTGACTGTTTTTCTCACGTAGTCACGTCTACGTCCACGTTCGGGCTTACGTGCTGCGCGCACTTCAACTCTCTAATACCCGGACCGTCCCTACGATATGCAGCAAGTGCGGATTTGAAATTGTAACGCAACAGTGACCACGTAGTAACGTTAATCCTCCGCTCTTATTCTGAACCACATTTGCAACCCCAGTGGAAGTTTTGTTACAGAGGCATCCTGCAACGAGAACCTCTTAGAATAATCTTCGGTAAATTTGATTTTGTTTCATTCAGTCTGTTTTCGTATTACGTCATCAGGACGGAAAGTCCTACCGCGACAGTGTATAGGGCCCCACTCACTTCGTTCTTCTCCGCCGTTTTTAACCGACGGTTAAAAACGTTGGAAGGAAGAACGTTGTCGGTAAAGTCCACCCACATCAGTTTTGTTTCGCGCACTTTCGCGGCAGATAATCACGATGGAACGGCGGCTGTTGCTGTAAAAGAAAAGTATTCCGCTGATTTTACTTTCCATAAACCCGGAAATGACCTGTACATACACTTCAATAAATTCCAACAAAAAGTCCCGGTTTCACTGCCGATGACCCGACATTGTTTTCAAATTAAGACTCAGCAGTAAACAATTAAAAAAGTTATGTTTATCGCCACCAGTCCTGTTCGCCACTGTCTCTGAAATATGCGCGACCGATTTAACTGTTTACGCCACACACCTCGTGTTCAACCGAATCGTTGGAACGTTAACGGTCGAAGACGGGGAAAAACGCCGGTTTTAGCCATAAGGGCCCCACTCACTTCGTTCTTCTCCGCCGTGTTTAATCGACGCGACGGTTAAAAACGTTGGAAGGAAGAAGGTTGTCGGTAAAGTCCACCCACATCAGTTTTGTTTCGCGTATTTTCGCGGCAGTTAATCACGATGGAGCGTAAGTGTCTGTTAGCAGTGGCGGCGGCTGTTGCTGTAAAAGAAAAGTATTCCGCTGATTTTACTTTCCATAAACAAGGAAATGACCTGTACCCTTCAATAAATTCCAGCAAAAAGTCCCGGTTCCACTGCCGAAGATCCGACATTGTTTTCAAACAGTTAACACTCAGCAGTAAACAATTAAAAATGTTATGTTTATCGCCACCAGTCCTGTTCGCCACTGTCTCTGAAATATGCGCGTCCGATTTAACTGTTTACGCCAAACACCTCGTGTTTAACCGAATCGTTGGAACGTTAACGGTCGAAAATCAGGCCTCGTCTGAAATTTTGAACGACGGGAAAGAACGCCGGTTTTAGCCCATACACTTCTTTTTTGCAGCAGTTTTAACCGACCGTGTTTAACCGTCAGTTAAAAACGGCAGAGAAGAACGAAGTGAGTGGGGCCCATTCACTTCATTTTTGCGGCAGTTTTAACCGACCGTTTTTAACCGTCAGTTAAAAACGGCGGAGAAGAACGAAGTGAGTGGGGCCCTTATCTCCTTATTTTTGGACAATTGGACTTTTATTTTACTGTCATTATTAGCGCATATCTTTTTTTATTTTACTTTGGAGAAATTAATAACCTTGTTATCTCATTGTTCGTGTTATTATTAAATCCCCTTTCATGTAAAATTTTTTTTATTAGTTTATGTTGATTATGATAACTGATAAATCCTAGCCTTCCTTCAGATCCCTCACAAAATATCACCAGTAACCTAGGTTGATCTAGGATAATTAGGGGTGTAATTTCCACACAATTCTAGTAAATTTTGGGGCATGAAAGAATAGTGTTAGAGTCATGAATCAGATCAAAGTCTTTTGATATAAAAATGGATAGTATGTCAGTTCAGATTTTCCGTCGAAATGAGCCTTTTTGGTATCAAGATAATGCGTTAGTTATCAAGGAACTTGAAAAATTTCAATTTTGATTGAATATGTCTGCATAATAATGAATGACAGAGTAACATATTTCATTTACAATGACAAAATTAGTGTCAACTATGATTAAGAAAAGCGTTCCGTCATAATATCATGGAAAATATCCATTTTAGGGCACTGGCTTTCTATCCACGCCTTAATTATTCATCAGATTCCATTGAAAATTATTGAAGCAACTAGCTCATTAATGACAGCGATTTATGGTCTACATATCTCAAGGCGATACCAATTATTTCCAGATTACTAAACCAGTTGATTACAAGATTTTTCCGTCGATCCTATTATGGATCGAGTATGAATTCTTGATTTGAATACATTCTTATATGGCACAAAAGATACATTTGATATAATATAATTTTCTATGTTTCTATATTCCAGAAGAGTTGTGATATTACTCTTATTACTTCTGAATAATTTGTATTCTGTTGCCCATAAAAATTTCACGTTAAAATTGCATGAATTGAAAATTGAGATGGGTCATGATTGTTCAATTTTGTATAGTTAGACCCACCTTCTAGTTTGAGTTAATTTCATTGAATCCCATGTCGAATTGTTGATGATATTAAGGAAGGAAAGGGTCTTAAAACACTCCTGTTTGTGGAACCTATATTATATAGGTATTATATTTCTATAGAAAATGCGCAAATTTTGTATTACAAAAACTCAAAATTTGATGAGGAATCAGATTTAGGGATGAAATATGGGCAATAAATTTCAAGCACTCTGGTGAATCTGGAAGTCTCATGAAAGTCAAAAAATTAACAAGTAATAGATAGATATAATTTATTTCCATGGACCTTGAAATACAGGTATTGGATATTGTCGTAATACTAGTCTGAAGTTGTATGTATATGTAAATTTAATTGTTTGGCAACCGTCCGGGAAGTAAATATGATTTTGATAAAATTAGTTGGCATCTTTTGTATCGCAATTTCCAATAATTCATCAATTCGATGGTGTTTCTTCACGGTTACCGAAAAAAAATGTACGCAACACTTCCGAAAATAGTTTTTTTTTTGACTCGCAGACCTCCAGAACTCGCCATAAAAACCCTTTCTTTCCGGACTTGTTATGTGAATTACTATTATATCCCTTCCTTATATTTTCGTATGTAACCTTAACTGGTCACATAAATATCCGAATACTTCTTTCTAGTATATATTCGGACATATTAACTAAAAGAGTTTATCCGCTAATGCCGAATAATGCGCAAAACTCTAGGCTTAAATTCATGTGTACACCTCTACATAACACATTAATGTTTCTAAAATCTTCTAAAGAAATTATTTACAGAACTCACAACTAACAATGAAATTTCAACGGAAAATCAGGATTAAAAATATAACATACCTAGCAATTTCGAGGAAAGATGTCATATTGTAGTGTGTGCACATAACCCCTTTTGGCATGCCAGTCGTACCGGATGAGCATAATATTGTAGCAACAGTGTCCTTGGGATCATAGGGTTCAACTTCGAAATTTATTTCATCTTTTTCAGCACCTAAACATAAACAAATACTGGGGGTAAATCAAATGTATTTACCCACGAGGGGCCATCCATAAAGTACGTCTCATGTAAAGGGGGGGGAGGGGATCGACAAAGTGTGACATGGTGTGACAATGGGTGGGAGGGGATGTGTGTGAAGTTGGCCCAGCACTTTTTGATTTTCGAAAAAAAAATTGTTTTGCTGAGTTGTGCTAGGTTTGTGCTGCTTTGTGCTGATATTTTTTTTTCTTAATTCCAAGTGGTTTTCGAAATATTTCAAAAACCGAAAAAATGAGCCAGCCCAGCACTTTTCGAAAAATGGGATTTAAATGATTAATAAAAATTGTGCTACACATGTACTGAGTTGTGCCGTTCGACTTTTCTCGAAAGTCCCTCTCGTTTCCTGAAAAATCGAAATTTAAGAAAAAAGATATAGCTCAGCACTTTCGATTTTTTTTCTCGAAAAAGAATGTAAAAATTTGTGCTACATTTGTGCTGCTTTGTGCCGTAAATATTTTCAAGAAAATCCTTCCTGTTTTCCTGCAAACTACAAAAATAAAAAAAAGTTATCCCAGCACTTTTGAATTTTTTCAGAAAAAACATGCTCAAAAAATTGTGCTACTCTCAGGCAAAGTTGTGCTATTGTTATTTTCACAAATATCCTGCTAATTCACCCAAAAAATAAAGAAATTAAAAAAAAGTTAGCCCAGCACTTTCATTTTTTTTTCGACGAAAATTGTTTCATATGATTGTACTCTATTTGTGCCGACTTGTGCTTATCAACGTTTCAGAAAAATCATCAGTTTTCTTCAAAAGCCGCGTACACATCTGAGCAAAACAGCCGAATGAGCACATCGCGCAGAATGAGCATTCAGATGTGGACGGTCAAAACGCACAGCATGAGCGCGCTCATGTTGCGCGGAGCCGATCCGCAATTTGTCGATCCATCAAAGAAAATTCTTGCTCAGTGTGGACGGGTAAAAGCCGCGTACACATCTGAGCAAAACAGCCGAATGAGCACATCGCGCAGAATGAGCATTCAGATGTGGACGGTCAAAACGCACAGCGCGCTCATGTTTCGCGGAGCCGATCCGCAATTTGTCGGTCCATCAAAGGAAATTCGTGCTCAGTGTAGACGGGTTGTCACAGTTACTCCGAACGGAGTAGATCTTTTTGATTACTTTTTACTCCACTACTCCAAAAAGTTGGTTTCTACGCCCTGTCCATTCTTTTCTATGTCTATGTCCGGTACCTACCAGAGAATGTTTTCCGATGTTTTCTCGACACAATAACTTTCGGAAGGAAATTCAATCGAATGACTTTTTCAAGTTACTATCAGTTAGTATTCTTCTAGATTATGAGTATAGGAGTTCCATATATACAAAAAATAGAAATAATAATAATAATAACGCGTGCGAAAGTACTGCAGTGGCATTGTGTAGTGTATGAACCATAGTTTAGAAATTATTTCTAAACAATCAAAATTCAGAGGGAGACTGTTATGTTATTCAGTTAGGATAGTGAAAATAGATTTTATGATACAGATTCATTATGTATTGTCTTCATTTGTTTTGTAGTCAACTTTGATATTTATGTTTCTGTTGTTTTATAATTATATTTTTTGTACAATATTATTTTTCATACTTCATTCGTTCATTTTTGAAATGTCTTTTCCTAGATTAATCTAACTTTTTCTTCAAAGCCATCAGTCTTTTGGCCTCGTTTTCCACCTCGTTGGCGTATTTGAATAATTGTATTACTCACACAGAAATGTATTGAAATATAATCTGCGATATGAGGTAGCCACATTTATTATTTGTTTTCAAATATGATGAACATGGCGTTCAAAAATACGTATAGCGCATCCCATTT
Source organism: Propylea japonica (assembly GCA_013421045.1). NCBI lineage: Eukaryota > Metazoa > Arthropoda > Insecta > Coleoptera > Coccinellidae > Propylea > Propylea japonica. The sequence goes on along the minus strand of CM024242.1, from coordinate 43,345,141 downwards.
TGGGTGAGACAGCCTGGTCGTATCTTCAAAACCATACCCCGAAAAAAAAGTTGAGTTCCTCACTGTATTCTACGCAGAATTCTGTATCAGAATGTTTTTAGCTCAGCATTATTTCTAATAACTTCGGACATACAGGAGGGGTGCGAAAAGTATAAATTTCCAAAATCGCCTTGTATCTCATCAACGGAAACAGTTAAGCAAAATGGGATCAGACCAACTTCAGTTTCACAAGAATGTAGGACAGGAACGTGAAAACCCCAAGTCTCTATCTTAAATAACAAGCTAGAAACCTGGCTGTCTCACCCAAAATGGGATGCACTGTATATTCATAATTTTCGTCTTGTCACAGAATATCTATCCTCACCCATGCTGCATTCCACTCACGAGGGTGAGTCGCCCCGGGACTATTGTCTATGGTCCTTTGTTTTGAAACACAGACAACAGTCCGGGTGCAACTCTGAGCTGCTCAGAGCAACTCACCCCCGTGACTGGAAAGCAGCACCAGAAGCCAATAAATTTTTTCGAGCTTTCGCTTCTGTAGTCTCGTAACAATCACAAATCACAAAAAAATATTCTGCAATTGGAAACAATTCTGGCTATCAATTGTTTGTATATTTTCCACATATACTGGAGACTTGTTAATGAATCGCCACTTGCAAGGAACCGCAGTGTTAGCGCTAAACGTTCTTCCGCAGGTATTGCCATTTGGAACTCAGTATCTCGTCTGGATATCTTGTCTTTAATCTCATTCAGGAGAAATGAAAAATTGCTTCTGACATTCTTGAAAAATTTTTGAATCGCCTGCCGTCGCCCTCACTTTGAATGTCGTGTAATAAAAAAGTGCTGTTGAGGCTACGGTCTCGACTTCTTAGTAGATATAACTGTGAAGACCATCTAGTTCGCCGTCGTCTCTTTTTCTTTAGCAACTCGTACAGAATTATGAAAGAGGCACTTGCACATCCCAAGTTTTCCATCGTTTACGTTCGTAAGCACTGAACTGACACATCCGTTGTGCGGCACCGAACACGTCATGCTCATATTGCTCATTCTGTTCGTGCCCGCATAAACGCTCATTCGGTTCGGCTCGTTTTGTCCGTCCACATCTGAATGCTCATTCGGCGCGATGCGCGATGTGCTCATTCGGCTCTTTTGCTCAGATGTGTACGCGGCTTTATATGGGGGAAAATAAGAAAAATCAGTAGGGTGGAGGAAGAACCAGTATACCTGGCAACAGTGACTGTGAAGTTTTTGATTTTCGAGAAAAAATTTGTTGTGCTGAATTTTGCTAGATTTGTGCTGCTCTGTGCCGCTGAAATTTTTTTATTTCATTCGGTTTTTGAGAGATTGACTGTGAAGTTGGCCCAGCACTTTTTGATTTTCGAGAAAAAATTTGTTGTGCTGAATTTTGCTAGATTTGTGCTGCTCTGGGCCGCTGAAAATTTTTTTTATTTCATTCGGTTTTTGAGATATTCAACGAAATGTTTTGTACGAACCTACCTAGCATTTTCCGAAAAATGGGTTTCCAACAGTTGAAATGGATTATGGTATATGTAAATGTATTGTGATAGTACTGAGTTGGGGCTTTCGAATTTTCTGGCAAGTTCCTTGGAGTTGTAAGAATATTCAAATCAACGAAAAAATTTTTCAGAAATTATGTTTTTTTTCTGCCGAAAAAAAATGTGCTGTATTAGTCGTGACTCGTGTCAATCTTCAATATTAAAAAAACACTTCGAATTTCGCATTCATTACTGAGGTTTCTGTATCAATATTATCTTATAAAAGTTTAACTCTGGCAACAGAGCTATCGACCCCCTTTGCAGATGGTGGGACAATAAATCATAACATAAAGAATGCGATGTGTTCTGAGGATTGCGGTTGCCAAGCAACGGTCTGAACCACTATTGTCAAGTTGCCGTGTTTTTTTTATTTCCTAGAATGTACTGTTTTATTTATTTTTCGACGTTTGAAAGAAAAAATGAAGGATTTTTTTTCTGGAAATTCCACTAGCATGGACTCACCACGATAGAGGCAAAATTTTATTCACAAATTCGGAGAAAAAACATATTTGCTGAAATAACTTTTTCTTATTTCATTTGATTTTTTAGAGATTAGAATGACTTTTGAAAAATTTTGAACGGCAGAAGTCAGTACTAAACTGTATAGTATAGTATAGTATATCCAGTCCACAATCTGTTTCAGTTGACGAAGACCAGTTTTTCGGGAAATGCTACATAGGTAGGTTCGTACAAAACATTTCGTTGAATATCTCAAAAACCGAATGAAATAAAAAAAAAATTTCAGCGGCACAGAGCAGCACAAATCTAGCACAATTCAGCACGACAAATTTTTTCTCGAAAATCAAAAAGTGCTGGGCCAACTTCACAGTCACTGTTGCCAGGTATACTGGTTCTTCCTCCACCCTACTGATTTTTCTTATTTTCCCCCATATAAGAAGAAAACTCATGATTTTTCTGAAACTTTGATCAGCACAAGTTGGCACAAATAGAGTACAATCATATGAAACAATTTTCGTCGAAAAAAATGAAAGTGCTGGGCTAACTTTTTTTAATTTCTTTATTTTTTGGGTGAATTAGCAGGATATTTGTGAAAATAACAACAGCACAACTTTGCTTGAGAGTAGCACAATTTTTTGAGCATGTTTTTCTAAAAAAATTCAAGAGTGCTGGGATAACTTTTTTTTAGTTTGCTGAAAACAGAAAGGATTTTCGTGAAAATATTTACGGCACAAAGCAGCACAAATTTTTACATTCTTTTGTGAGAAAAAAAACGAAAGTGCTGGGCTATCTTTTTTCATAAATTTCGATTTTTCAGGAAACGAGAGGAACTTTCGAGAAAATTCGAACGGCACAACTCAGTACATGTGTAGCACAATTTTTATCAATCATTTAAATACCATTTTCCAAAAAGTGCTGGGCTGGCTCATTTTTTCGGTTTTTGAAATATACTGATGGACAAAATTAGCGCACCATTTTAACAATTGATATCTTCCCAATATTCAGTCGGATTTCAACGTTTTGTGTCAATGTCAATATCTCTGGGATGGTACAAGTTAAATTGCTTTTCAAAAAAGCAAAATACTCAGGAAACATCAGGCTACATCATTGTATAGTTTTTAGAAGCCTCATATATCTGGTATTGCCCACATAAGGCGTTAAACTGTAATGAAAAAAAAAAAAACCGAAAATTCAAACGCCCTGTACAGCACGATGCATTTCTTTTTTTGAACATCTCATTGTGGTATGATTTTCGCCAATAAAAGAGCTACAACTAAAAAAAACATTCAAATCGGACAAATGGTTGCGAAGATATTCATGGCTAATGCATAAAATACAAGAGTTGATAAACAGTTGAATATCTCTGGATGACTTTAAGATAAATTGGTTTTTGAAAAAACAAAATACTCAAGAGATACTAAGCTAGAACGCTTTATTGTTTTCATATACCTCAGCAACCTGGCATTGCCCACAGAAGACGTTAAAATTTAACTATAAAACATGACATTATTTAAACGCCCTGTACAACATGAATTTATCATTTTTTGGACTTCTGCTTAATGGAGGGAATTCGACAATAACAGAGCTACTATTGAAAGAAAAAAACGTTGAAATCCGACTGAAGATTTGGAAGATATCAATTGTTAAAATTTAACGAAATTTCAGGTGGTGCGCTAATTTTGTCCATCAGTATATTTCGAAAACCACTTGGAATTAGGAAAAAAAATTATCAGCACAAAGCAGCACAAACCTAGCACAACTCAGCACAACAAAAAATTTTTCGAAAATCAAAAAGTGCTGGGCCAACTTCACACACATTGGGAGGGGTCCTAAGTTTCGTGACATCACATTTCAAAATCTAGAGGTACTAATCGTTATTGTTTCAAATATTTGATATTATGTTGATTTCAAAAAAAAGTACTTAATTTAAATGGAAATAAAACTAATTTTTAATTTAATAATTTGTCGATGTAAAATTGCAAAACATGTGACGTCACACTAGGGAGGGGGGGGGTCTCAGAAATGTGACCACGTGTGACAAAGACGGGGGGGGATTCAAAAACTCATGAAATTAGCGTGACGTACTTTATGGATGGCCCCCGAGTAATAGTAATAGTAATAGTAATTTATTGATTCTCCTACAGTCAATGTAACAACAAAGAAGAGAAGACAGGTCAAAATATAATTTTAAATCAATGAAAATGTAAAGTCTCTGCACTTTTGGAAGTGTTCATCTAGCGTATATGGTTCACTGTTTATAAGGAAGCTGATTAGTTCTTTTTTAAATATTTTAATATCACTTATTCCATGAAAGTTCTTGGGTAGGTTGCTGCAGATCTTCATGCACATGTATTCTGTACTACTTTGTGTGAGAGATAAGTGTCTTCTAGGGTACATGTATGGGCTCATTTTCCTAGAGGTGTTGTGGCTTCTGTATGGCTCGAACAATTTCTGATTGCTGAGAAGGAAAAGTAAGCATCGAAGAACATAGATTGCTGTGAACGTAAGGATGCCTGCGCTCCTAAAAACACCTCGGCATGTATCTCGATATTTCATTCGGTAAATAGCTCTGATGGCTCGTTTTTGCGTTAAAAATATTTTGTTCTGTAGTGTGCTATTTCCCCAGAAAATAATCCCATAAGATACCAGTGATTGAAAGTTAGCAAAATACAGTATTCTCAACTCCTCCTCTCGAACATGATGCTTCATAACATTAAGTGTATAAATTACAGAGTTTAACTTTTTATTCAAATTTTCAATATGTGCCTTCCATTTCAGGTTATTGTCAAGCCAGATTCCCAGAAATTTAACTTTTTCAGCAGGTGCTGTATTTACGTTACCCAATGTTATGCTGTCAGGAATTATGTATTTCGTTCTCTCTGTGTGGAAGAAAGTACACTCTGTTTTATTTGTGTTCAATATAAGTCCGTTTCCTGCACACCAGTTTTTGATTTTGCCAAAGATGATATCTGCCTTATGTGTTACGGTATGTATATTTTCTGCAGATGCCTGGATGTTAGTATCATCTGCATATATCGTGATGTTGGTTTTACATTGCCTTACGATCTCTTTTATTATCTCTTGGATCTCTTGGACCAATACAGTTGGAAGGTCATTAATGTAGACTATGAAAAGAAAGGGCCCCAAGATGCTTCCTTGTATGACTCCCATCGTGACTTTTTCTTCTGAGGACATGTATGTTATACCGTTGATTGTTATTATGACTTTTTGTGTTCTATTCTCTAGGTAACTTTGTAATAGTTTTAGTTGGTTGTCTCTTATGCCATACAATTCTAGTTTTCTCAATAGTATTGCGTGGTTAACACAGTCGAACGCTTTAGTCAAGTCCAGGAACAATGCCAGAGGAATCTGCCCATTGTCAATTTATTTATTTATTTATTTGTTTAAACTCTAGATATGTTGCAGTAGTTCATAAATTGCTGTTTCTGTACTTTTCCCATTTATAAATCCATGTTGGTGGTCAGATAGTACTTTTGTTTTCCTGAAGAAGGACATTAGTCGATTTGCTAGTATTTTCTCAAATATTTTAGACCATGATGTTAACATGTTTATTGGACGGTAATTTTCTAATTGTTCAAGACAGCCTTTTTTGTGAATTGGTTTCACTAGTGCCATCTTCAAGGCTTCAGGAAATATTCCTTCGATGAGTGATCTGTAAATCATGTGAGCAAGTACATCGGCGATAGGTTTGATGGTTTTTTTTATTACACCCATGGGTATTTCATCATATCCTCTTGACGAATTATTTTTCATTGACATTACCGTTTGTATGATTTCTGTAGATGTCACCGGGAAAACAAACATTGACTTTTCCACTCTCTGGATTTTTGTGTTATCTCCAGCATTTGGGATGTTCTTAATTAGGTTGGGTGCCATATTGACATAAAAATTGTTAAAACTATCTACAATTTCTTGGGGATTGCCAGTTGGAACGGTGGGTTTAATTTCTTTATTGGAACTACCTTTTAAGCTATTAATGATTTGCCATGTTGTTTTTGTTTTATTGTTGGATGATTTTATTTTTTGTGAGTAGTATTTTTGTTTGAATCCACTGATTGCTCTGTCATATTTTTTCTTTTGTTTCTTATATTCCTCGGAGAGTTCTGGCTTCTTACCCGAGGCGATGAATAGAATGTCTAGTTTTTGTTTGATATTTCGTATTTCTGGATCTTTATCGAATGGAATGCCTGGTTTTGGAGTAATTTTTGCAGTTTTGTAAGGAAACGATATTTCAAATAGTGTGTGGTATGTGGAAAGGAAGAGGTTCCACATATCATTTATTTCTTTTGTTTGATAAATATTGGTCCAGTCTGTTGCTAAAAGTTCCTCATCAAATTTGCTCACAGCTTCTTCGGTATACATATTTTCGTATTTTTTTTTAATTTTTGGTCTTAAGTTTGTTGTTGTGTTGTTCAATCTGAATTTAAAGCATTGGGCAAGGTGGTCTGATACATGTGGTTGGATGATGGAAGTTATGCCATCTTCTATATTTGTACAGATATTATCAATACATGTTTTTGAGTTGGATGTTATTCTTGTTGGTTCCTTGATTATCAGTTTCAGATTATATGCGTCTAAAATGGACTGAAATATCTGGGTGTTCCTATTTTCTTCATCTAGTATATTTATGTTGAAATCACCTGTAATAATAAGTTTTTTGTTTTTTTCGGTACTTAATTTTTCCAATATCATTGTGAGTTTCTCAAAAAAAATATCAATTTTCTCTGGATAAGTGCTTGGTCGGTATATACACAGCCGTCTAAAGTACAAGCCCTGAACAGCGAAATATGGCAACGCCGCAGGGAGGCCAGCCAGATGAAAACAACACATCATAGGCTTTACCGCCTTACCGGTTAGTTACACACGTGGTGCGTAAATCTATGCGTGGTATCGTTTGTGGTGGCTAAATTAGTTAAAACAATGGGTGAAAATCTCGGTGAAAATAGTGCAATACCGTTTTAAGTGAAGTGATTTAGTGAAGTGAAATAAAGTTCAATTCGATTCTGTATTGTGTAGTTGGGATCACCTTTTGAGGAGATGGTACGGAAATGTTGTGTTCCTGCTTGCAGGATCAATTATTCCTACTTGAAAGATCGAAAATATGTGAGTTCTTTAAAATTTCCTGAAAATGAAAATTTAGAAAAGTTATGGGTAAAATCAATTCAAGACAAAATTTGATCCGTCCCCTTATAGTTCAGTTTGAATCATCATATCGAAAATAAAGATGTAATTACAGAGGAAAAGTATTTAAAACCGGATGGAACTATTCAAATGATTTCATTAAGACAACCCAAATTAAAACCAAACGCTGTTCCAAAAATTTTTCCAAATTTACCGAAATACCTTTCGAAACCGACTCCAAAAGAAAGGACCGATCCGCAGTTGAGAAGAAATGATATTATTATTAGACAGGAAAATGAAATAGAAAGCTTTATGAACTCTGATATTATAGTAGATTTTGATGACCTTATTAATAATTATTCAAGTAAAATTGATATTTCAGGTTGGGAGATTAAGAAGGTTAACAATGCAATTTATTTTTATATACTCAATTTAGAAAAATAATTAACTGTCGATGTTTCTTTACAAATACATAGAAACCTTCTAACAAAATTATTCATAAACATGTTCAGATCTCTCCAAATGATTTGAAATGGATTCCTCCTTTCGATCTTACCCTTAATAGGTGGTCTCAACTGATAAATTTGCTTACTCGTTATAAAAACGTAGGCAATGAGGATTCAGATCATAAAAAAATTCATTAGATTTGCTGCAATGTTCTTTATCTTCCTTAGAGGCATTTTTGTTAGATAGGCATAATAAAAATTTCGACAAACTGAAACAAATTGAAATCATTAATGACCAATTCAGGCAAATTCTTTCTAATAAAATTAAGTACTCCTCAAGTACAATAAAAATGTCATTTATATTGCATTCCCAGTCTGCTTCATGCTATGAATTGATGAGAAAATTTTTCATTTTACCTACACAAAGGTATTTAGGATCTATTTTATCTTCGTTACAAATATCACCTAATTCTGATAATGGTAATCAAAATTATCTTTCGAATGTATCTCGCAATTTTCCGATATTAGATCGTGTCATAGTTCTGTTAATTAATTGATGAAATTCATATAAATTCCCGTTTGGATTATAGGTCGAAAAATATTATTGGGAGCGCGACTGTTCTTGCTGAACAATAAATTGAATAACAATTATCTACTATTCAGATTCATTATGATTGAGATTCTCAAGCACAGATATTCAATTTATTGACTAAGTAGGGTCAAATATTGTTTATTTCTTCGAAAATTGCTAATGACGTGCCTTCAATGCAGTTTTATATTCGCATCCCGCGCTATCGCATCGATAGAGTAGGCCTCGGAGTAGGCCTCCCGTCGACGTTTCAATGCGGCGGTGCCAAACTGTGTTCCGGGCTTTCTCTATAGACGGCTGTGGTATATACAAACAAGAACCAATCTCAGATTGTCTTGTCCTTCAAATTCTAGTGCCGAACATTCCATAATGTAAGGTACAGTGTGATTACTTAAATCTTGCCGCATTTTACATTTATGTGATAGATTTTCTTTAACAAAAATTGCACTGCCACCATGCCTGTTTAGCTCTCTGCTGAAACTTGTAATAAGCGTGTATTTCCTCAGATTGTAAGCTTTTAGTTGTTCCTGTGACATCTAATGTTCCGTCAATGCCAGGAAATCTGTGTTTGTTTCATTGATGAAGTGTTCAAGGCTATTTATTGATGTAAGTACAGAATATTCAGTTCATGGAATAGTCTACCGACGGCGATTGTGGAGGCATCTTCTGTGAACGCTTTTAAGAACAGGTTGGATGGATGGAGTCGAAATTAATTTTTTATTTTGTTATTTACCATGTTTTGTTTGCACAGTAGTTAAAGTTCCCTCAGTTGTTTATTATGAATGTATTTGAGTTGGGTTTATAGATTTAATAATCTCAACCCTTGTCGTTGTTTAAATAAATAAATAAATAAATAAGTACTTAGTGATTGTATGTCCATGTGTGCCATTGTGTAGTAATTACCATGCTTTCTCTTCACTGTTCTGATTTTCGAAATAAATTTTGGAAAGAGAATTCTCTTACGATTACTCCATCTGGCCACATCTCTGCACAGCATAATGACTTAAATGCTTGTTCCGTGGGAACACCCACACTGAAAGCTGAGTTTTGGCCTTGTGTATTTAGCTTTTTCACTTCCACTCCATCCAATTTGTGAGTCCCCTGTAGGTAGTCTTTTATATTTTGTTCTGTTATGTCTTTTCCCTGTATTCTCCCGACATAAATCCATTTCTTTTTAGTTGCCCCTTTTATAGTTGAGTTTTCTATTTTTTTGTTTCCTGTGCATATTAAATTGTTCTTATTTTTATTTCGAGTTTTGTAACTTATTGTGTGCCATTCCTCCGTTTTTTGGCCTGTTTTATATGATGGTAGATTTTCACTTCTGTTGTTTCTGTCGCTTTGTTTGTTTACGTTTATGTCTTTCGGCTTGTCATTTCTGACATTTCCTGTCATCTGCGGTAGTTCAGATATTATTTCGGCATAGGTAGGTGTAGGTTGATTGATACCATTTTGTTTACTATCTGTTGTTTGGTTCATTTGATTCGTGTTGTTTACTTTCCTTATCTCTTTAGTTTCGTTTTTTGCGTTGATTTTTTCACTTTGTATTTTAATCTTTTCCAATAGTAGAGCGTTGTTTTCCATTAATATTTTGTTCTTTTCTTGACTTTCCTTGAGTAATTCTTTTAGATATTTCACTTCCATGTTGATCAGGTTGTTTTTACCCTGGAGTTCTCTTAATTCTCTGGCAAGTTTGTCGATATTACCTTCTTCATGCTTGCACATCGTTGATTTTTGGTTTGCGGATTGTTCCATACATTTGTGGTGGAAAATTTCACAGCATTTATGCAGAACATATTAGAAAGTGTTATATGTTTTCAAACAAAATATTTTTTCTGTAATTTGGAAAACAGTACAATAATTCATATTAAAATGACCACCCTTCTCAAACACGATAACTCTCGAAGGATTCTCCTGAAGACTATGCAGTGGTTAAGTTAGTCACCAAGCAAAATCCTACAGGTTATTCCACAAAATATAAACATTCAAAATTTTTGTTCCTCAATATCTCAGACATACAAAACCGATCGAAATGAAATTTTGCGGCTACATGCAAGATACTCAAAAAAGCCTCATACGATATATTGTGGCCATAGTGTTAAATGCATAATGGAAAATTCAATTGGTAATTGAAACGAAAAATTCTTTTATTTCCACAACAAATTATTCGACTGAAATTAATTTTTTGAGGATGAAGATTCTTATATGTATACTTACAGGGTGTTTCATCATAAACTGGATAAACATATATTTTCGTGTAGAGGACATCGGGAGAATCATTTTTGCCTCATACAATATATCCCGTTTTCGAAGCAAAAGCGAGATACAGGGTGTCAAACGTCATTTTTGGGCAAGATTCTCATGAGTGTGGTCAGTTATGTATAACACTTAAGCCTGGTTTCACAAAACCCCAATCACCTTGATTATTGAAGTGTCATTATTTCTGTGCCATTTTCAGTTCATTTTTGACATAAACCATCGACTCAAACCAAAATCAACGATTTGATTGCCCGATCAAGGTTTGTGAAACCCACGGTTAAAGTAACGGTTTTTGGTCAAATCTCTATTCAGAAAAGTTGACGAACTCCGAAAAAAAATACAAAATGGCGGAAGGCCTGCAATGTTCCAATTTTTTTTTGCGGTTGTCAAATTGACTTTTATTTTCTGAATGAACACAATTTTCTCAGAATTTCTGTGAAAAATTCTTTTCCAAAAATCGAACACAAATTTTTTTCACAGCGATGAAAACATTTCACTCGAAATGGATAAAATTTTGTACAATTGTACTTCTTGAATTATCAATCACGAATATGAAAACAGAATTGTAAAATATCGAACGGTTTCGATACTACAGTCATTCAAATGTTTCGTTCAGACCTCTGAACTAATGAAAAAAAAATTGTTTTGAGTTCTAGAATCAAAATGATTAAATTATTGGCATGTACAAACATTCTAGATGAATTGATACAAATAAAATCAGTGAAACTTAGTTGGGACTAGAACGGACGTAGATATTAAATAGGGAAATGGCACTGTTCTAAGGATATTAATATCCGTTGCCAGGCAACGGTAGTTCGTAGTTCATAGAGTTTGACTTTTGGCTAAATTATATTCACTGAAATTTAAATACTAGTCCAACTCTTTGAACTACAAACTACCGTTGCCTGGCAACGAATATTAATATCCTTCCCTATTTAATACCTACGTCGCGTCGGTTCGAGTCCCAACTAAGTTTCTCTGATTTTTTTCATAAATTCATCTAGAATGTTTGGACATGCAAATAATTTAATTATTTTGACTCTAGAACTCAAACCAAATTTTTTCTCATTATTTCAGAGGTCTGAACGAAACATTTGAATGACTGTAGTAACGAAACCGTTCGATATTTTACAATTCTGTTTTCATATTCGTGATTGATAATTCAAGAAGTACAATTGTACAAAATTTCATCCATTTTGAGTAAAATTTATTCATCGCTGTAGATATGTAAAGAAAAATTTGTGTTCGATTTTTGAAAAAAATTTTTCACAGAAATTCTTAGAAAATTGTGTTCATTCAGAAAATAAAAGTAAAATTGACAACCACAAAAAAAATTTGGAACATTGCAGGTCTTCCGCCATTTTGTAATTTTTTTTTCCGAGTTCGTCAATTTTTTTAAGTAGAGGACCCAAAAATACTGAGATTTGACCAAAAACCGTTATAATTAAGTGTTATACATAACTGACCGCACTCAAAAGAATCTTGCTAAAAATTACGTTTGACACCCTGTATACTTCGAAAACGGGATATATTGTATGAGGCAAAAATGATTCTCCCGATGTCCTCTACACGAAAATATATGTTTGTCCAGTTTATGATGAAACACCCTGTATATGTTGATGCAAAGTTTCAAGAGGATCATCCATTTTTGAGTGCTCGTTCTACTTAAATGTATTAAACTATATTTATCGAATTTTGAGCCGAAAATTGTCTCAACCGATAAGGTTCGACTCCCTGATGAGGAATCCGTTGTGGAATTCAATTCTGTCCGTGGGGCCGACCGTCCGACATTGTGATTTTTTCGCGCTTTCGTAACCATAAAAAATAAATTAATAATAACAAAATCTAAACTATGCTAGGCACGGCCATACAGGGCGATCAAAAAACATTTCTTCGTGAGTGAAATTTTATAGTCGATAAATCTTGTTGTTATCGGAAAAAATTGCTTCGAATTTAGCAAATTTGTCACCTTTCATGACAACCTTTCACAATTTCTTCTAAAAGTGAAAAAACAGATCCGGACTAAAAAAATTCTAGACATTCTACATTTGCGGTGATATCGGATCACCCTGTAAGTCAACATCATATTTTTACGTCTGCAAAGAAGCAATTCATCAAAAATATCAGCATATAGGGTGATAACTAATAATACATTTGAAGAAACTTCTTTTTTGTATTTTAATCATAATCAAATCTATCTTTATTTCGATATTGTGAGCCTCATGTAGCGTAATTCATTTCAATAATTCACATGAGAACAAGTGATTAGATCTAGAATTCAGGATGAAGTTACTGTATCGGGTGTCCCGAATTCGTTGTCTAGTGAGGGGATCTCAGAAACCCTTGGAGCTAGAAGGAAATGAATGACACATTATACAGGCACTTTTTTTCGTAGAATTCTTTGATGTAATCAATTTTTTTTATTTCGTTTTTTTTCGAAGTTATAATACAAACTTGTGTTTTTTTAAATGTGAACCATAAGCATTTGAATAACAGATGGAACCGTCTTTTTTTTCCCTTTTCAAAAATATATAACTTAATATATAAAGGACCCCGCACACTTACTTAGGAAAAGCGGGTCCAGTGAATTTTCCCCATTTCTACATATTATATTTTTACCAACCTCAAGAACAATATATCAGATTTTCACGAAGGTCTTACATCTGGTTTGTTCTATAGGGCGTTCCAAAATTGCAGCTACGGAAAAATGAATCTTTAAATTTTGATGATAACTCTCCTAATTTTCAAAATTTTATCATGATGCTTTGGGTTCTGAATAACAAGATGTGACAGATGTCCAAACACCGCCCACCACGTTAAGGTTCGTTATACAGGCTGTTCCATGAAGCTGTATAAGTAACTGAATGTAACTTTGTTAGTGACTTTGGGACCACCCTGAGTTTTTCAAAATATGATACCATGATGTATGTCCACTTCTGTAGGAAGTTTCATTAATGTACAAAGAACAGTTGCAAAATTATTCAGGTTTAAATTCGGATTACATACAATTTTTCTTTGAAACTTATCTGTAGTTGAGATTGCTGTCAAGGAATATAGGTTTTCATTAGTATAATTATTATGATAGGTCGGTCCAAAGGTGTTTTTTCAGGAATGTACAGGATGGACATTATGTGGTGTCACTAATCTCTTCATATACAGGGTGTTTCATCATAAACTGGACAAACATATATTTTCGTGTAGAGTAGAGGACATCGGGAGAATAATTTTTTCCTTATACAACATATCCCGTTTTCGAAGCATAAGCGAGATACAGGGTGTCAAACGTCATTTTTGAGCAAGATTATTATGAGTGTGGTCAGTTATGTATAACACTTAAAGTAACGGTTTTTGGTAAATCTCAGTATTTTTGGGTCCTCTATTCAGAAAAGTTGACGAATATTCTAGATGAATACAATACAAATAAAATACAAAAAAAATCAGTGAAACTTAGTTGGGACTCGAACCGATGTAGGTATTAAATAGGGAAATGACACTGTTCTAAGGATAGTAATATTTGTTGCCAATAATTTTAATTATTTTGACTTTAGAACTCAAAACAAATTCTCTTTCATTATTTCAGAGGTCTGAACGAAATATTTGAATTCCTGTAGTTACGAAACCGTTCGATATTTTACAATTCTGTTTTCATATTCGTGATTGATAATTCAAGAAGTACAGTTGTACAAAATTGCAATCAATTTCGAGTGAAATTTTTTCATCGCTGTAGACAATTAGACATGTAAAAAAAAATTTGTGTTCGATTTTTGAAAGATTTTTTTCACAGAAATTCTTAGAAAATTGTGTTCATTCAGAAAACAAAAGTCAATTTGACAACCACAAAAAAAGTTGGAACATTGCAGGTCTTTTGAATAGAGGACCCAAAAATACTGAGATTTGACCAAAAACCGTTACTTTTATGCCCGATTGCACCGTTCGTCTAAGCAACGTTTAAGCCTTTAAGTGACGTTTATTCCATTGATGAAACGTCATTTCAGTGCTTAAACGTTGCTTAGACGAACGGTGCAATCGGGCATTAGTGTTATACATAACTGACCACACTCATAATAATCTTGCTCAAAAATGACGTTTGACACCCTGTATCTCACTTATGCTTCGAAAACGGGATATATTGTATAAGGAAAAAATTATTCTCCCGATGTCCTCTACTCTACACGAAAATATATGTTTGCCCAGTTTATGATGAAACACTCTGTATATGAGGAGATTAGTGACACCACATTATGTCCATCCTGTACATTCCTGAAAAAACACCTTTGGACCGACCTATCATAATAATTATACTAATGAAAACCTATATTCCTTGACAGCAATCTCAACTACAGATAAGTTTCAAAGAAAAATTGTATGAAATCCGAATTTAAACCTGAATAATTTTGCAACTGTTCTTTGTACATTAATGAAACTTCCTACAGAAGTGGACATACATCATGGTATCATATTTTGAAAAACTCAGGGTGGTCCCAAAGTCACTAACAAAGTTACATTCAATTACTTATACAGCTTCATGGAACAGCCTGTATAACGAATCTTAACGTGGTGGGCAGTGTTTGGATATCTGTCACATCTAGTTATTCAGAACCCAAAGCATCATGATAAAATTTTTAAAATTAGAAGAGTTATCATCAAAATTTAAAGATTCATTTTTCCGTAGCTGCAATTTTGGAACGCCCTATAGAACAAACCAGATGTAAGACCTTCGTGAAAATCTGATATATTGTTCTTAAGGTTGGTATAAATATAATATGTAAAAATTAGGAAAATTCACTGGACCCGCTTTTCCTAAGTAAGTGTGCGGGGTCCTTTCTTATTAAACTGTAAAAAACATCAAAAGTTTTATTTTCACACGAAAAATCAAATGGTTGTCTAAATATGATAATCTGTGAACATCAAATGATTAATAGATAAGAACAGATAACAAATTTTTCATAAATATTGTGCGAAAAGAAGTCCATTTTGGTCAATGCAACGCTCACACCTTCTTCTGCCATTGTGAGGTGTGAGCGTTGCATTGACCAAAATGGACTTCTTTTCGCACAATATTTATGAAAAATTTGTTATCTGTTCTTATCTATTAATCATTTGATGTTCACAGATTATCATATTTAGACAACCATTTGATTTTTCGTGTGAAAATAAAACTTTTGATGTTTTTTACAGTTTAATAAGGAATTTATATATTAAGTTATATATTTTTGAAAAGGGAAAAAAAGACGGTTCCATCTGTTATTCAAATGCTTATGGTTCACATTTAAAAAAACACAAGTTTGTATTATAACTTCGAAAAAAAACGCAATAAAAAAAATTTGATTACATCAAAGAATTCTACGAAAAAAAGTGCCTGTATAATGTTTTCGTTTCATGTTCATAGCGCCAGTAATAAAGAAGTTATGAGAACTTTTCATTTCACGCCATTTTCCAATTTTCGCTAATATCTCGAAAACGGTTGAACTTACAAGGTTACGGTTTTCACCAAATTAAATCTCTCAAAAATCGAGCCAGAAAATGTGCCATTCATTTCCTTCTAGCTCCAAGGGTTTCTGAGATCCCCTCACTAGACAACGAATTCAGGACACCCGATACAAATTAGAAGCAGAATGAGATTTTAAATTTTGTTGAAATTCTGCAATTGGCTAATTTTTGAAAATGTGAGAGGTAATGAGAATAGTAGGAACACATTCAACATTAATGGAGATTTTTTTATGATAATTGTTCGCACACTGTAGATCAAAAATTACTGCGAACGATCCGTAATTCACTGAAAAAAGCCAATTGAAATTAATTAATCAAGCTGAAGAAAATATTTTGTTTTGAGTTGATATTTATTGATCACCCCTAGTTTTCTTGATAAACTGCTTCTTTACAGCCATAAAAATAAAAAACATTGTGTTGACGTACGGGGTGATCCGACATAGCTGAAATGTGGTCCAGAGTGTTCTTATTTCCGGATCTGGTTTTCTGTTTTGAGGAAAAATTAAGGATAATAGTCGGAAAGCGGACCAAATAGCCAAATTCAAAATATATCTGCCAATAAGTTCAATATTAATCGAAATATGAAATTTCACACATGAGAGAATATTTATTGATCACCCTATATGACCGTGCCGAGCAAAGATTTAGATTTTTCATTATTAATCCTGGTGGTTACGAATATTCACGAAAATAGAAAAAAATTTATACATTTTTAATTTATCACAAAATGTTCCACCAATTTTGAGAATGTGGAAAAATTCCAGGGTATTAATGATCCAAAAAGCAGATTCACCATTGAAACCCGGTTATAACCTTTTTGCCAATACAGTCAGATGAATAAATTTATTTTTCACTTGTACATTATTTGTTTATTTTACCTTAGAAACGGTTGCTATAAATACACTCATAACGCTCTAGGGCTTTTTAAGCGGGCGTTATGGATCATTATGCCCGCTCATTGTGCGAGAAGGAAAAGCTAATAGTTTCTAAGGTAAAATGAACAGATAATGTTCAAGTGAAAAATAAAATTATTTATCATACTGTCTTGGCAAAAAATATCAATTATGTATTTCAAATTGTGAACTCACTTTTTTGTTTTTGTATATTTGGAATTTATGAATTTGAAGCAGACAAAAGATTTAATATAGGGAGAATATTCACCTTTTTTTTCAATCGATATCAGAATATTCATCGTCAATTTATGCAGAGGGAGACTATACATATATCTTCTAGATCTTCAGTGTAGAATTATTGTATTAAATCAGGGTTGGATGAATAAATTGAAATTGAATTTTATCTGTAACAATCAGATCTTTCTATTTGACTGACAAACCAAATAATCGCTTCATTTCGCACTGTATCGACCAATAGGAACGCTGCATTACTGATTTGCATCAGTTGAAAGTGATGCAGCGTCAAATAGAAAAGTTTGAATATGTAGAACATACGCCGAACCTTCTTCAACATTAGATTCAAGATAATTATAGATTTTCGGTTAAACATCTACCGATTTATTACATCAACATTTTTTCAGTTTTAAAAGAATTGAGAATTTATTGTATTCCTATAAATCGATTTGCACATGTAAATTGATTTTGAGAGAAATATGTAACTACCCCGACTTCAACTAAATCTGAACAAGCTAGCCTAGTATACTGACAAGATAATTACTCGAACCTGTTAAATTTTTAGTGTACTAAACAGAAAATGACCGATAAAGCAACAGTAATATGTTATCTTTCTATATTCAAATAGTTTTTTGATAAATCATTTTATAATTTTTTTTAACATATTGCCACATTTATGCTCTCAGAATGATTAAGCTGAAGGGATTGATCAAAAATATAACTTCCTCTCAACGATATGAAACAAATAATATACCACTTACCTTTTATTATAGTATTGAAGCCTATGAATGAAGCATTGATTTCTTCACTACCAAAAAGAATCAGTTGTCTGATGTATGGATGTTCTTTTCTGACTTCAGTTAGCTTCAGAATTGCTTGAGGCATCGAAAATATCACTTTAGGTTTGGATAGATTCAACGCATGCTTCAATTCCCCTGTAAAATAAATAATAACTAAGTGATAATAGTAATGAATGCTGTTTTATTACTTTCACTAATTAATAAAAATCAAAGATTCATTTGCTGTTGAATATTTTAAATTACATTAACATAGTATCTCATGTATTTTAGGCAGGCTTGTCATATGGATTTCAATAGTGCATCAGTGTCGGTCAATATACAGGTGTCCCGGATAAGATGAGAAACATTTTAATGGGAGACAGAAAACGCCTAGAGGATGCCGAAAAACTCCCATAGGTTGCAAGCTATAGTTATGGACACCTTAAGTGCATGGATACCTTCAGTAGACGAATTCGAATCCCACTTTTAGTGTAACACTATGGATATTATTACCGAACGATAGTTTATATAACGAAGCGTTTTTTTCGCTCATTATCAAAGCTGCTAAATATGCCGCAATAATTGACTATTGGTAAAACAGCATAATATTATTACGTCCTGGTAATAATTTCCGACAGCCGAATTTAACATTCATGTCGACGTCGAGGAAAATAAACCGAAAATAAAGATAATTTCGTTCAGAAATTGTTCTGTTGTGTCACTCTCAATTCGGACCATCCTGTATACCGTTTTACGATGTTTCGATTAACCAATTTTAAATATGTATAATGTTAAATATCATTTAATAATTCTTATGAACGCACCCCATCTGACATAACTCTGTGTTCAGACAGATGACGTAAGTCAGTCTATGTCGAAAAAAAAGGCACGGCGTCTTTAGTGTGTGCCACATGCATGTGTTGTATCTGAGATATTACAAGTTATAACTTAAGAAAAAGTGTTTCATTGACTCTGCTAATTCATCATATAACAATTCACATTATTATTTTAACCGACCGTTTATTTATTTTCCCGAATATGAAACATGCAAAATGATACCGATTATTACTGGAGATCAGAATGAATTTGGAAACTATAGACCAATAAGCATATTACCATCCTTTTCAAAACTATTTGAGTTGGCATAATGCAAACAAATGGTGGAGTTTTTCATGATATAGTATATAACATTACTAGCAAGGTAAGAGGGTTTTTACTGGCGAATGGAGGATATAATTGACGAGCCGTAGGCGAGTCAGTTACCTCCTTGAGCCAGTGAAACCCGTTACCTTGCGTGTATTGTTTTATATTTTATTTGTTTCTCGTTTGTAAAAAGGTGAGATAAATTCCAAAAAAATCTCAATAATTTGTCGCAAATGTCGTAAGCTATTTATGATTATTTATGACATCGGAAAATTATGACAACTGTCAGTGGCTTTACGAGAGGGAAGTCATTCGAGAATATTTGCTAATTTCTGACGAAAAAGGCCAGATCCAAATGAAACAAGGTATGAATATCGTTTTTCAATACTTTTATAACGTTTATTACTAAAAATATTTGTTCCAGGAACGATGAGATTAGAAGGATAAATGAAATTAGAAGCAAGTACGTGAAAAGGAAAGCGAATAGATACGAATAAAACAAGGCACGAATATCGTTTTTGAATAGTTTGAGAACGTTTATTGAGAAATACATTTGTTCCAGGAACTCTGAGATTAGAAAAATAAATTAAATTAGAAGCAAGTACTTGACAACTTTCAATGTAAATAATACTACTAACTTGTAAAAGTTTTACAAGTTAACTGTCAATTTTACAAGTTAGTGACTTGAAAAAATAAACTTCCTTGATCAATATTGTGTTCTTGGAAACTGACGTTTACAAATGAGAAACAAATAAAATAATTTATTCAGCACAAACCAACATGGCTGTTTAAACGGAAGATCAGTTCAAACAGCTATATATCAGTTCCTAAAGAGGATTATCGGGGCATTTGAGGATGGAGATTTGGCATGTGGTTTGTTTCTTGACCTCTCGAAGGCATATGATTGCCTACATCCCCAAATTCTGTTCGATAAACTGGAGTGCTATGGAGTTCGAGGTATTGCACTTGATTGGATTAGGTCATATTTTAAAGACCGAGCTCAGTTTGTGAAAACATACAGAGAGGGAGACGAGGGAGTTGTAACAAACTCTGAACAACTGAAGCTGAAGTTGGGGATACCACACGGGAGTATAGCTGGGCCACTGTTTTTCCTTGTGTACATAAACGACATCGGAATAAAAGTATAATGGGACCTAAATGAGGTAATGGAAGTTCACTTCGTTGATGACATGAAACTGCTTGCGATACAATCTCTTTGGCCTGATCTCAGGCAACTGGTTAATAAAATTATGATATACACCAGGGAATGGATGGACGATAATAACCTGATTTTGAATAGTTCTAAAACGCAAATAAACCTATTCAACCCTACAAACTCTGGTATAGAAGCCCCAGGAAAAATGTTGATTGGAAGTGAAGAGTCTACTCTAATTCTTAGGAGTCTATATTGATGAGGAACTAAATTGGAAATAATCATATAATGGAGCTTGAAAGAAAAAACTGGGATCATCAATTTATGCCTTCAGAATAACATCAAGATATCTAGGGGGAAGTGTATTGAAAACAAACAGTGTTCCACGCAACAATAGAATCCAAACTTCGATTTGGCTTATGCTTTTATGGTTCAGGGAACATTTCATCTTTATTCATCCTACACAAGAGTGCAGTAATAATACTATATAATAAAAAGTTCAATGAAATATGTAGAGGAGTCTTCCGGCAAAACAAAATTCTAACGATATACGCCATTTATATACAAGAATGTCTGTTGTTTTTCCATAAAAACAAGGAACTTTTCAGTAAATATAAGTTCACTAAGACCAGATATGAGACAAGACAAGATTGTTGAAGGTCCTACAGGTACCTTCAATGATTTTTTTGGCATTCCCTGCGACTTGTGAAACAACCTGAATCGTGTTTGAATAACATGGGAAAACTTTTTTCTATGACATCCATGATAATCGAGCACTCTGTTTGATTTCAACCATAGAATCTTCTTCAATAATTTACCTCATAATCATAGAGCCATTTCATCGTGAACACGACCATAGATCATAACTACAAATACTGAAGAATTTCAGTATTTTTCATCTCATTCGAAAACTATCCAAAATAAATAATAAGTGTGAGAAGAGACTGCCATTCATTTTTTATTTCGAATCGAATGCTGTAAAATAAATATGGGGTTGCCATTTGAAAATCTCGAAATATTTCAATTTTGAGTTCCACATTTTCGGAGCAATATCTTCGAAAAACCTTACGATGTATCAAAATACTGAATGTACCACATGAATCCACGATTTCTCTACTATAAGACTGCTGAGTTTGGTTCCGTTCGCATAGAAAATAATCGAGATATTGCATTTCCAAACTGGCAATGCAGATGTCAAAATTTTCAAGAATTTGTTCATAACTTGGCAACAGTGCATGGTAGAGAAATTTTTTTCAATATGTTATACTGAGAATTCGGTATTGAATCGATACATAAATGAAAATATAGGTAGTTCCATTTGAAATAAGAAAGTAAATATGCGTTTGAGATAGACATGGCAACACTGTCGACTTGAAAATATTTTAGGCGAAGAGTTTCTTCACCCTCAAGGCTCCACCTAAAATTTCAGAACGAAATATCCACTAGTTCTCCAGAAACGTCTAATAGGCCAACTTAAAAGGAAAACCCTATATATAATTATGTTTTTAGGGAGAAAAACCGTATTTTTAAAAAATCAACTTTATTAAGTGAAGCAAAGCGTACAATGTCTCGATACTTAATCTCCTCGAGAGAGGCATTCACAATCATTTTATAATCATATTGTTTAAGGTCAGCAAAAATGTTGAGTTGCAATTATGCACGTTATAACATAGGTATATGAATTAGAAAAGCTGTATAAAGATTATCTTGGCTAAAGGAATCCAGGGTTGGCATTACATAATTCCATTAATTCCTCCCCATTTTGGTTAAAGGTATCACCTATGGGTGTAGCTTTATTTTTACATAAATTATTTTTGGATAAAGCAAGCTTGAAAATAAAGTAAAAAGTAGTTATTATAATTATTAGAATTATCAAATAGAAAAATGAATTAAATGCAGTCTGATTCCACTTGTTGGTTTCTTCCAATTCGATGTCGGGGATGTCGTCTTCTGGTTGATGTTCTTCTTTTGTGTATTCCTGGGGTAACTTGTGTGGTGTTTGTACAAGGACGATTCTCTCTTCGCTGATATTTGTGGTTGGAACTATTTCCTTTTCTTTGTTACTGATGGTACATTTGGTACGTAGAATGGCCATCGTAGGAAGGAAATGATGTTTCGTTTGCAATGGACATTCGATTATTTTCTCATTTTGAATTGAGAGAATGCTTCCATCTTCTAGGATCTTCAGGTCCTGGGATGGAATTTTTGGTATTCTCTGGCAATTTTCGGTGTGGTTGGTGAGGATATTTTCCAGGCACTACGGAATTTTTTCTAGTGAGTCTTGATCGCATAAGTAGTCGTTTTCCACTGGATGGCAGTGTTTGGTGGACCATTTCAGTTTTTCTTCTTGCGAGAGCAAATAAGGATTGGTATATGGAAGGGATTCATTATTTTGTGGGAGATAGTAAAATTTGTATAGATCATAATATTCTTTTTGAACTAATGGAATTGAAATCAGAAAAAATAAAATTTTGTTTTTGAAAATAACTTTCGTGTGACACAATTGATAATAGTCTTTCAGGTGATGAACTAGTATAATATTTTCATTTTTGATCAATTCTAGAAATTTGAAATATGGTAAAACTGATTCGTGCAATAAATGAACCTCGCAAAGCTAACAGCTGTTTGTATTTCGTCTAAGATATTTTTTATGTCTTTCAATTCGAAAATCAAAAGGTGCATTTGTTGTACTTCATGCAGTTCAGGTACTATCTGAAACAATTTAAGATTTTCTGACATTTTCTGGAATTTACTGATATACTTATTTTTCAAGTCATTCACTATAGTTGCGATTTGTTTTTGATTTCGAAATAATATTTGTTCGTTATTTTTGATACTGTTGAAATTTAGAAATTTTTCCACCTAAGTTTATTAATCCTCTTTTGATTCGTATTTTTTCGTTCAAAAGTTCTTCTAATGCATTCAGGTTTATTTCGTTAGAGTGTCTTAAATATCGATAATTTGCAGTTTGTGCGAAATTCAATTTTGAGTTTTTGTAGTTGTCTATTTCAGTTTGATAATTAATTATGATTTGTTCGATTTTGGCTAGGTCAATATGGTATAAAAGTTGCAAGTTTTTGTGAGTTACGTAGGCTTTACCTAGTGAAATGGGTAGTATGCTGTTTTGGATTTGGATAATTTCAAGGGATATCGAGAAGGTTATTATTCCGAGAAGTATGAAAAGTATGAAAGTGTATTCCATTTTGGATCTGTAACAAAATTTTGAAACTAGTTTTTTCTCTGTTTCATGATTTTTTTGTGGTAGATATGCTTGTTTTTCTTATCTTGGATTCGATTTTTATCTATTTCACAGGCATCAATTTTTTTGAATGGGGGATCTAATTTTCGTGTCATAGGATTTTTGATGTAGGTTGGGTTTTTGTTTAAAGGGTGGTCTTCCTTTGCTGATCGTTTTTCATTAGTTTTTTCTAAACGTTGAATATTTTTTTGTCTATTTTGTTCCAAATGTTTCGTTATGTCATTCAAATTTTCGACGTAATTTTCCACGTAGTTTTGTAATCGTTCATTATGTGTTTGTTCAATAGGTAATGAGTAGTTCAAGTCTGCCTTAATTATTTGCATAGGGGTCATTTCTAAGCTCGCATGGTTTGAATTATTGTAACTGAGTAATGCTTGAGATAATCTATTTTGGAAAGTCAAATTTTTGTCTGTAATTGTCCTCAATTGTTCTATTAATGTGGAATGAAATCGTTCAACTATGGCATTGGAATTGGGATTATAGTTTGTAATGTAATGAATTTCGATTTTGTGGACTTTACAAAAATCTTGTATAACGTTGTTTTTGAATTCCAGACCATTATCACATGTAATTTTGTTGGGAATTCCGTAATGGCTAAAGAAAATTAATAACTTGTCTAAAATTTGTGTTCCTGTTTTTTGAATTAATGTATAACATTGTCCTAATCTTGAAAATGAGTCTACGATACTAAGGCAATACGTTTGATTGAACCTAATCGTGTCGCAGTAAACGTGCGTAAATGGTTTCGTTCCGATAGGGTTGGGTCTGAATTGAATTTGGATTGGGGTGCGTTCGTATTTATTTTTCTGACATAATTCACAAGAATTTATGTAGTTCCTAACGTCTTTGTCCATGTTGGGCCAGTAATATTTACGTTTTAGACTTATAAGATTTTCTCGTAATCCGCGATGGATAGTTTTTGTCTCGTGGTATTGTTGTATGCGAAGAAGTTGTTCTTCTTTGTCTTCTACGTATTCTAGAAAAATTTTGGAAATTTTTAAGTCATAAGATTTATAATCGAATTTTTCCTGTAGAATTCGTATAAGTGGTTTTTCTAATTCTTGAGAGGCAAAATACAAAGTGTATGCTTTTTTGGGTTGAATAAATTCCTTGATGAATTTTATGAAGTCATTTTCAATTTGGTTGATGGAAACTCTGAATCTAAGTTTATCACCAAAAATTTTTGATTTTGTTACTTTATAATTTGGAGTCGTTTTGAAAATTATTTGTAGGGCAGCAGAATTTAAACTTCTTTCGGTAATAGGTAATTCGAGAATAGGATTTTCTAAAGTACTGTGAACAGTTATGTCGTCTGTTTCGAAATCTATAATATTGTCATTTTGACTAGTACTAGGGGTTTCAGTCTGGTTATTTGCATTAAGTAAATTCAAACAATCGTCTAATTCTTCGGTCGTTATTTGATTTGCAATTGAATCTAAATCATCTTCAATACCATTAATTTCGATATTATTTTTGTCAATTTTAATCCTCGAAAGTGCGTCTGCGTTATTTGTCGAACCTTTCTTGTATTTAATTTCGTAGTAGAATTCTTCTAACTGAATACGCCATCTCATTAGTCTGGAATTTGGCTCCTTTAAAGAAAATAACCAACATAAAGGTTTATGGTCTGTGTAAATCGTGAATTTGCGTCCGTAGAGATATTGTCGGAAATATTTGCATGACCATACGATAGCTAACAGTTCCTTTTCTATCGTACTGTAGCTTGTTTCGGCGTCATTTAGCGTTCTACTTGCGAATACAATTGGAAGACCATTCGGGGAATTTCCTTGCGATAGAACTGATCCTATTGCATAACCGGATGCGTCTGTCGTGAGAATAAAAGGTTTATCAAAGTCAGGGTAACTTAATATTGGATCGTTCATTAGATTCCGCTTACAAGTTTCAAATGCTTCGATGTAATTTAAATCGTCAATGTTAATTTTTGCATCTTTTCTCAGGCATAATGTTAGAGGTTTCGTTAATTTAGCGAAATTTGGAATGAATTTTTTGTAATAACCTATTAATCCGAGGAACGATTTAATTTCTCATTGAGTTTTTGGAATTGGAAAGTCAGTAATAGCTTTCAATTTATTAGGGTTTGGTTTAATTCCTTGAGGTGTGATAATGTGACCTAAAAATTCAATTTCAGTTTTGAAAAAATGGCATTTATCAAGTTGGATTTTTAAATTATCAATTTTGAGTGCTTCTAAGATGGTATGGATATCTGCCAAATGTTGTTCTTCAGTATCCGAAAAAAGAACTACATCGTCCATGTATACATAACAGATTATACCTATATACTTTTTTAAAACATTATTCATTAGCCGCTGGAAAGTTTTTGGGGCGTTTTTGAGTCCAAAAGGCATTCTAAGAAATTCGTAATGTCCGTTTTCTACGGTAAAGGCCGTTTTTTCTATTGATTCTTCGTCGAGTTCTATCTGGTGAAAACCAGATGCGAAGTCAAGAAATCCCGAAATCATCATCCGAAATCCCGAAATCACTCCGAAATCCCGAAATCATCCACCGAAATCCCGAAATCATCGTCGAAATCCCGAAATCTTCTCCGAAATCTCGCAATCATCACCGAAGTCGCCCTTCTCGCAATCAATAGAGTGTGCGCACAAACGTATTCGATCTTGCGCGTGCTCTACAGTATTTTTAGGTTATGGTACATACATACCTACAGTTTTACCTCGAATTCTATATTTCTGGAGTGAAATTAGCAATAACTCTCAAATTATGTAATTTACAGATATGATGTGAGTGTTGTTTTGAAGCTGATATCCTTGCGTGTTAAATCATTAAGAAAAAATTATACTTCAATGTGCTAATTCTTGTACTATTGCGGATTTAGTGAGAAAATCAGTACATATATTTACTATGAACTTTTTTAAAGAATTTTTTTCGGCGTTTTCAAGTTGAATATTGTTATACTTCAATGAAAGGTGGTAGTATCATCTTTCAAAAAACATTTCTTTCACATCTGTAGGACCTTTATGTTCAAAGAAATCGATATTATTTGGAAGAGTCAACGAAAATAAAAAAGTGAATTTAAAATGGGGGCTACTCCAAAACTAAGGGGGTAAACTTACAAGTGGGTGTTTTTGTCGATAATATTAGGTTTATTTGATGACCTTAAATTATCGCTAAGTCATAACCAAACACACTGTATATGTACCTATTGAAGGTTTTCAACTATAAACATGAAAAAAATGTGCATTATCTGCATCGATTGTTATCCTTAAGTCAGTTCAAAAGTCCAGACTCGGATTTAGAAATATAAAAGAATAAATACCTTGTTTGCGTAGATTTTCATGTTATATCGAATATTATAAAAGATTCTGAAATTTGAGAAATACCAGACGTTTCTCGAACCCAATAATACATTGAGATTTGGCGAATCCGGTCCTGGATATTACAGTTATTACACCCTACTTATTTA
Organism: Propylea japonica; assembly: GCA_013421045.1. Taxonomy (NCBI): domain Eukaryota; kingdom Metazoa; phylum Arthropoda; class Insecta; order Coleoptera; family Coccinellidae; genus Propylea; species Propylea japonica. The sequence goes on along the minus strand of CM024242.1, from coordinate 43,318,300 downwards.
GGGTCATGAAAGTTCGACCATGAGTATTCATACAATATGGCATATACATATTATTTGATTCCATGTTGGTTAGCGAAAATTTGTAAATATTCAAATGTCTGAAATTTCTAATTCAAATCAAGTTGATGAAAAATACGCGGGAAAATAAAAAGTAGTATTCTATTGGTTTCAGATTTTTCTGGTATTCCCAAATAAAGTTCAATACATATATCTCAAAAATCCAAATATACAGGATGTTTTCTGAGTATTCTCATGCATTATCTATTTTTGTTTATCCGGACCTGGATTTTTTCAGTTATTGAAACTCAGGCCGTTGGTGTAGAAATACTTGAATATTATTAGCAAATTTCATTAAAATATTCCGGTTAGTTAGTAAGTTATGAACACACAAAGTAGAAAATCAACTATTTTTTATTGTCAACATGCATAAACCTGAGAAGTGTATTATTTAAAAAGATTTTAGACAAAGAACATGCGCGAGAATGAAAATTACATAGTTTACTTCAGTTTTTTGCGCTGTTTCAAAACATCAAACCGTATCTCGAAAATACAGCGTGTTTATTTCGGGATGCGAAACATATGAAATTTTTGTCAATCCGGACCTGGATCTCCAAAATGGCAGAATGTCAAGTCGCGTATTTACGGGGGCGGTACTGGGGGTAATTAATAAGGAATAGAAGTTTATTATTAACAAGCCTATTTATTACTTGTTCAATATTCTATAAGAAGCAATACTTTTCGAATTAATTGAACTCTGTTTGACGGTTTTTCATTCGATGCCATAATGTATAATCGTTCGAAGTAAAAAAAAATCACTCGCAATCATCCGAAATCACTCGCAATCATCCGAAATCATTCGCAATCATCCGAAATCACTCGCAATCATCCGAAATCATTCGCAATCATCCGAAATCACTCGCAATCATCCGAAATCATTCACAATCATCCGAAATCACTCGGAATCATCCGAAATCATCATGATTTCCGAAATCGCTGTACATTTTTCATAGAGTGAGTACCCCCTCGGGGTAGACGCAACTGATTAGAGATATATCCACCCCATGCATGAGGCAGCGGCCACCCTCAAACTTTGAATGAAGAAGACAGGTTGTGATGCCTAAAATGAAAGCTTTTTACGCCAGCTTTCTATTATTGAACTTTTTTCGAGAATTGGTTTAATGACACATTAATATATTCATAATATCATATGAGAATACTTTCTGATTCGTGTTGAGACATTAATGTTTTCTTGAATTTGTGGTTATTTATTCATTTTTAAACTATGATTTTTCAGCAATTGTTTTTCATAAGTGAAATTGTCATCCTCTTAAGTGGGATGGCTGTCATTTTTGAATTTTCAATAGGGAAAGATTGGCGTGGGATATATCATTTGAAAGCTAAGCTCATCAGGTTTTGATAATTTGCAGCCTTCTGTAAAATTGAAATGAATTTCAATTAATGGTTCAACTAAATTTCCTTCAATTTTACTCACATAAGGACTTTTCTACTTTCCCGCAATCAAATATTCCCTTGTTTAAGTATCTCAGAAAACAATATATTAAAAAAACGAGAAATTTTACTATCATTTTGGAGAAACGATTCATGCAAGATCAAGAATCAGGAAATATTTTTGGAGTGGGTAGCTCTCAAATGATGTATCACATGGCTAATACTACTTATTGAAAATTCCAGAGGGGTAGCCAACCCACTGGCTATTCCACTTCTTGAAGTCAATCTCCATGAAACCATAGTTTTGAAATAACAGGATAATCGAAACACTTTAGGTCTTATCACGAATCAAAGAAGATTATGACCATCCTATAATAATCTGTATTTTTCTCGAAAACACAATTGAAATCGACTTCAATTGGGTTTTCGAGAAATATACAGAAATACGAAGCTGATATGTGGATTTTTTATATGAGGTATCAAACAATCTATATTCCCTCTTTAAAAACTGTTTCTTTAAACTTCGTAGATAACGGCACGTAAAATTATTGAAACATAGATGAATTGAAAATAGTTAGGTTAGCCTTCTTAAAGGCAAGGAATTTTTTGTTTTTCATTTTTTTTCTTAAATTACTTGACTTCGCAGTCGCCAAAAATATTGGGTGTTTCCATCACTCGGAGAAACTTGCATTGAGGCCCTGATGTAGGGCCACTGCTAACATCTCAAAGAGTGAAGATGAAGTAATCAGTGCTTTCAGCATGCGATCTGTGATGATTAAACTTCTCATTTAACAACAAAGCATCCACTTAATATTAAAATAGGTACAGAAACAACTCGTCAAAATGAGAGAGAAAAAAACTTCCACTAACACGACATGAAAAAGTGTTTTAAGAGTTTTTTGAACCTTACAAAACTATCGGAGATAGCCATTATTTGATTCGAGACTGTTATAAGCAGCCTGACGGCGCGGCGCGGCGTCGCATCGGAGAGTGCTGTCCTGTATTCGTTCTACGAAACATGACCTCGAAAATTATAGTATTCACACTACACAAGATAGTCGAGTAAAGTTTGGCATAAATGTTATATTATATAGTTCACACCATGTGACATAAGAATTTCCATTGGAAATCTACAGAATGATATATTTTCTGGAACACTGTCCCCTGTTTACCTCCAGAAAACGTTAATTTGAAAAAATGTAGAGAACAGCTTGGTTTTTCCTTAAAATTCTTTAATCACTGTTAGTTTTATCATATCTGTTATCGATTTAAAAAAAAAATTCAAAAAATCCTCAGAAAAAATCAAAATTGTTATGAAGAATCCAGGCAATAAGCGGATGTACTGTTCGTAAATGATAATGGGAGTTGATTCCCATTAACCGCACTGCAGTGACCCTTATTACCCGATCGTACTAAGTGTGAAAAAAATTAAAAAAAATTTAATTTGGCAATAAAATACAAGAGGTATTTTTCAAATCAATAATATGAGGTTACCGGTGAACCTTCAGTTCATGTTCATATCAAAAGAATCTAATGACAATATACGAGTCTATCCGGAATATTCGCTGAGAATTTCACCCGACGGCCCTGGCGGTTGTCTATACCGGGATCGTATAAGTCCTCGAATAGTGAATTCAAGGTGTATGAATTAGAAAGAGATCAAATACAACTATAACGCTCTCAACAAGCAGCGTTGCCATATTTAGGGACTCATTGCGTTGGTCTACTATACAAATGATTACACATCGAACTCATGTCGACCGAAGCGCCCTCGCACTGGCCACTCCCTGAAACTTTTTGTATATAATCACGTGTATAACCGATTTTTCAGACCCGGCTGAAAATTCACCCCTAGCATCCCTTCATCTCCCTCAAAACGATTCTAATCAAACGTTACCAGACCCGGAGCCGGGTCTGGACCCGTCACTTTTGGGTTTGAAAGTCGGTCGAGTATGCCGATTTGGGTCTGTGTAGGCGGCCGAACAAATCTATATATATATATATATATAATATTATATATATATATATATATATAGGTATGATTCAATTTTATAATTTTAAGAGTTTGATTAATGTAAGTAGGCAGGAAAAAAAATGAGATTAATGTTACCATGGAAAAGAACTGTCAGTAAAAAAAAATAATTAAAAAGTGTAATGTCACAAAATAGTAGGGGAGACCGGGGACAAACGTAACGGCGGGTCGAAAGTAACAAACGCCCTCTAGATCGAACGAATACTGGAATCGCCGCTAGATATCGCTAGGAGTTGAACAATAACACTTCGTCCGTTTACATTCAGTTACTGCGCATTCCCGTCTCCATATGTTTGTGCCAGAGGACGTGATTTCACCATTCAAAAGTAAGTTTTTCCATATTTATTCATTTAGTGATTGAGTACTGATAAAATCATCGTATTGATTTGAAAATTTGCACATTAGTTCTTTGTTAGATTGTGTTCAAATTGTTCTTATTGATGTTCATCCAAAACCTTCCGTTTTTGTGTGGGCATTCTTGAATTAGCAAAAACCTGGTTGGGTACAAAAGTAACACAGCACAATGGGGGCAGAAGTAACATGTTACTTTCGCCCCCTTAGTGTTACTTTTGCCCCCATAATGTTACAAATACGATTCCCTTACTTTTCATTTCCATGATACAATTTTATTTCAACAGGATGCCACGACAGCGTGTAAGAAAAACTTCCCGTGGAACCACAGGCATGGAGGTATATAAAAAGGCTGCTGAAGAACACGTCAGAAATAAAAATTCAATAAGATCCCTGGCAAAGAAATATAACGTTTGCCATGTGACATTGTCGAGGTATATAAAAAAAATTCAAGAAGGAAATACCAGTGCAATAGTTGGCTACCGTTGCGTCAACCGTGTGTTCACTGTCGATGAAGAAAAGGTACTTCAGGACTATTTACTTGAATGCTCCAGAGTTTATTTTGGACTAGCCCCAACTGAAGTGCGAAGGAAAGGAATGGTTTGCAGGTTTTTTGAACCGACATTCGACCCTCTCGTTGAGATGTCCTCAAGCAACAAGCCTGTCTCGAGCATCGAGCTTCAATCCGTTCAATGTCAATAAGTTTTTTGATAACCTAGCCAACGTGATATAAATTCGAACCAAAAGATATATGGAATATGGATGAGACAGGGGTCACTACAGTCCAAAAACCAAGCAAAATCATTGCTGAAAGAGGTATCAAACAAGTAGGTGCAGTAACCTCAGCGGAACGTGGCCGATTAGTAACTGTTGCTGTTGCCATCAATGCACAAGGGGGTCATATACCTCCTTTTTTTGTGTTTCCATTGAAGCGGTATCAAGACCACATGATACGCGAGGGTCCTGTTTGGTCCTCTGGTGCTGGAAATGGAAGTGGATGGATGAAAGAGACAGAATTTCTACTATTCTTGGAACATTTCAAGAAACAGGCGAAACCAACTACAGAACAAAAATGATTACTTTTGCTGGACAATCACGCCTCACATACGTATATCCATTCAAGCTATTGATTTATGTAAGAACAATGGAATAGTCCTACTTTCGTTTCCACCCCATTGTACGCACAAACTTCAACCGCTAGATAGAGCAGTTTTTGGACCATTCAAAAAGATGATCAATATAGCTACAGACAATTGGATGCGAAATAATCCTGGTCGAACAACGAATAGGTATTCATTATATTCCTGGAATATTGGAGGAGAGGCTTTTCCGCTCTCCGTCACAGAAAAAAATGCTATTGCTGGGTTCGCTTGCACTGGTATTAGTCCATTTAATAGGAATATATTTAATGAAGCAGATTTTGCACCATCATCTGTAACAGACCGTTCTTTGATAGTAAATGGAGGAACCCCTACAGATGATCTGCCTATTAGAAACGTCACAACTTCAGTCCTCGAAATTGATACATCTTCAGTCCTCGGAATTGACACACCTTCAGTTCTCGAAATTGGCACAAATAATATATCAAGTGAGGTTATTAGCTCACCTGTAGCAGTACCTAGTGGAGTACAATTTAATTCACCGCCAAATGCATATTCTCCTAAAGATGTGAGACCTATTCCGAGAGCAGGTCCGAGAACTGTAACTTCTAGAGGACGTAAGAAACGGAAGACAGCAATTTTGACTGATACTCCCGAGAAGAACGCTATCGAGGAGGAATATAAGGAGAGACAGAGAGCCAAGCGAACAATTTTGAAATCTGAAATCGGTAATCACACGAAAGGGAAAGCGAAGGGCAAAGGAAAAGAAAACAAATCAAAGAAGGCAACTGAAGAAAAAGAAAACATTGAAAAAAGTATTTCATCTGATGAGGATGATTGCTTTTGCCTCGTTTGTTTGGAGCCTTTTAGCAATAGCATGCACAACGAGCAGTGGATACAGTGCATAGAGTGCAAAAATTGGTCGCATGCGGCATGCATTAACGATGATGTACATTATACATGCCAAAACTGTGAATCAGAATGAGAACAAAATTGTTCTCACTGAACTTGATCATATGATGATACATACAGAGAGAAGTCTGAGTTTGTTTCGTTTTTATTGTTTATCTCTAGAAAATGTTTGATTTGAATGTTATTGTTGAGAATAAATATATATATTTTTGTGATATTTACTTCGAATAAATGTTCAATTATTTCAACACTGCATTTTATATTCATTCATATAACTCTAGATTATGTTACTTTCGACCCACTCCCTGTTACTTTCGACCTGACCTTGGGGTCGGAAGTAACAATTTTCAATTTTTTTTCAGATCGCTATAACTCGTAATAATTGGAAGATATTGAAAAAATTCAAATACATATTAGTAGAGTATAGTTGAAATTTTAATCTAGTAAAGTTTATTTCATCCTGAATGTGATAAACAGCTAGAAAAAACAGTTAGAGTACAAAATGTTACTTTTGTACCCGGTCTCCCCTATATTTTAACTCGCAATTTTGCATTCGCTCGGCTGCGCCTCGCAAAAAAAAATATGCACTTTTAGTCCGAATAATATACACTATTTTTTCTCCAACCAAGTCAAAATTACAATAAAATTGGTTTCAGTCAAAAACGTTAATAATTTGGTTATAAATTTGAACACATACTAATGACACTGATTGTCAACTAGACGTCAAATGCAATTACTTTTAATCCAAGGATTAAAAGTGTTGCTAAGTAACGAGTGAATTTTTGTACGGTAAGGGAATTTATGACTTTTTCACCTGAAAATAGTGCAAAAATGTCAACATTTTTTGATGGTTCGAGAAAATTTTTTTTTCTAGAATCCACCCTGAAAACAGTTGTATAAATCAATAAAAATTAGCTCAAGAAATTGTTTGGGTCGTGTAATTTCGCAATAAATTAAAATTAAAAATAAATCAAATAAGGATTACACGATACCATATCAATATATATATATATATATAGAGAGAGAACCATAAACTATTCAAAAAAGAAATGTAAAAAATGTTGGTTGATAGGGAACCATACACCATGGGCCGGAATCTCCCTTGCTAAATTCGTTACATTCTGTTGCGAGAGGTGGGGGGCAGTTAGTTCCGTCGCCACTCGTGTGAGGTCTCGGGCGTCACAATTTCGAAGAAGGTTGTTTACAAACTTCGTAACGCCATATTGATTCCAGCGTTCAACGTGTTCATCGTTTTTTTTGTTTGCAATATTAACTTAAAATTAGACATAATGACGCTAATATGCTATGTACCATATGCACAAACACATTTAGTATGGCTCAAATGCGTAGATTTCCGAGAGATAAAGCGGTGAGTTGAAAAATTTTCGTGGAATGATTAGTTGAATAATTTAGATCGTTATTCTAAATGTTTATAATCTTTGGTTATATTTAGCTATTTAGAAAATGGATAATTAATATTGGACGTTCGGATATGGTTAGTCAGCAGGTGGACATCCTGAAAAAAAAGAGAATATGCAATATTCATTTTGGGCCAGAATGTATTTACCCATTTGAAAGGAACCATTCTTTTTTGAGGGAAGGTTCAATACCAACATTGTTTCTACCTAATAATGCATCTTAGACTTCAGGAGAGTAATTTACATGTTTACACCTAAATTCAATTCTTGAGCTTTTCACATATCTACATAAAAATGAATGAAGTAGGATCACGTGAAAGTACTCAGCATATATAAATAATATTCACATATCTGAATGTATTCAGGTCAAGACATTAACAACGATAAAGAAGAACTTGGTTCTGAAGTCCATTCCTCGGCTCAAGAGGATCGAATAATAGGCAACGCTGAAGAAGAACCTGGTTTTGAAGTTTTTGGGGATCACATTATGATAGTATTTGTTTTGAAGAGTTTCGGGCTCCTGAGCTGTTCCAGTGCTTGTGCGCAACTGGTGACAAACCGTATTTTGAGTCACTCAGGAACACGAAACTCTTCAAAACGAATAGGCTATATGCAATATTGAGAGCTACTTTTATATTTGGAAGCGAAGTTCTTCTTGGATGTTTCATGTTTTTTTTCTAGTGGCCTTCGAAGTGGAAATTGAGGATGAAGACCAAGGTCTATTAGAGGAACCTGAATTTCTAGGATAATTCTGAAAATGTCGATGTTTCAAATCTGTTTGGACACACAGATGAAACACAGCTGAAGTATCAGGTTCGTACCGATATACAAGAGCCTGATATGGTTTGTTTTCTACAGGTGGTCGAAGAAAGCGATTTAGTTTGTTATTCAATGCTTCTTAGACTAGGAAAGTTGCAGAACTTTCAGAAGATGCAGGACATATTTATAAAGTAGCTTCCGATCTTTGAAGAAAAGTAAAAAGATTACAAAATGAAATAGTACCATTGAAACAATTCATCAGGGAAGTAGAAAGCGACTTTCTTAACATTGATTTACTTAGAGGCAAGTTGAACGCACCAACACATACCTACTTTTCTTCTGTCATCAATTAGGTGTCAAAAACTAGCATTGAAAGGGAGAAGATATACTTTTGATGAAAAAACATTATTCTTGTCCCTTTTAAAACAAAGTCCCAAGGGTTACAAATTCTTGAAAGGCATTTTTGCGGCTCCATCCAGAAGGACACTCATGATATTATTGAACAAAGTTAAATTTGAGACAGGTTTGAATAGTCACATAATTAATTCACTTAAAAGAAAAGTAGAGAAAATGGATGAGAAGCAAAAATGTTGTTCCATTCTCTTTGATGAAATGGCAATTGACCCTAGTCTGCAATATAATTCTTGTAAGGATTTGATCGAAGGCTTCCAGAACAATGGAAGTTGTTGGGACTGGGTTGCGACTTGCTCGACCCCGAGGTTTAATCAGGGGGGTGATTCTTGAATAATGTCGTATTCGCGATTCGGCAATTGTCGACTAATTTCCCTGCTAAGTTGGTCGACATTTGTCGATTCGCGAACACGACATAATTCAAGAATCGACCCCCAGGCCTCAATCTGCCTACTGATTAAACCGGGATAATAACAAAACCATTCTCTAGCTAGGCCTCTATCTGCCTACTCCTAGCTAGAGGAAAGATGCGGGTGCGCATTTTCAAACGCCAATTTTTAATAAAGTTATTATTATTGTTGTTGAAGTTTTCATTTGTTCTCTATCTCTTGAAATGTCGGATAAGTTACGAAAGAATGTTGCTTTGCGACAAAGCGCTTTGAATGAAATAGGTATTCTACAACAATTAGCTATTGGAGCCCAAAAAGATAAGGCAATCATAACAAAATTTAAAGTAAGGTATTCTTCCATTGAGATTATAAAGGACGAGTTTTTGAAATATCATGGCGCTCTGCTCGCAGTGTACGCGACCGATAAGGATCATGATTTGAACAGTGAAGATGCAATCAAATCTCAGTTTTTGGATTATTATTATGACATAAGATCTACTTACACTTCACTTTTTGATCAGGATCCGTTCAATACTACAATAATTTCTCATTCGAGCTCATCAGATCATTCGGATCTGCCTCATGTCAAGCTGCCTAAACTTCAGTTGAATAAGTTTTCTGGGGATATTCGCGATTTTCCAAGTTTCAAGGATATGTTTGATGCCGTGGTACATTGTAATAAAAATCTCCAACCAGTGGAAAAATTTAATTATTTGCGGTCAACTCTCGTAGGTACACCCTTAGATCTGATCAAACGATTAAACGCAACCGCAGACAATTATCAAATCGCTTATGACACTTTAGCTCGGGCTCATTGGTTAGAAATTGAAAGTTTTCCTGCTATGAAAGCAGAAAACCCTACGCAACTGAGGAAATTATTAGATACATTCGCTATAAATTTGGAAAGTTTGAAAAATATGAATATTGCTGTAAATTGCGATTTTGTATTAACGCATATGTTACTTTCTCGATTAGATCCAGATACTTCTAGGGCCTTTGAAAGAGAACATGGTTCAACTGCCATACCTCAATATGATACACTTTTTCAATTCTTAGAAGAACATTGTAATGGATTAATACATTTGAATAACACTGTCAATTCTAAAGTATCACCTCATAAAAATATTAATTTCAATGAGAACAGAAAAAAGAACTCTTTCATTGCACAAGCAAAATCTAAAAATCCAAAATATGCTATGTGTCAGTCTGATCATGCAACTTATAATTGTGTGAAATATTTGGCAAAAACGCCAAGAGAACGACATAATTTTTGTAAAAGTCAACGTTTGTGCTTTGCGTGTCTTAGTAGTTTTCATGACCTAAGAAATTGCAAATCCACCGCTTCGTGCAAGAAATGTTCTTGCAAAACGCATCACACAACTTTGCATTTTGACCGTGACAACAACCGCAGCGACGCCACTGATTCAAGTCCGTCTCCCGAGACCCCGACCGATCAACACGATCCCTCGCTCAAGCTACCATGTCCGATGGTATTGTGCTCGGCCGCGTCCCCGGTCTGTCGACCACAGGTTTTACTGTGTACAGCACTCATTGAAATTCAAACTGGAAAAGGAAATTTTAAACGCTTTCGCGCTGTTTTAGACTCCGGTTCTGAAATTTCTATTATTTCTAAAAGGTGTTTTTCTGCTTTAGGTATTCGTAGTTCCCCATGCAATACCATTATTAACGGAATCGGAAATGAACTACATAAGCAAAGTATCGGTAACGTTGAGGTTTTTATCAAACCCATCGGGGTAAATGAGTCTACGTTGTTGGTTAATGCTACTGTGCTTCCTGAAATTTGCGGAAAACTACCCTCTAATAAAATAGTTTCGCAAACTTGGTCTTATTTAGAAAATTTGAAGTTGGCCGATCCGGGTTTTTATAATCCCGGAGATGTCGATGTATTGTTGGGAGCAGATTTATTTTCTAGAATATTACTTGAAAATCATATTCGAGGTCAGCAAGGAGGTCCAGATGCTCTTAATACAATTTTCGGCTACGTTTTAATCGGAAAGATTAATAATAATACTAATTCTTTCAACTCATTATTTTGTTCGACACATTGTGTTGAGAATTTAAATGAAACAATGAAAAGTTTTTTTGATTTAGAATCGGTTCCAGAAACTGATTATAATGCGGTTGAAGATGTTTGTGAACATATTTTTCGAAATAATTTTTACAGAACGAATGAGGGTCGTTATGTGGTACCACTTCCTTTCAAGGAAACAAATCCCTTATTCCCGCGAAGTCGAGATATGGCAGTTCAGCGTTTTTTGTCATTAGAACGTCGACTGATAAAAGATCCTAGTTTATATGAAGCATATTGTGCAGTAATAAAGGAATATTTAGATTTATCTCATATGGAAATTGTCGATCCCGTTCAAGATACAAATAATTTTTATTTGCCCCATCACGCTGTATTACGTCCTGATAAAACAAGTACAAAATTGAGAGTGGTTTTCAACGCATCAGCAAAAATGTCTAATGTCGAGAAAACATTAAATGATTGCCTTCATGTTGGCCCAAAATTACAGAAGGATATATCGAGAATTTTAATAAATTTTCGGTTGAGGAAAATTTGTTTTACAGCAGATATAAAACAGATGTATCGACAAATTTTGGTAGCACCGGAATTCAGAGATTATCAGCGTCTTATTTTTCGATTTTCACCATCCGATGAGTTGATCGATTTGCGTATAAAAACTGTAACATTTGGGTTTAATTGTGCTCCATTTCTCGCTTTACGCACATTGCGTCAGCTCGCTCTAGATGAAAAAATCAATTTTCCTTCTGCCGCAGAAATTTTGGAGGATGATACATATATCGATGATGTTTGCAGCGGAAAAGATTCATTATTAGAGGCAAAAAATGCTCGAGATGAACTCATGAAAATGTTGGCTAAGGGAGGTTTTGAATTGCGCAAATGGGCCAGCAATGAGCCAGAATTTTTGAAAGATTTACCTCCAGATTTGGTATCTTCTACTCCGCTTTCTTTAGAGATGGATCCCATTATATCAATTAAAATTTTGGGTCTTTATTGGGACTCTACTCGGGACATTTTTTTCTATAATGTTGATCCAATTGATCGCGCTATAACAAAACGAAATCTTTTATCTGAGTTAGCAAGAATTTTTGATCCACTTGGATTTCTCGCTCCTGTTACATTTTTATGTAACTATTTAATTCAAAAATTGTGGCTCGCAGGTTTAGACTGGGATGATGTTCCGGACCAAGAAATTTCGAGGGTTTGGTTGAAATATAAATCAGAGTTGAAATTGCTTTCAAATATTCAAATTCCGCGATATTTTGATTTCAATGAAACGGATATAGTAGAAATTCATGCGTTTTCTGATGCCTCCGAGAGGGGTTATGGTACATCCATCTATTTTAGAATTATTATAGAGAGAATTATTTAAGAGAGAATGAGGTGAGAACATACCTCATGTGCGCAAAATCAAAAGTTGCTTCATGTTCAAAAAAGATGTCCATTGCTAGAATGGAACTTTGCGGAGCGGTTTTGTTAGCAAAGGTGGTTTGTTGGATTCAGTCTATTTTGAAAGGCAAAATAAAACACAATGAAATATACGCTTATTCAGATTCACAGATAGTTTTAGCTTGGTTGAACGCCAATCCTAATCGTTGGCAAACTTTTGTAGCGAACAGAGTATCTTTCATACAAGAAAAGCTCCCATCATCATATTGGAGCTATGTTAGGTCGCAACTCAATCCCGCCGATGCTGTCTCTCGTGGTCTTTTTCCGTCGGAACTTTTAAATAATAATAGTTGGTTTCATGGTCCTGATTTTTTACGAAATCTAGACTGGAAACCAGAAAAGATAGAATTAGTTACAAGTGAGGAAGAACGAAAAACGGTTCTCTTGGTAGAAAACGAAACAAATATTATAGATGAATTGATTAATAACATTTCATCCTTTGGTCGCCTACAACGTATTCTTGCGTTCGTTTTACGTTTTATATTCAATAGTAAAAAAAGTGATAAAAAACGCACAGGTTTCCTTAAATCAGTTGAATTAAATGACGCTTTGAATTTATTAATTTTGCGAACCCAATCTATACATTTTGCTTCAGACATCGGAGATAAACAATTTTCTAAACCTCTACGGAAGTTGAACGCTTTTTTCGATGAAAATCATATTTTACGTGTTGGTGGTAGGTTAACATATGCTGACCTAAGTTATGACAGAAAGCACCCTATTTTACTACCTAGAAAAGGTCGCTTAGTCGAATTGTTGATAGAATATTATCACAAGAAGTTATTACATGCGGGTAAGCAAACCACACAATTCCTTATTTCAAGAAAATTTTGGATTTTGTCAGCTCGTCGCGCGATAAGATCCGTATTATCGAGGTGTCATAAATGTTGGAGAGTCAATCCAACCCCTGCGCAATCCATGATGGGCAATCTTCCTTTACCAAGGATATCTGAAGTGAAACCGTTTCTCCGGTCAGGGGTTGACTACGGAGGTCCTTTTCGCATTCTCATGAATAGGTACCGAGGTGCAAAAACATGTAAAGCTTATATATGCTTATTTGTGTGCATGTCCACGAAAGCTTAACACTTAGAATTAGCTTCCGATTTAAGCAGCGATGCCTTTTTGGCGTGTTTAAGAAGATTTGTCTCACGACGTGGCAGATGTGCCCATCTCTATTCCGATCAGGGAACTAATTTTATAGGATCATGCAATGAAATAGAAAAAAATCTTGCCGGTGTTTCGAATTCTGAGGGAATGGAGTTTCATTTTCTTCCAGGAAACGCTCCCCATATGGGAGGATTATGGGAATCTGGCATTAAGTCCAGTTAAAACCCATTTGAAGCGCGTAATTGGTGAGCAAGTCCTCACATATGAGGAATTTTACACTGTCTTAACGCAAGTTGAGGCAGTTTTAAATTCACGTCCTCTAACCCCGTTAAGTTCAGACGCTACAGATTTATCGGCGTTAACCCCCGGTCATTTCTTGACGCTTGAACCATTGAGCGCTATTCCCGATCGTGACGTCACTGACGTGCCGATCTCTCGTCTTTCGAGGTGGCAATTAATACAACGTCTTCAACAAGATTTTTGGCGCAGATGGAAGGCCGAATATTTACATACTCTTCAACAACGAAGTAAATGGCTAACCTCTTCTCTATCACCTCCGGTCGGGACTTTAGTTCTTATCAAAGATGAAAACTCACCCCCATTACATTGGCAGATGGGTCGTATTGTAGAACTCCATACAGGGTCCACAATCTCACACACACACACACACACACACACAATCAAGTCTTTACGTCCAGTCCTACTGAGAAGAAATATCAGAAGCAATATGGAAGCAGTCCTGAGCCAACAAATCCAGATCCCAGAGCAGATCAAGAAAATGCACTCCAACATGAAGAAGGATTCCAAGAAAAGGAAAACGCCAGAGTACTTGAAAAGGAAGTCCGAGGAAATAGAGGAACTATGGAACACATTCGAAGCAAACCACGATGAATTACTAGAAGGCCTACCAGAAACACACGAATACCACGTCAAGAAATTTTACGATCAAGCCGCTGCAATACACAATGATGCCATGGAACATCTGAACAAATGTCGCTTGGAAATAACCGCAGAAACACCCTCCGGAAAAGCAGGCACGATCCGAAACAAACTAGAACTTCAAATGGCGGAATTTCATAAACAACTAACCAAGATTTGGACCCAGTACGAAGCCAATCAAAAACCCTACCGCTTTCAGAGAGAAGCAGTCCAGACTCAATGGAAAATTATCTCGGAGTCCTTTCAAGAAATCCAATTAAATGATATTGAAATGAGCCAAGATCATCTGTTTCAAGAAACTTATTCAACTGTACATGACGAATACGAAGAGATTATGAAGAAATTCGAAGACGATGAACAACCAGAAAGAACTACACTACAAGGACGTCCCAACCTTCCGACATTGCCTACAGTATCAATTCCAATATTTTATGGAAACTACGAAGCATGGCCAGCATTCAGAGCATCCATTGCGGAATGGAATGATATACAATTCGCAGATCCATATTTCTCAAATCCTGGACCAATCGACATGCTTTTAGGAGTTGATATATACAAAGATATCATTTTAGATGGAGTAAGAAGATCAAACAATGTGATAACAGCGCAAAATAGCGAAATTGGATGGTTACTATACGGAAATGTGAAGAATATAAGTCCATCACTTCAGATAACCAGTTTAACTATCACTATCAATGATGAGCAGTCATTATCAAGATTCTGGGAATTGGAAGAAGCTGCAGACGAACGACAATGTTCACCTGAACATGAGCTTTGTGAGAGACATTACCAGAGCACTCATACACGAAATCGAGATGGATCATACACAGTCAGACTTCCCTTCAAAAATGATTCTGAAAATTTGGGATCGTCCAAAAAACAAGCGGTAGCGCGCCTGCTGCAAATCGAGAGGAAATTCGAAACCAATCCAATCATGGAACAGAACTACAAGGAATTCATTCGCGAATACATACAATTAGGTCACATGAAAACAGCAGAAGCTCAACCCCTCCATGGCATTCAAGTTTTTCTACCACATCAGTGCGTCATAAAGGCAGACAGCACTACTACTTCCACAAGAGTTGTTTTCGATGGATCGGCAAAAACAAGCACAGGATATAGTCTCAACGATATTTTACACTCAGGTCCTAAGATACAACAGGATCTCACTGACATTCTCATCAGATGGAGGAAACATCGAGTCGCCCTCACTGCCGATATCGAAAAGATGTACAGGCAAATCAAAATAGCCGAGGAAGATCAACCATACCACAAAATAGTCTGGATATTCTCAAAGGATGAACCAATACAGGAATTTCAGTTAACCACTTTAACTTATGGCACGGCCCCAGCAGCATATCTGGCAATACGCACCCTACATCAATTAGCTGAAGACGAAGAGGAAAATTTTCCAAGAGTAGCTCAGATCGCTAAAAAGGATTTCTACGTAGACGATTTACTCACAGGGGCGGACAGCGTCGAGGAAGCTGAGCAATTGAAGAAAGAAATTACTGAACTAATGAAAAAGGGAAAATTCAATCTTCGAAAATGGAAAATGATCGAATACCCACAAAATGGGACAGATGAATTCATTCTAGGTGACAAATATGAACAAAATACTACGAAAACACTAGGCATAGTATGGAATACAAATAACGATAGTCTGCTCTATAACATCAAATCACCTGAAATTGAAGCGAACACCAAAAGACGCATGCTTTCCCAAATTGCCGCAATATTCGACCCACTTGGTATGATATCACCAATAATTAAACGAGCCAAACTATTGATGCAAGAAATATGGAAATCTGGACACGATTGGGATGTTACTCTTCCGGAAGAAATTCGTAAAGAATGGGCGAAACTGACTCAAGAACTTCCAACGCTTCGTGAAATATGCATACCAAGATGGATACAACACAAAAAGGGTTGTTCAAAGATGGAAATTCACGCTTTTTGCGATGCTTCTGTGAAAGCATACGGTGCTGTGGTTTACTGCAAAACTATCGATGACAGCGGGCAGGTCCACGTCAGTCTCTTAGTATCCAAATCCAAGGTGGCCCCCATAAAAAACAAGAAAACTCTGCCAAAGCTAGAATTGTGTGGAGCCGTTCTATTAGCAAAGCTCGTACACAGAACAATCAAAGCCCTAGACATTCAAGAAATCCCTGTGCATGCATATTCCGATTCGACGATTACACAAGCTTGGATAAATGCTGATGCCACAAGGTTACCTGCGTTTGTTGACAACAGAGTTCGAGAGATAAAACAATTAATTGGCAAGGTGAAATGGTATCACGTTCGATCAGAAAACAATCCCGCTGATTTAATAACGCGAGGAATAACGGCATCAAAACTAATTGGTAACAAATTATGGTGGAATGGTCCAGATCAACTGAGTCAAAACCCCACAGATATTCAGGAAATGATACAAAGCTCAACATCTGCTAACGCACTAGACACCTCAAAAAGTATAAATAGTTTGACTACAACCACCATTGAAGAAAATCCATGCATCCAAGATACTGTGGATATCTTATTACAGAAATTTGAATCATGGGAGAAAACCATAAGAGTAACAGCCTACTGCCTGAGGTTCAGCAACAACTGTCAGAAAAAACACAAAGCTACAGTATTCCTGTAAAGAGACGAACTACAACAAGCCACACGAATACTTCTACGAAAAATGCAATATAATTCGTCCGAATTCAAGGATTTAAGCAACGATCGACCTCTGAGTAAAAAAAGTAGTATCTTGAGTCTAAACCCCTTCCTGGATAACCAACAATTGATGCGGGTAGGAGGACGTCTGCAAAATTCAGCGCTAAGATACGACGAGAAGCATCCTATCATTATACCCAATAGTAGCCCAGCAACAGAGAAAATAATAAGAAATGCCCATCATACTACGCTTCATGGTGGAATTCAGCTAACCCTCGCATACCTCAGACAGCAGTACTGGATTCCCCAAGGAAAAGATAAAATAAGGAAGATAATACGAGAGTGCCACATCTGTTTGAGGCAGCAAGCACAAAGTCATATTCAATTAATGGGATCACTCCCAGAGCCAAGAGTCACACCAACTAGCCCCTTTACTCACACAGGGGTAGACTATGCTGGACCCATAGCAATACGAATGTCTAAAGGAAGAGGAAATAAGTCCTACAAAGGGTACATCGCCATCTTCATTTGCTTGACCAATAAAGCCATTCATATTGAAGCAGTTAGTGACCTGACGACAGACGCATTCACCGCCGCATTCAGACGATTCACAGCTAGGCGAGGTCTCTGCAAAAACTTGTACAGTGACAATGGCACTACATTCATTGGGGCAAAAAACAAACTCGAAAAATTGTTTCGACAAGAAATTCCCGAGAAGGATATTGAGCAAACGCTGTCCAGAGAATTCATCAAATGGCACTGCATTCCTCCCCTGAGTCCACATCACGGGGGATTGTGGGAGGCCGGAGTAAAATCTATTAAGTTCCACCTCAAGAGGGTCATAGGCGAGAACACACTCACTTTCGAAGAAATAACGACAGTCCTATATCAGATAGAAGCTTGCCTGAGCTCCAGACCTTTGATCCCAATCGATGAACAAACGTCTGAAAGCGAAATTCCAACTCCAGGTCACTTTCTCATCGGAAGACCACTACTCTCTTTGCCAACATCCAACACACTCGAGGAAGATAGTTTTCCCAATAGTTATACTAATAAATGGAAAACCATTCAGAAAATCAAAAACGACTTCTGGAAGAAATGGTCCAGCGAATATCTGTCACGACTACAACAACGTACTAAATGGAAAAAAGTAGAGGACAACTTAGCAAATGGAGATATAGTGCTGCTTAAACAAGAAGATATCAACCCAAATAAGTGGTCCCTAGCGAAAATAACAGAATGTCACCCTGGAAATGATGGATTGATAAGAGTAGTAACGGTGACGACTGCGGAAAAGAAGAAATTCAAACGGCCCATCACCAAAATATGTAAATTACCCGTTCGACAGGAAGAAAACTGCCAAAGGTCATCAGATAAGAAGAAAGAAAACGGGAGCTCTCTGCGCATAGGCACTTTTCTCACTACTCTGCTCATTTGTAGCAATATTGCGGTGACTCAAGCAAACTACACCATACAGCAACTCAAACCTGGATTATATATCGAACACTTGGGGCATGGCTACACGAATGGAGGAAAATTCAGACTTGAGCTGAAATTCCCATACACTCAAATGGAAAAGGATCGACAGAACGTAAATCGTACCGTAGAAGAATTCAACAAATTTTGTGTGCTTACAAAGGATATATCAGAAAGCGCACATTGTCCAGAATTCACTCACCATCTTCTAGAAATGAAAAGAGAAATTACAATGGCCATGGATAGCTTAGAAAACTCCCCCAGACTGAAACGAGGATTATTCGGTCAATTTATGACGTCAGTGTTCGGGGTGAACGATGAAGTCTTCAGAGACATAAACTCCCTGGACGAAAATCAACACGGACTTATTCATACGGTAAATCAACAATCCAAGCTGATGATATCGAGTGTGGCCACTATTGAGGAAACAGAAAAAAGGATTAATCTGAAACTTGAAAGTTTTCGGAAGAAGTTCAACGAAGGGCTGAAAGTAGTGAATCAAATGAACGCATGGTTTCGCTCTACTGACCACCACGGTCTAAACATACACTCACTAACCATATTACAACTCGCTCAGAATTACCTTCAGGAGTTGCAGCTCAAGTACAAGAAACTAATGGACGTCCAGGGTCACAAAAGTACCATCTCTGAATTCTTGAGCACCAGTGAAATCCGAAGAGAAATACAAAAGGCAACGGCGAAACTACCATCCCAGCTCACCATTATAGAACAGCCAACGGCAAACTTGAGGATGTCCCGTTCACAGAATGAAATGAACATTCAAGTATTTTTCCATATTATCTACAGCCAAAAATTCGACGTAGTTCAGACTACAGCTGTCCCAAGAAAAATCACCAACGATACGTTCATTGAGATCTACATAAGCCACCCATACCTAGCGATGGAGTACAATGTGCAAAAGTATTTTGAGCTCAGCAGCGAACAGTTCGAACAAGCTATACGCATCAGCCAAAACGAATATATTCTCAACCCGTCCATAATTAGAGACATGGAAAATGATCCGAATTGCATAATTGACGAAATCTACAATCGCACGGAAAAGTCAACTTGCAGAAAAACCAATATACAAGTTAATGACATAAAATGGAAAGAATTACGCAAGGAAAATACCTGGCTTTTCGTAACCAATAATCCTCGAAGAATTGCCGTAATATGCAACGGAAAACGAGAGGACACCACTTTGAATGGAACTGGAGTTATTCATTCTACATCAGGATGTACTATTCAAACCAAGAAAAGCACCCTGCACGCCCACACGAGAGATGAAACGTTCAATAAGGAGGTGCCCCCTAACATTCTCTCATTCAACAATGAAAAGGACAACGCGGACATAGCACTCGAGCCTTCTTGGAAAGCCCCGGATATGCTGGATCAACTTCTCATTGACCGGAACGATTTGGATAGCCAATCCGAAACTCCCTGGAAGAGCATAACCCTTCATACGTCCATTACAAGCTTTGCAACTACACTTGCTGTCATACTTATATAGTCCGTTCACGAAAGGTTGAGCCGTCGGTTGGCCATGACAATTTGGCATATTTCACTGTGTATATTAAAATGTTAGGTTATGTTTGTTATTTTCTTGTCATATTGATACGCAATGTTGTCAATATTACAAGAAAGATTATAAATCGCGGATTTCTTACAATGTCAATTCACATCTGAAAATTGACAAATTGATAACGCAATTTAGACAGTTCTAAATATCGAACGACAGAAGATTGAAATTTTACGTTACAAATTCACAACCTGACTCGAATAAAAATATCATTGTTTGAAAAATGGAAACTAATGGTACCTATATTAAAATGAATTCGAGAATAATGTAAAACATGTTGTGGTTATGTTGGACCTTAATAATGGGGAATAAAAGAAGGAATCAAACCCAGATGAACGTTGACGACGTTTCAGGCTTAATCAATCCCACCATTTGGAGTATTCGAGAATTATCAGTCAATAGAAGTGCGAATGAACAGAATCAAGTCAATTGAAGAAAAAGTTCTGAAGCAAACATTATGTGTAAAATGAAAAAATTGTACCTATATATTTATGCTCAAAACGAATCAAGATATATCTAGAGTAATAAATGTGGATGCTTTGCTTGAAGTGCAACCCACATCTTCATAACATCTTCTAGAAAATCAGTGATCTTTATGATTGTTGATAATGTGTAAATATGGACTTGAGAATATCCTATGGATGAGGAGCTTGAAAGGATTAATTTGTATTAATTTATCCTCCTGAACCCAGAGTTTTTCAATTTACACTTTATCGAGGATTTGATGAATTAACTCATCTATACAGTAATGATACCTGTAAATGCAAAAGTGCTTTGAACTCAAAATAATGTTAAATTTCATATCTTCAATAGTTCAATAAAAATCATGTTCAATAATATCTGACAATGAAGTTATTAAATAATATTAATTGAGTTGAACTAAAATCAATAGTTTACAATGAAGTAGGTACCTACCTAATGTTGAAAAATATTAAATTGAAAGTAACAATAAAAAAAATTCATAATAGCGCACAATATGTGCCGACAACCGAATAATGCAATATGTATTATTATTGATTCAGCTCTCGTTTTCACCACGCCATTTTACGCTCTAAATTTAATTTTATGAAAATTACGCATTTTGTGTTATCAACGAACGCTTGGAAAGTGATCGTACTACTGATCTCTTTTGGATACTGCAAGAATCCAACCCCAACACAGCCTTTGGAGGGCCCTCCTCAACTTCAGTGGAGAACAACATTCAGGTGAGTGCGTTTCTTTCTGCCCGACCTTTTACATATTTCATTGTTGTATATTTTCTGATATACTTCTCAGTGCATACGTTTACCATTTCTGATATTCGACGCCTATTGATTAAGGTCCAAGTAATTCTCTCCGGCCGCTATCGAAGGGGGACGCATTAAACCTATATATAATTTTTTATTTCTTTTTTTTACCCTCAATTGCAACACATGGTCCTTCGAACCGATTAGAATTACATGGTACTTTTAATTTTGGGAGTTTTCATTTAATATTTGAAACTCAAATTTGAAAAATTAAAGTTTTGAAAAAAATTCTCTTTGTCTGTTTCTTATCTGTTTGTCAACCCAGCATCGATATACATACCCTGCTTATGTTCTCGATTTACATATGTTCATTATCTGCATATCTCACTTCTTCTGTTAGTACATAGATGTGCGCATTTTCAAACGCCAATTTTTAATAAAGTTATTATTATTGTTGTTGAAGTTTTCATTTGTTCTCTATCTCTTGAAATGTCGGATAAGTTACGAAAGAATGTTGCTTTGCGACAAAGCGCTTTGAATGAAATAGGTATTCTACAACAATTAGCTATTGGAGCCCAAAAAGATAAGGCAATCATAACAAAATTTAAAGTAAGGTATTCTTCCATTGAGATTATAAAGGACGAGTTTTTGAAATATCATGGCGCTCTGCTCGCAGTGTACGCGACCGATAAGGATCATGATTTGAACAGTGAAGATGCAATCAAATCTCAGTTTTTGGATTATTATTATGACATAAGATCTACTTACACTTCACTTTTTGATCAGGATCCGTTCAATACTACAATAATTTCTCATTCGAGCTCATCAGATCATTCGGATCTGCCTCATGTCAAGCTGCCTAAACTTCAGTTGAATAAGTTTTCTGGGGATATTCGCGATTTTCCAAGTTTCAAGGATATGTTTGATGCCGTGGTACATTGTAATAAAAATCTCCAACCAGTGGAAAAATTTAATTATTTGCGGTCAACTCTCGTAGGTACACCCTTAGATCTGATCAAACGATTAAACGCAACCGCAGACAATTATCAAATCGCTTATGACACTTTAGCTCGGGCTCATTGGTTAGAAATTGAAAGTTTTCCTGCTATGAAAGCAGAAAACCCTACGCAACTGAGGAAATTATTAGATACATTCGCTATAAATTTGGAAAGTTTGAAAAATATGAATATTGCTGTAAATTGCGATTTTGTATTAACGCATATGTTACTTTCTCGATTAGATCCAGATACTTCTAGGGCCTTTGAAAGAGAACATGGTTCAACTGCCATACCTCAATATGATACACTTTTTCAATTCTTAGAAGAACATTGTAATGGATTAATACATTTGAATAACACTGTCAATTCTAAAGTATCACCTCATAAAAATATTAATTTCAATGAGAACAGAAAAAAGAACTCTTTCATTGCACAAGCAAAATCTAAAAATCCAAAATGTGCTATGTGTCAGTCTGATCATGCAACTTATAATTGTGTGAAATATTTGGCAAAAACGCCAAGAGAACGACATAATTTTTGTAAAAGTCAACGTTTGTGCTTTGCGTGTCTTAGTAGTTTTCATGACCTAAGAAATTGCAAATCCACCGCTTCGTGCAAGAAATGTTCTTGCAAAACGCATCACACAACTTTGCATTTTGACCGTGACAACAACCGCAGCGACGCCACTGATTCAAGTCCGTCTCCCGAGACCCCGACCGATCAACACGATCCCTCGCTCAAGCTACCATGTCCGATGGTATTGTGCTCGGCCGCGTCCCCGGTCTGTCGACCACAGGTTTTACTGTGTACAGGGTATCCCATTTTGGGCACTTTTACGGGATATCTCCGTTATTTTTAACGTTAGCGGGATGCGGTTTTCGCGACAGTGTGCTACTTTTTTGTGAAACTAAAGATGGTGCAATCAGTTTTTGCATAGCCCTCTTAGTTTTTGCTATACAGAGTGGAAATGAAAAGTATCACTTTTTAATCGCCCCCCATATCTCAGTTGTGCTTAAACTTGGAGAAATGGTGGAAACGCATTCCTATAGATTTTTTCCGTAGAATCCAGTGGCGTAGTCAGTTTTTCAATTAAACTTTCTGTTTTTGAGTTATTGAGCAAACATATGTTTTTTAAATTGGACACCCTGTATATTATTTTTTATTCTTATTCAGCACAATCTCAGCTTTTCAAAAACATATAATTTTATGCATTTATTTTCAAAACCAAGCTCTGAATTCAAGATTTTGTATTTAAATTGTGTCTGTTTATTAAAAACAAAAAATAAATATCAAGATTTCGTTAGAAATCGAAAATAATGTTAACATAATATCTACATCACATGATCTAATAATTAACTTAATTTAATTTGCACTTTTTTGATAATTCAAATAATTGATTACCTATAAATAACAATTATTAAATGTTTATTAGGGAATCCAAAACAATAACCAAATTTTGTAATTTTGTTTTATAGATGCTGTTCAAAATGACGGCCATTTTTGCATATAGCAAAATATATTCAGTAGCGGAGCTTCGTGCGGCAATTATTTTGGCCTTTGAAAATTTTCGAAGAAGGCCTATGATTCTTTTGAACGCCATTAAAAGAATAACGAAACTCTGCAGATTTTGTATACGGCAAAATGGCCGTCATTTTGAACAGCATCTATAAAACAAAATTACAAAATTTTGTTATTGTTTTGGATTCCCTTATAAACGCCCTAATTGGTATTTATAGGTAATCAATTATTTGAATTTTCAAAACATTGCAAATTAAATTAAGTTAAATATTAGATCATGTGATTTGGATATTATGTTAACATTATTTTCGATTTCTAACGAAATCTTGACATTTATTTTTTGTTTTTAATAAACAGTCCTAGCCTACCAGTTAGTTATTGACAATTTAATCACAAAATCTTGAATTCTGAGCTTGTTTTTGAAAATAAATGCATAAAATAATATGTTTTTGAAAAGCTGAGATTGTGCTTAATAAGAATAAAAAATAATATACAGGGTGTCCAATTTAAAAAAACATATGTTTGCTCAATAACGCAAAACAGAAAGTTTAATTGAAAAACTGATTACGCCACTGGATTCTACGGGAAAAAATCTATAGGAATGCGTTTCAACCATTTCTCCAAGTTTAAGCACCACTGAGATATGGGGGGCGATTAAAAAGTGATACTTTTCATTTCCACTCTGTATAGCAAAAACTAAGAGAGCTATGCAAAAACTGATTGTGCCATCTTTAGTTTCACAAAAAAGTAGCACACTGTCGCGAAAACCGCATCCCGCTAACGTTAAAAATAACGGAGATATCCCGTAAAAGTGCCCAAAATGGGATACCCTGTACAGCACTCATTGAAATTCAAACTGGAAAAGGAAATTTTAAACGCTTTCGCGCTGTTTTAGACTCCGGTTCTGAAATTTCTATTATTTCTAAAAGGTGTTTTTCTGCTTTAGGTATTCGTAGTTCCCCATGCAATACCATTATTAACGGAATCGGAAATGAACTACATAAGCAAAGTATCGGTAACGTTGAGGTTTTTATCAAACCCATCGGGGTAAATGAGTCTACGTTGTTGGTTAATGCTACTGTGCTTCCTGAAATTTGCGGAAAACTACCCTCTAATAAAATAGTTTCGCAAACTTGGTCTTATTTAGAAAATTTGAAGTTGGCCGATCCGGGTTTTTATAATCCCGGAGATGTCGATGTATTGTTGGGAGCAGATTTATTTTCTAGAATATTACTTGAAAATCATATTCGAGGTCAGCAAGGAGGTCCAGATGCTCTTAATACAATTTTCGGCTACGTTTTAATCGGAAAGATTAATAATAATACTAATTCTTTCAACTCATTATTTTGTTCGACACATTGTGTTGAGAATTTAAATGAAACAATGAAAAGTTTTTTTGATTTAGAATCGGTTCCAGAAACTGATTATAATGCGGTTGAAGATGTTTGTGAACATATTTTTCGAAATAATTTTTACAGAACGAATGAGGGTCGTTATGTGGTACCACTTCCTTTCAAGGAAACAAATCCCTTATTCCCGCGAAGTCGAGATATGGCAGTTCAGCGTTTTTTGTCATTAGAACGTCGACTGATAAAAGATCCTAGTTTATATGAAGCATATTGTGCAGTAATAAAGGAATATTTAGATTTATCTCATATGGAAATTGTCGATCCCGTTAAAGATACAAATAATTTTTATTTGCCCCATCACGCTGTATTACGTCCTGATAAAACAAGTACAAAATTGAGAGTGGTTTTCAACGCATCAGCAAAAATGTCTAATGTCGAGAAAACATTAAATGATTGCCTTCATGTTGGCCCAAAATTACAGAAGGATATATCGAGAATTTTAATAAATTTTCGGTTGAGGAAAATTTTTTTTACAGCAGATATAAAACAGATGTATCGACAAATTTTGGTAGCACCGGAATTCAGAGATTATCAGCGTCTTATTTTTCGATTTTCACCATCCGATGAGTTGATCGATTTGCGTATAAAAACTGTAACATTTGGGTTTAATTGTGCTCCATTTCTCGCTTTACGCACATTGCGTCAGCTCGCTCTAGATGAAAAAATCAATTTTCCTTCTGCCGCAGAAATTTTGGAGGATGATACATATATCGATGATGTTTGCAGCGGAAAAGATTCATTATTAGAGGCAAAAAATGCTCGAGATGAACTCATGAAAATGTTGGCTAAGGGAGGTTTTGAATTGCGCAAATGGGCCAGCAATGAGCCAGAATTTTTGAAAGATTTACCTCCAGATTTGGTATCTTCTACTCCGCTTTCTTTAGAGATGGATCCCATTATATCAATTAAAATTTTGGGTCTTTATTGGGACTCTACTCGGGACATTTTTTTCTATAATGTTGATCCAATTGATCGCGCTATAACAAAACGAAATCTTTTATCTGAGTTAGCAAGAATTTTTGATCCACTTGGATTTCTCGCTCCTGTTACATTTTTATGTAACTATTTAATTCAAAATTGTGGCTCGCAGGTTTAGACTGGGATGATGTTCCGGACCAAGAAATTTCGAGGGTTTGGTTGAAATATAAATCAGAGTTGAAATTGCTTTCAAATATTCAAATTCCGCGATATTTTGATTTCAATGAAACGGATATAGTAGAAATTCATGCGTTTTCTGATGCCTCCGAGAGGGGTTATGGTACATCCATCTATTTTAGAATTATTATAGAGAGAATTATTTAAGAGAGAATGAGGTGAGAACATACCTCATGTGCGCAAAATCAAAAGTTGCTTCATGTTCAAAAAAGATGTCCATTGCTAGAATGGAACTTTGCGGAGCGGTTTTGTTAGCAAAGGTGGTTTGTTGGATTCAGTCTATTTTGAAAGGCAAAATAAAACACAATGAAATATACGCTTATTCAGATTCACAGATAGTTTTAGCTTGGTTGAACGCCAATCCTAATCGTTGGCAAACTTTTGTAGCGAACAGAGTATCTTTCATACAAGAAAAGCTCCCATCATCATATTGGAGCTATGTTAGGTCGCAACTCAATCCCGCCGATGCTGTCTCTCGTGGTCTTTTTCCGTCGGAACTTTTAAATAATAATAGTTGGTTTCATGGTCCTGATTTTTTACGAAATCTAGACTGGAAACCAGAAAAGATAGAATTAGTTACAAGTGAGGAAGAACGAAAAACGGTTCTCTTGGTAGAAAACGAAACAAATATTATAGATGAATTGATTAATAACATTTCATCCTTTGGTCGCCTACAACGTATTCTTGCGTTCGTTTTACGTTTTATATTCAATAGTAAAAAAAGTGATAAAAAACGCACAGGTTTCCTTAAATCAGTTGAATTAAATGACGCTTTGAATTTATTAATTTTGCGAACCCAATCTATACATTTTGCTTCAGACATCGGAGATAAACAATTTTCTAAACCTCTACGGAAGTTGAACGCTTTTTTCGATGAAAATCATATTTTACGTGTTGGTGGTAGGTTAACATATGCTGACCTAAGTTATGACAGAAAGCACCCTATTTTACTACCTAGAAAAGGTCGCTTAGTCGAATTGTTGATAGAATATTATCACAAGAAGTTATTACATGCGGGTAAGCAAACCGCACAATTCCTTATTTCAAGAAAATTTTGGATTTTGTCAGCTCGTCGCGCGATAAGATCCGTATTATCGAGGTGTCATAAATGTTGGAGAGTCAATCCAACCCCTGCGCAATCCATGATGGGCAATCTTCCTTTACCAAGGATATCTGAAGTGAAACCGTTTCTCCGGTCAGGGGTTGACTACGGAGGTCCTTTTCGCATTCTCATGAATAGGTACCGAGGTGCAAAAACATGTAAAGCTTATATATGCTTATTTGTGTGCATGTCCACGAAAGCTTAACACTTAGAATTAGCTTCCGATTTAAGCAGCGATGCCTTTTTGGCGTGTTTAAGAAGATTTGTCTCACGACGTGGCAGATGTGCCCATCTCTATTCCGATCAGGGAACTAATTTTATAGGATCATGCAATGAAATAGAAAAAAATCTTGCCGGTGTTTCGAATTCTGAGGGAATGGAGTTTCATTTTCTTCCAGGAAACGCTCCCCATATGGGAGGATTATGGGAATCTGGCATTAAGTCAGTTAAAACCCATTTGAAGCGCGTAATTGGTGAGCAAGTCCTCACATATGAGGAATTTTACACTGTCTTAACGCAAGTTGAGGCAGTTTTAAATTCACGTCCTCTAACCCCGCGCAATCCATGATGGGCAGGATATCTGAGTGACTCCGGTCAGGGGTGACTACGGAGGTCCTTTCGCATTCTCATGAATAGGTACCGAGGTGCAAAAACATGTAAAGTATATATGCTTATTTGTGTGATGTCCACGAAAGCTTAACACTAGAATTAGCTTCCGATTGCAGCGATGCCTTTTTGGCGTGTTTAAGAAGATTGTCTCACGACGTGGCAGATGTGCCCATCTCTATTCGATCAGGGAACTAATTTTATAGGATCATGAATGAAATAGAAAAAATCTGCCGGTGTTCGATTCTGAGGAATGGAGTTTCATTTTCTTCAGTCCATATGGGAGGATTATGGGAATCTGATTAAGTCCAGTGAAGCGCGTAATTGGTGAGAAGTCCTCACATATGAGGAATTTACACTGTCTTAACGCAAGTTGAGGCAGTTTTAAATTCACGTCCTCTAACCCCGTTAAGTTCAGACGCTACAGATTTATCGGCGTTAACCCCCGGCATTCTTGACGCTTGAACCATTGAGCGCTAGGTGACGTCGACGTGCCGATCTTCGTCTTTCGAGGTGGCAATTAATACAACGTCTTCAACAAGATTTTTGGCGCAGATGGAAGGCCGAATATTTACATACTCTTCAACAACGAAGTAAATGGCTAACCTCTTCTCTATCACCTCCGGTCGGGACTTTAGTTCTTATCAAAGATGAAAACTCACCCCCATTACATTGGCAGATGGGTCGTATTGTAGAACTCCATACAGGGTCCACAATCTCACACACACACACACACACACACACACAATCAAGTCTTTACGTCCAGTCCTACTGAGAAGAAATATCAGAAGCAATATGGAAGCAGTCCTGAGCCAACAAATCCAGATCCCAGAGCAGATCAAGAAAATGCACTCCAACATGAAGAAGGATTCCAAGAAAAGGAAAACGCCAGAGTACTTGAAAAGGAAGTCCGAGGAAATAGAGGAACTATGGAACACATTCGAAGCAAACCACGATGAATTACTAGAAGGCCTACCAGAAACACACGAATACCACGTCAAGAAATTTTACGATCAAGCCGCTGCAATACACAATGATGCCATGGAACATCTGAACAAATGTCGCTTGGAAATAACCGCAGAAACACCCTCCGGAAAAGCAGGCACGATCCGAAACAAACTAGAACTTCAAATGGCGGAATTTCATAAACAACTAACCAAGATTTGGACCCAGTACGAAGCCAATCAAAAACCCTACCGCTTTCAGAGAGAAGCAGTCCAGACTCAATGGAAAATTATCTCGGAGTCCTTTCAAGAAATCCAATTAAATGATATTGAAATGAGCCAAGATCATCTGTTTCAAGAAACTTATTCAACTGTACATGACGAATACGAAGAGATTATGAAGAAATTCGAAGACGATGAACAACCAGAAAGAACTACACTACAAGAACGTCCCAACCTTCCGACATTGCCTACAGTATCAATTCCAATATTTTATGGAAACTACGAAGCATGGCCAGCATTCAGAGCATCCATTGCGGAATGGAATGATATACAATTCGCAGATCCATATTTCTCAAATCCTGGACCAATCGACATGCTTTTAGGAGTTGATATATACAAAGATATCATTTTAGATGGAGTAAGAAGATCAAACAATGTGATAACAGCGCAAAATAGCGAAATTGGATGGTTACTATACGGAAATGTGAAGAATATAAGTCCATCACTTCAGATAACCAGTTTAACTATCACTATCAATGATGAGCAGTCATTATCAAGATTCTGGGAATTGGAAGAAGCTGCAGACGAACGACAATGTTCACCTGAACATGAGCTTTGTGAGAGACATTACCAGAGCACTCATACACGAAATCGAGATGGATCATACACAGTCAGACTTCCCTTCAAAAATGATTCTGAAAATTTGGGATCGTCCAAAAAACAAGCGGTAGCGCGCCTGCTGCAAATCGAGAGGAAATTCGAAACCAATCCAATCATGGAACAGAACTACAAGGAATTCATTCGCGAATACATACAATTAGGTCACATGAAAACAGCAGAAGCTCAACCCCTCCATGGCATTCAAGTTTTTCTACCACATCAGTGCGTCATAAAGGCAGACAGCACTACTACTTCCACAAGAGTTGTTTTCGATGGATCGGCAAAAACAAGCACAGGATATAGTCTCAACGATATTTTACATTCAGGTCCTAAGATACAACAGGATCTCACTGACATTCTCATCAGATGGAGGAAACATCGAGTCGCCCTCACTGCCGATATCGAAAAGATGTACAGGCAAATCAAAATAGCCGAGGAAGATCAACCATACCACAAAATAGTCTGGATATTCTCAAAGGATGAACCAATACAGGAATTTCAGTTAACCACTTTAACTTATGGCACGGCCCCAGCAGCATATCTGGCAATACATCAATTAGCTGAAGACGAAGAGGAAAATTTTCCAAGAGTAGCTCAGATCGCTAAAAAGGATTTCTACGTAGACGATTTACTCACAGGGGCGGACAGCGTCGAGGAAGCTGAGCAATTGAAGAAAGAAATTACTGAACTAATGAAAAAGGGAAAATTCAATCTTCGAAAATGGAAAATGATCGAATACCCACAAAATGGGACAGATGAATTCATTCTAGGTGACAAATATGAACAAAATACTACGAAAACACTAGGCATAGTATGGAATACAAATAACGATAGTCTGCTCTATAACATCAAATCACCTGAAATTGAAGCGAACACCAAAAGACGCATGCTTTCCCAAATTGCCGCAATATTCGACCCACTTGGTATGATATCACCAATAATTAAACGAGCCAAACTATTGATGCAAGAAATATGGAAATCTGGACACGATTGGGATGTTACTCTTCCGGAAGAAATTCGTAAAGAATGGGCGAAACTGACTCAAGAACTTCCAACGCTTCGTGAAATATGCATACCAAGATGGATACAACACAAAAAGGGTTGTTCAAAGATGGAAATTCACGCTTTTTGCGATGCTTCTGTGAAAGCATACGGTGCTGTGGTTTACTGCAAAACTATCGATGACAGCGGGCAGGTCCACGTCAGTCTCTTAGTATCCAAATCCAAGGTGGCCCCCATAAAAAACAAGAAAACTCTGCCAAAGCTAGAATTGTGTGGAGCCGTTCTATTAGCAAAGCTCGTACACAGAACAATCAAAGCCCTAGACATTCAAGAAATCCCTGTGCATGCATATTCCGATTCGACGATTACACAAGCTTGGATAAATGCTGATGCCACAAGGTTACCTGCGTTTGTTGACAACAGAGTTCGAGAGATAAAACAATTAATTGGCAAGGTGAAATGGTATCACGTTCGATCAGAAAACAATCCCGCTGATTTAATAACGCGAGGAATAACGGCATCAAAACTAATTGGTAACAAATTATGGTGGAATGGTCCAGATCAACTGAGTCAAAACCCCACAGATATTCAGGAAATGATACAAAGCTCAACATCTGCTAACGCACTAGACACCTCAAAAAGTATAAATAGTTTGACTACAACCACCATTGAAGAAAATCCATGCATCCAAGATACTGTGGATATCTTATTACAGAAATTTGAATCATGGGAGAAAACCATAAGAGTAACAGCCTACTGCCTGAGGTTCAGCAACAACTGTCAGAAAAACACAAAGCTACAGTATTCCTGTAAAGAGACGAACTACAAAAGCCACACGAATACTTCTACGAAAATGCAATATAACGAATATTCGTCCGAATTCAAGGATTTAAGCAACGATCGACCTCTGAGTAAAAAAGTAGTATCTTGAGTCTAAACCCTTCCTGGATAACCAACAATTGATGCGGGTAGGAGGACGTCTGCAAAATTCAGCGCTAAGATACGACGAGAAGCATCCTATCATTATACCCAATAGTAGCCCAGCAACAGAGAAAATAATAAGAAATGTCCATCATACTACGCTTCATGGTGGAATTCAGCTAACCCTCGCATACCTCAGACAGCAGTACTGGATTCCCCAAGGAAAAGATAAAATAAGGAAGATAATACGAGAGTGCCACATCTGTTTGAGGCAGCAAGCACAAAGTCATATTCAATTAATGGGATCACTCCCAGAGCCAAGAGTCACACCAACTAGCCCCTTTACTCACACAGGGGTAGACTATGCTGGACCCATAGCAATACGAATGTCTAAAGGAAGAGGAAATAAGTCCTACAAAGGGTACATCGCCATCTTCATTTGCTTGACCAATAAAGCCATTCATATTGAAGCAGTTAGTGACCTGACGACAGACGCATTCATCGCCGCATTCAGACGATTCACAGCTAGGCGAGGTCTCTGCAAAAACTTGTACAGTGACAATGGCACTACATTCATTGGGGCAAAAAACAAACTCGAAAAATTGTTTCGACAAGAAATTCCCGAGAAGGATATTGAGCAAACGCTGTCCAGAGAATTCATCAAATGGCACTGCATTCCTCCCCTGAGTCCACATCACGGGGGATTGTGGGAGGCCGGAGTAAAATCTATTAAGTTCCACCTCAAGAGGGTCATAGGCGAGAAACACACTCACTTTCGAAGAAATAACGACAGTCCTATATCAGATAGAAGCTTGCCTGAGCTCCAGACCTTTGATCCCAATCGATGAACAAACGTCTGAAAGCGAAATTCCAACTCCAGGTCACTTTCTCATCGGAAGACCACTACTCTCTTTGCCAACATCCAACACACTCGAGGAAGATAGTTTTCCCAATAGTTATACTAATAAATGGAAAACCATTCAGAAAATCAAAAACGACTTCTGGAAGAAATGGTCCAGCGAATATCTGTCACGACTACAACAACGTACTAAATGGAAAAAAGTAGAGGACAACTTAGCAAATGGAGATATAGTGCTGCTTAAACAAGAAGATATCAACCCAAATAAGTGGCCCCTAGCGAAAATAACAGAATGTCACCCTGGAAATGATGGATTGGTAAGAGTAGTAACGGTGACGACTGCGGAAAAGAAGAAATTCAAACGGCCCATCACCAAAAT
Source organism: Propylea japonica (assembly GCA_013421045.1). NCBI lineage: Eukaryota > Metazoa > Arthropoda > Insecta > Coleoptera > Coccinellidae > Propylea > Propylea japonica. The sequence continues at coordinate 43,285,220 of CM024242.1, read as the reverse complement.
ATGTAAATTACCCGTTCGACAGGAAGAAAACTGCCAAGGGTCATCAGATAAGAAGAAAGAAAACGGGAGCTCTCTGCGCATAGGCACTTTTCTCACTACTCTGCTCATTTGTAGCAATATTGCGGTGACTCAAGCAAACTACACCATACAGCAACTCAAACCTGGATTATATATCGAACACTTGGGGCATGGCTACACGAATGGAGGAAAATTCAGACTTGAGCTGAAATTCCCATACACTCAAATGGAAAAGGATCGACAGAACGTAAATCGTACCGTAGAAGAATTCAACAAATTTTGTGTGCTTACAAAGGATATATCAGAAAGCGCACATTGTCCAGAATTCACCCACCATCTTCTAGAAATGAAAAGAGAAATTACAATGGCCATGGATAGCTTAGAAAACTCCCCCAGACTGAAACGAGGATTATTCGGTCAATTTATGACGTCAGTGTTCGGGGTGAACGATGAAGTCTTCAGAGACATAAACTCCCTGGACGAAAATCAACACGGACTTATTCATACGGTAAATCAACAATCCAAGCTGATGATATCGAGTGTGGCCGCTATTGAGGAAACAGAAAAAAGGATTAATCTGAAACTTGAAAGTTTTCGGAAGAAGTTCAACGAAGGGCTGAAAGTAGTGAATCAAATGAACGCATGGTTTCGCTCTACTGACCACCACGGTCTAAACATACACTCACTAACCATATTACAACTCGCTCAGAATTACCTTCAGGAGTTGCAGCTCAAGTACAAGAAACTAATGGACGTCCAGGGTCACAAAAGTACCATCTCTGAATTCTTGAGCACCAGTGAAATCCGAAGAGAAATACAAAAGGCAACGGCGAAACTACCATCCCAGCTCACCATTATAGAACAGCCAACGGCAAACTTGAGGATGTCCCGTTCACAGAATGAAATGAACATTCAAGTATTTTTCCATATTATCTACAGCCAAAAATTCGACGTAGTTCAGACTACAGCTGTCCCAAGAAAAATCACCAACGATACGTTCATTGAGATCTACATAAGCCACCCATACCTAGCGATGGAGTACAATGTGCAAAAGTATTTTGAGCTCAGCAGCGAACAGTTCGAACAAGCTATACGCATCAGCCAAAACGAATATATTCTCAACCCGTCCATAATTAGAGACATGGAAAATGATCCGAATTGCATAATTGACGAAATCTACAATCGCACGGAAAAGTCAACTTGCAGAAAAACCAATATACAAGTTAATGACATAAAATGGAAAGAATTACGCAAGGAAAATACCTGGCTTTTCGTAACCAATAATCCTCGAAGAATTGCCGTAATATGCAACGGAAAACGAGAGGACACCACATTGAATGGAACTGGAGTTATTCATTCTACATCAGGATGTACTATTCAAACCAAGAAAAGCACCCTGCACGCCCACACGAGAGATGAAACATCCATAATAACCACGTTCAATAAGGAGGTGCCCCCTAACATTCTCTCATTCAATGAATATTGCTGTAAATTGCGATTTTGTATAACGCATATGTTATTACTTCTCGATTAGATCCAGATACTTTAGGGCCTTTGAAAGAGAACATGGTTCAACTGCATACCTCAATATGATACACTTTTTCAATTCTTAGAAGAACATTGTAATGGATAATACATTTGGAATAACACTGTCATTCTAAAGTATCACCTCATAAAATATAATATTTCAATGAGAACAGAAAAAAGAACTCTTTCATTGCACAGCAAAATCTAAAAATCCAAAATGTGCGCTGTGTCAGTCTGATCATGCCAACTTAAATTGTGTTGAAATATTTGGCAAAAACGCCAAGAGAACGACATAATTTTGTAAAAGTCAACGTTTGTGCTTTGCGTGTCTTAGTAGTTTTCATGACCTAAGAATGGCAAATCCACCGCTTCGTGCAAGAAATGTTCTTGCAAAACGCATCACACAACTTTGCATTTTGACCGTGGCAACAACCGCAGCGACGCCACTGATTCAGTCCGTCTCCCGAGACCCCGACCGATCAACACGATCCCTGCTCAAAGAACCATGTCCGATGGTATTGTGCTCGGCCGCGTCCCCGGTCTGTCGACCACAGGTTTTACTGTGTACAGCACTCATTGAAATTCAAACTGGAAAAGGAAATTTTAAACGCTTTCGCGCTGTTTTTAGACTCCGGTTCTGAAAATTCTATTATTTCTAAAAGGTGTTTTTCTGCTTTAGGTATTCGTAGTTCCCCATGCAATACCATTATTAACGGAATCGGAAATGAACTACATAAGCAAAGTATCGGTAACGTTGAGGTTTTTATCAAACCATCGGGGTAAATGAGTCTACGTTGTTGGTTAATGCTACTGTGCT